>MU224969.1:891579-930048 GCA_018584345.1 Thuja plicata
AGTCCCAAAGAAAGGAACAAGAAAGAGCAAGAAGCATCTCCGAAGCATGAAGCTACAAACACTGTCAGAAGTAACTGCTGGAACCCCCACTGAAATAGTGCATGACCAGGTAGAGAAGACAAAGTCTAAAGAACTGATCAATCGAAGAGGTGACCTCCAAAAGTAGGAATGAACGAGTGTCTATATAGTAGATGATCCATCTCACCGGAATGCATAGGTGCCTAGCCATTGCATCCGCCTAGTACATAGGAATAAAAATAGAATATGTACATCACTCAACCGAACCAAGGAAGTAATAGAACCAACAGGTGAACCCCCCCATAATGCTGAACAGGGAGAGGGGAGACAGGAATACTGAAATGCAATGCCAGAAACATCTGCAGGAAGAAGAATCAGGAACACCAACAGTGCAACAGAAGTAGAAGCATAGGATAAAGGGTGGTATCACAGACACACAGCATAGGCTAATGTCGTGGAATGTACGCTCACTTGACAAAGGTGGATGAGCACAAAAGGCAAAACATCATAACCCCCCATGGCACTTTATAACTGAGTGCAAGTACAAGCAAACACAAGATGCTCAAAATCCCAGATATGCAAAAGCAAGCACTTTATCTCAGTGTGTTTACAGAAAAAGAGAATGCTACAGAAGAGAAGCATACAATGCTCAGAAGTCAGAAAGAAGAGTGAGCCAGAAGAACAGAAGAAGAGATCCCAGGACCTGTAGAACCCAAGTAATCCGCCAGAGTGCGAAAGTGCAAAACTCGGAGGAGAAAGAACCTGGAGCAGAATCTGGAAAAATAATCCTTGCCACTGAAAAGCTCACTGAACTAGCTTTCTGACGATATCTAGTTTGCCGAAAATAGAGTCTGGATGAGCAAGATATGGCTCCCGGAAGGAAAAACCAAACATCGGACTTTGACAGCAAAAAACACTGTCAAAACGGAAGAAACCAAAACCCCAACCTCCATCATCGGAAAGAGCTCGGAAAGAGCTTTCGACGATATAAAGAAGTTGGAAAAATACCTTCGTAAGCTCCAGATAGAGCGAAAACAACGTCAGTAGGTCAAAAACCAAATGAACTGGAAGAAACCTCAGCCAAAAATGGTGAAGCCTGGCTAAACTGGCGAAACCCTCCAAATCTGGACTGCCTCCTAAATTCCCACCAAATTTGGCAGAAAAAAATATCATTTTTTTAATGAAAAAAATAATAAAAAACAGCAATTGTTTTTTTTATGAAAAAAAACAATTAAAAAAAATAGCAATTGTTCTTTTTGAAAAAAAACAATTAAAAAAACAACAATTATTTTTTTGAAAAAAATTAATTTAAAAAATATGTATATTTTTTTATATATAAAAAAACATGTTTTTTTTTATTAAAGAAAAAAACATTAAAAAAACTTTATATTTTTTAAAAAAATATTTTAAAAAATGGCAGTCATTTTCTTTCTCCTCCATGCACAGAAATCGAGGCAGTATGAAAATCGAGACAACACAAAAAATGAGGCAGCAAAGAAATCGAGATGGCACAGAAATTGAGGCAGATTTTTGCCTTGAAAAATGTGCCAAGAGCTTTGAATGCAAAAATAGGGCCCAAATTTCAACTGTGTCCAAAATGGACAAACTTTATATGAAATTTTACTTTCTTGGGCCTTCTGGATGCAATGGTGAGGTCCATTTGGGCCGAAAATGCTTCAAAAAAAATGTCACCTAGATGTACTCTTCCAGAAGGTTCTAGTTTGGATCTTTTCTCTTTAGACACATGTATGTAGAATGGAGAACAAAAGATTCTTAGATGGCTGATGTCAGGTTAGATTCTAGAGAATACTTCTTCAGGGGTTTTGTTTCTAGACTAGAGTGAGGAAATCTATTTTGAATATATACAATTGTACTAGAGGCTTCAGCCCAAAAAGAGGTTTCTATATTTTGATCATACATCATGGCTCTAGCAATCTCAACAATAGTTCTATTTTTCCTTGCTGCCACCCCGTTTTGTTGAGGATTTTAAGGAATTGTGAGCTCCCTCTTAATCCCAACATTAGTACAAAAATTCTTAGAGATATTTGAAGTGTATTCCCCCCATTATGAGTTCTAAGAGTTTTGGTTCTCTTTCTAGATATATTTTCTATTAAACTTTTAAATTCTTTAAACTTAATTAAAATTTCTTCAAACTTCTTATGTTTTAAAAAATATATCCAAGTCTTTCTAGAGAAATCATCAACAAAGAAAATATAATATAAGAATCCTTGTATAGAGGTCACTGACATAGGTCCACATAGATCGGAATGAATGAGTTCTAAGATATCTTTAGATTAGTTTCATTATTATGAAATGAAGTTTTGATGTTCTTACCTAGGGAACATCCTTTACAAATTCCTTCATGTTTAGGTTGAAGTTTTGGAAGACCTGTGACCATTTTCTCTAATGATGGAAGACCACGAAATTGAAGGTGCCCTAGTCTTCTGTGCCAAGACTCACAAGAATTTGAGGATTCATGAATTAAAGTTTGAGGTGAGGAAGTGCATAGTTTGTATAGACATCCATGTCTTATCCCAATAGTGTGTGCCTTCTTGATAGTGGAGTTCTTGGGACACGCCAAAAATTTCCCTTCCATGAAAGTGATCATATATCCTTTGTCCTCGAGTGCAGAGATAGAGACTAGATTCCTCTTTATTCCTGGTACAAACAAAACTCCTAAAAGTTGAAGAGATGTGCCTAATTTTAGATTTATCGTACAGGTCCCAATTCCTCTCACTAGATAATTTGAATTGTCCCCAATAGTGACTTCTTCGTATAATTCTTCTACCAGGCTGTCTAGATGCTCTCTAAATCCAGTTATGTGTCGAGAGGATCCACTATCAATTACCCAGGCGTAGGGACTAGATGAGACTTGACTTGATAGTGTTGAATATAATATAGATTTTGACTTATCATCTTCAACTCTAGATACTTCATCAAGTTTGTTCTCAAATCGAACTCTATTTTCCATCTTTAATATTTGTATAAAATTTATACAAATGAGAGTTTGATTGTCCTCTTGAATTAAAATCTAATCCTAGATCTTCCTTAGACTAGCTCTGATACCATGTTGATGTTTGATCAGATTTAGGGTATGTAATTATTTTAAATTTTTATGTATATATTAGATAAATTCACAATAGAATGGTATCTAATCTTAGATAGATATAAGTATATCTTGATAATATTTCTCCTTAGAATATTATCTCCAATGAAAGTGGGATAACAGATGTGTTTAATCTGTCATCTGAGAAGAGATGAATGTCCTCAACAACCGCACTAGGTGTCTTGATGCATGGAGCTACAATGTCAGGCAAAGCTGAAGAGGAATCATGTTGAACAGATGTGAAGTCAACAAGAGGTGGAGGTGTATAAGTCACAACATTGGTATCAGGAACAACACATAAGTTCAAGTGGATGAACTTCACCTCAACAGGATCTTGTGAAGAAAGAGAGATTATCTGATAGTGGAGATGGTGGACCAAAATGAGAGAAAGAGTACAAGAGGGAAGAATGATCAATTGGCCTTGTTACAACAATATTGTTTGTCTCACTGTCTTTGATGTGCACTGAATCTCGTGTGAACTCAACTGTCTTCCCTATCTTACCATGAGTAATCTGATAGATAGAGAGAAGGTTAGAGAACAAATATGGAACACATAGTGCATCATTGAATGAACTTCCATCAATGTCAATAGAACCTTTCACACATACAATCATAGCAGTGTTGTTACCGATCAAAATGTGTGGGGTTGGGAAATCCTCAAAAGAAGAGAATAAGTCTTGAGAAGATGCCATATGGTGTGAAGCACTTGAATCTAGTAGTCATTTAGGAGAGTGTGGAATACTAGTTGCACATAATACATGACCCTTTCCTCTATCTTGTCCATATGTCTGGAATGATGATGAAGAAGAAGACCTATGAAAAGTATAAGGAATATCAATGTTTCTCTTCATAAGAAGAGCTGTCAAATCTAAAACTTGTTTTGCATATTCATCTATCTTCTAGAAATGAGACTCATCATGATTTGGATTTTTACAATAAGCACACTTAGGTCTTTCTTTCTTCTATTTTTCCTCCTTAGGAGAAGGTGGGCCACAGGGGTGCTAAGAACTAGAATCCTTCCTAGGCTCTGTGGTCTATTGCTTCTGGTTTTGCTCCTGCTTCCTCGGAGATGTCTGAGCTACTAATGTTTGGTTCTTTGATCTTGGAAGACCATCCAACTATGTGAACTTAGATTGCTCATGTGTCAACCGATTGTAGAATACCTCAAACGTAGGCATGGAAAATTGTGGACCCAAAGCATCCATGGTGGAGTAGAATATAGAAGAAAATATATGAAATGAATGTCAAAACTTAGAGAGAATCAAGTATATAGACTCTGTGTCTATTTTGTTCTTACCACAACCCTGTAACAATGATATCAATATTTTTAATTTCATCAAGAAATTCTCAATAGATGGAAAAGAATCAAGTGCCAAAGAGGTCAACTCTGCCTCAATCTGAAGTGGCCTAAACTGATTAATGGTGCCAAAAAATCATGAAACTTGGTGCACATGTCTCGAGGTGTAGTGCAACCCTCGAGGTGAAACACAAGACTATTTGAAATGTTCAGGGAAATAATCCCCATGGCCTCATCCATTCTGTTCTATTGTTGCATGACCTCAAATAGGAGAGTCAACTAAGGTTAAAGCTAATCCAAACAAGACCATAACCCCCTCAACATAAGAAGGTGGGTCATTTGTGCCTTCCAGGTGTGATAATTGTGCGGAGTAAGCTGCTCAATAAAGGAAGGGTCTACCATGTGAACCAGAGGAAAAATAACCCCCCCACATTACAAGAACCCAAACCCTAGCATAAATCTAAAAGATGGAAAGTGTAAAAAGCAAAAAGCACTAATGGCTGATCTTTATGTACCTGGTGAAAAATTTGATGAAATTGACTACAGATTTGGAAATACCACTAAAACACCTTTCCAATGCTTATTGGTTTTGAAAAATGGAATTGAGATGCAAAAGTTATGCCCCTGGGAAGGCAAAAAAAAAACTACTGACTTTTCCTGCAAAAAAACCTACAAAATGGAAAAATCAGAAGAAAAAAAAAAACCTACACCACTGGATTGGGCTCGGAATCAACTTTCTGACGATATCTCAATTACCCAATTTTGAACTTGTATGACAAAGTCATGGGAAAAAAACCAACAACTGCTCTTTATGACAAAAATGTCAAACTGTGACAGGTTGACGACCGCCAAATTTTGGCTCATGGCCTGTTGATGTCAAAGTCTACACATGTAGGTGTACCTACCTACACAGTCAGCATATTTCCCCAAAATAGTATGCAACATTTTATAAAAAAGAGCTCCCTCCTCTAGAGAAAATAATTACAAAAAACTTGTGTGCTAATTGTTTTTGAAAATCGTGTCTCCGTACTTGTACGATCGTATGGTCAAGAGAGAAAATTGTTGCCCCAAATGCTTCGGTAACCAAAATAGGTCAAATTTTATATCAAAATTCATCCAATGAACCTTCTGAAGTTGATGGCGAGGTTTGTTTGGGCCCAAAGCACTGCAAAGTTTTGGGTACCCTCTAGAACAAAGAAAACCCTTGTAAAATTGACCTCGTATGTTTGATTTCACTGAAACAAAAGGCGATCCTAACTACCTCGAATCTTCTAGATCTAATTGTGAGATCCAAATTGCCCTGAGATGAACAAAAATCCTTGTTGTAAGAAAAATCTCAAAATTGATGAACATGAAGCGTCAGGTTTGGAGCTCTAATACCATGTTAGAATTCAAGATTGGTGAATTCCCACAAGCCCAATAATCACTAGCATGCAAATAACTTGCCATGTACAAGAGAAAATCGTCAAACAATAAAGTGCATAAATAATTGGAATCGAAGTATTGAATAACAATTGAAGTAATCATAATGAGTTAATACAATGAGATCAATCCTTAATAAAGGAGATCAAATACCCTAGTGCAAACCCTAAAGGATGCATGCATAAAATAAAAGAGTTATTAAATGTCTAAAACAACTTCCTAAATTTAGCTTAAGTGAAAATAGAAAAAGATAACTTAATTAATTAATTAATATGATTAAATTAATTAAGTTAAAAAAACCTTTTTACTCTAACAAGTTCTCCTAGCTTGCTATTATTTTCTACTTTCATGGTCAAGCTATGCTCCCATCTTTTGAGAAGACCTCCTTTCGATGTATTTCATTCTTGTAAATTTCCCATAGTATTAATATATTTCACGCTCTATTTTTTATCCTAGTAAAAAAATCCCAATAGAGGGCTCCTATCGAAATTAGAGATGACCCAAATAAAGTAAACTCCAAAAGGGTCTCCACTTAATCTACCATGGCTTCCAAAACTAACTTCTCTACTGTTTGAGAACACTTTGGGGCCAAGTTTCTCGGGTCACAAATATTTCACGCGCCTCGTTTATTTAGAAGCCTATTTAGCCTACCAATCAGCTACATTATTGCAATCTTGGGGAATGTGAAAAAATAATATAGAATCCAAAGAAACACTCAGACTAAGAACTTGTCTAACCAACAAGGTCAATCAGCCAGAAGGCTAAAAGAGAGAAACACGGCTTCAAATTTGAGCACTCTTTTTGGTCCAAAATTTAAAGAGCTAAATCTTCATTTCCATTCATGATTTAAATGAGTAAAAGGCCAACTAGGAAGAATCAAAATATAATTTTTCTTTAATGGAAAATGGTAAAAAGGTTAAAGGATAGCCATTTCCAATCCTTAAAGAATAACATTCTAGAATAACAAGAACTAATGAATGAATGAAAATTGGTAATTGTTTATGGTTTAATTTTCATCTCATAATGATCTTTGATATTAGCCCATGATGCCCAATCAAGTCTATTAAAATCCTATATATCCTTAATTTGTCTAACCCCCTTTTTTGAATAAATAATAGCAAGTCTCGGGAAGCTAATAGCCAATACCTAATTATGATAAATAATCAAGTTAAATTCCACCATATTCATGTTGAATAAAAACCAAAAGCATGTTATAAGGAGAGGTAATTTCATTTTAAAAATGTACACATTCTTTGCCAACTTTTCCACATAGATTGAAGAGTAAAATCTAAACTCTAATTTTAAACAAGAGTAGTCGATTGACATCTTGCCACTTTTTCTTAACTAAAGCTTCTCTAATTTGTCATTGAACTAAAATTTTCCATAGTTCATCTCCATTAGTAGCTCTAGTACCATTTAGGAACAAGACAAATTCTTTGCCTTTAGGGATCTATAAGTCCTACAAAACCTTTGTCTAGGTTAAATCCATGAGATAGAGAAGAAGTAGTGTACCTTGCATTACCATCCCACTTTGACCTCAAAAAATTACGAATTATTTTATAGTTTAGCTCTTCATAACCTTTCTTGGATGGCATCTAACAAGATGAGTAACAGACATGGGAAGCAATGAAATTACAAGTTGAAAAATACATTTTATGTTTCAAATTGGACAAGTTTTGTTTTTCTTTTTTCTTTTTAATTTTTTTACCTTTGTACTTCGTTCAAGATTTGTAGTATTTCAAAATTTAATATACAATCATCAAACTTTTATTTATGAGTTACAAATTTTAAAAATTGACCAATTTACTTTATTCATATTAATTTTTTGTATTAAAATTCTTAATTATAAAAAACAAAAATTGCTTAACCAGTTATCAGTGATAAAAAAATGTGAAGTTAAAAAATATAGTATATATTTCAATCTCCCCAAGTCTTGTATATGATTTTTGATACAAAAAAAAGGTGTCTCAACCTTGTAATAATAAAATGTTATTGTTAATACATGAGCACGAGGGATATAAGGGGGGTTCAAACCTTGTATGCTCTAGGGGAAACACACTAGTGGGTTTTCGGTGGCAACACCCTAAAAAAAAAATTCATTTATAAATTATCAATGTAAATCCTAACCATTTATCATTAGGTTATAAATCTAACAATAAATATTCTATGCACTTTGTTTGTCCTAGAAGGCAAGCTTGTTTTAAGAGAGCATTGTATTATGATTGTGTATTGTGATGTAGTCTAAGAGTCTGATAATAGTTGAGTTGCCTTTGGATCTCTATTGATTATACTCCTATGAGAAGCTTGCTCTGCAAGTATATTATAAATTGTTATTGGTTAATGAATAATATAATGGGCAACTTCTGGAGTGTGGGATTTTTCTCTCAAAGGGGTTTTCCTTACGTAAATCATTGTGTTGTTGTATGTATGTTATTTTTGTCTATATTTGTTAAGTTTTTGTAGCTATTGTAAAGATATGCAAATGTTTTCGCATAACCCTCCTCTTAAGGTTAGTGTAAGAGGTTGTTGTTAAGTTTTTGTAGTTGTTGTAAAGATATGCGAATGTTTTTGCATAACCCTCCTCTTAAGGTTAGTGTAAGAGGTTGTTGTTAAGTTTTTGTAGCTGTTGTAAAGATATGCGAATGTTTTCGCATAACCCTCCTCTTAAGGTTAGTGTAAGAGGTTGTTTTGCTACCTTAATTTCCTTACAATTCTTAGGATATATTTCCAAAGAATGTCCTTAATTCTAATTTATTATGTTTGAAGACATTAAATTCATTAACTTTGAAGCATTTTTTTTATTGTTTATGATTCTTGACTTGTCTTTTAATTTATTTCTTACAAGATTTATAACTTGTCTTTAAACTTAAGATTCATAAATTGCAAACAATAAATCTATTTGATTGGTTGTTGATCATAAATACCAACTAAAATGCTATGTAATTCAAGATACACAAGTTTTGAAAAAGTCATGACACTTTGTCTACACATTTCTTGACATCGTTATTAAATGATAAGAAATTACTAATGAATTGGAAATCTGATTTCCCAACGAAAACATTTAATGAAAAGTGGAGTTATCTTTAGAGGGAATCCCATTAATACTTGTTTGTTTTCTTCATTTATGCCCCAAATTGCCCTCTTATTGCTATAAGTTCTTTTTAGGGAATAGGTAGTAGCAAGTCCATCAGTCGAGGCACAAGGATTTCAACTTTGAACAAAAATTATAACACCAAAAATAACTAGGGCACAAGATTCAAAAAAGTTGAGGGTTTAACATGCCTTAACCAAAAGTTATAAAATCAACAAAAAAATTAAATTACAATATAATAGTATCAATCAAGGCTATGTTGAAATATTGAATGATGATTGCAAACAAAAATATTCAATATTTCCACTAATAAACCAACACCAAAATCATAATGGAACTATAGAGTACAAATAACAAAAATGAAGAGGGAGATCATAGAAAAACCTAAGTTGAACTTGAATTGCTTGAAATAGATCAAAACTTATGAAATTCAAAATGTCAAAGAAAAGAAAGAAGCTAGAACATTGAGATTTGCAAGGAGAAAATAAAATGATGGGACTTTTGATTTTTAAAGTTTTATGGCTTTCTTCTGCATTTTGATTTTTATAGATTTATGACTTTCTTCTACATGCATGCCCTTAATGACACACCAATCAGATTTGAACTTTCAAGGTGCTTTGCAATAACCCACCTCCAAAGTTCTAGAAACATAAGTAATCTACAATTGCAAACTGGAAAAAGCACAAGTTTTTGAAGTACTTTACACTTATATAGTAAGGGATTTTAGTGATTCGGATCAATTTGTACTTTAGGACATAGAACTTTGATAACTATTGTAAAAAAATTCAAATAAAAGCACCCCTTAATAGAGAAAGGTACCCTTGCAATGATGAGACATAAATACTCAAAGAGATATGCAGCATTGAATGATAATGCAAAAATACATGTTGTAATTAAACAAAGGAAAAGACAAACCAAAATATTTGTGAAATGGTCGATTTTTGACATTAAATACTAAGATCTTCAAAAAATTTAATTTTAGAAATGTGTTGTGAAAAAGAGAAAAAAACTACATCAGATACATTCCTAAAAATGGAAATAAATATCTATACTACTATAAGTTCAAAGTTTATAAAAAAACATAAATGAACTTAACAAACTAAAATTATAAAACCAAAATTAAAAGAAATTCCCAATCATTAAAATTACCACACCACCATAAAATCATTTTTTTCCATCATCTGCTAACTCCTAGTCCTAATCGATAAAAATAATTCACATTACAATAATAATTAACCAAAAAAACACACATTGAAATACCCATCAATTTATAAAGATATGTAAACTTTCAAAAAAACCTACAAATAAAAGCTTATGATAGAAAGTGCAAGCTAATTGTTTGGTCGGTAGTTTCCCAGGTCTAATATGCCGACACTCTTTCATAAATAAGTAAACCCATATATAAGCAAGAAATTTTTTAATACAATTGATGCACTTTTCCAACACTTAGCCTTCGACTCGCAAAGAATCCTTTAATTCCATGGAAACTGAAATACAGAAGCAAGATAGTACAGTGGATTGTGAGCACAAAGTTGAAGCTTGTTATGAAAATATAATAAAAGACGCAATTGTTACCGCTAAGGAGACACAAGTGTCACTGGATAATTTTCCTTACTATTTAAGGTATGAAGATTTGTTCAGACATTTCCTCTGTGATGTTTTCATTAGAAACAAGTGTTTTTTTCTTTTTTCCACAGAAAATGCCTTTCAGATGACTTAGAAAGAAGTAGTAATCAATAAGCTCCCTTGAAAGATGGATTCTTCATCTGCATTTTGAATTATATAGAGAAAATAAATTCAAGCAATTTTGTGGATGTCAACATTATAGATTTTGGTAGTGGGTTCATGTTCATATTCTAAAAAGTTCTAAAGTTTTTTCAAAATATGTTTCCAATTTATAATTCTGATAAAAAAATCCTTACCTTAATCAAAAATATTTTAGATTGTGGATTTATTAAGGATAGGGTTTCATGAGGGGCTTAAACTTCTATTTTCAAGGAAAATCTGGTCTTATAAAGAAGAAAACAAACTGCTACAGAATTATTTGAAATATTCTTGGTGAAAATAGAAGCCCCTACATTTTAGGGCTGCATATTTGAGCAGAAAAAATATGGTGGGGCTAGAATTTGCCCCACCAGCTTAGGAATTTTAGTGCCACTGATCAAACATCTAAAAATTTAAATTCTGGCCCAAAGAAAAAAATCTCATCCAAAATTTTTTTTAGAAAGAAAATCAAAGTTATTTATTTTAAACTTCTTTAAATTTTGAAGCTTAAATTTTTAAGCCAAGCTGCATACTAAATTCATAGGACCTCAGATTTAAAATATTCCTAAAAACTCTCAACCACACCCACTGAAATTTTTGAAGAAGCCCCCTCCATAGAACCCCAACTTAAATGAACAGAAAGTTCTAAAAACATTTTTGTCTTCTTTTCTTTTCTTTTCTTTTCTGCTTATTTTAGATTTTCTGGATGTTCATATGTTCTTATATTCAAAAGTAAACATTAATTTTTAATACAGTTAAGTGCATAATTGCAGTGTTAATGCAGTGATTATTTCCTTTATGTTTCCAAAATGACTAAAATGCTAAGATTTGTTTTCTCAGTGACAACACAAAGAGTGAACTAATTTTATCAGCATACGAAAATTTGAAATGGAACCAATTGCTGAAAACTACAACAAGGCTTCCTTCATGTGTCACACTGATATTGTCTGGCCCTACAGGTATGTTATTTCTCAGCTAGCTTTTTTGAGACTTTCTACCATGTTATGGCAGAATGTTTATCCACTTTTTCCTGGTAACTCATTGGAGATGTGTTGAGCTGAAAACATGATTGAATTGTTAGGAAAAAATTATGTATCTCACATCTCTTATATTTGTCCTTTATAAAGGTTCAGAGATATATCAAGAAATGCTAGTGAAGGGGTTGGCCAATCATTTTGATGCAAAATTTCTAACCTATGAAAATGATGCAATTCCTCAGGTAAAGCGGATGGGAAATATATATATATATATATATTTTATTTTATTTTTTCAATTGTTATTCCTCTATTTTTATGTCAAATCCAATTTTTGAATTGGAGAGGATTCATACGAAAATTTGTAAATCTGCTTTATTGTGAGTGCAAGATAGTGTTCAGATTAATGACGTGTACAATATTTTTATTCTTAACGTAAATGCTAAATAGTAAGTTTTCATTCTTCAGAAACTACGAATGTAAAAAAGAAGGCATCCGTCAACAAAAAGATTACCCTAAGATGAGCATCTCATGACTATTCAGAACGATTTAAATCAGATGGTTTTCTTTTTTCTTTTTAACTCTTTCATAACTGAACTTAAGAAATAAGAAAAAAAAATGATTTACCATAATAACCAAGGATTAGTTATTCTTTATATCAATTGAATAGATCCAATCTTATACATACACGAGGAAGGTAATAAAAAAAAGAGAATCAAACGATTATGCTAATCTTTTTTATCACTCAGGAGCCGTGCGAGAAGAAAGTCTCATGCACGGTTCTGTTATTTCAAAAGTAGCTGCTTCAGCTTTAGCCACTAGAATTTTTGATATTATTTTTTATTTCTCATTGAACGAATGGCATCTTCTTTTGGAAATATCATACGAAAAACAGTATTGGTCTTTGAATTTACTGTCTTGTTTGAATTTTTATTTATTTTTTTACAATTAGAAGTATATATAGTAATGTATTTTTGGAATAATATTTAGGTTATTTCAAGCAAGGTTACAATAGCACCAACGCATGGTAAAAGTAATTCCTTGCCATTGCAAGGTAAAAGTAATTTTGTGTTCATTACCATTGGTTAGTTTTGAAGTTCGATGTAAATATTGAGGGTTGAGATGTTTAATGTTTGTTTTGATATTTAATATTTTAGAGTTTTCATGGATTGCTTAATTTATATAATGAATATTTTTCTATTATTTCAGGTGGTAGAGTAATATATGCTGGCTCATATCAAAATTCAAGGTATGTTCATCTGTCATAATACCCAAACGCTTATTTCATTTGGACTTTGAGGATGTGACATCATACCAGGGCTACCTTACTTTCTTAAAAAAAAATATGTACTGTTATCCTTTTAATTTAATGAAAATCTAAGACTTCTTCATAAAAAAATCGAAGAGATTATTCATATCATTTGAAATAAATTTTATTGTTTAAAATGAACTTTTCAGGAACTGTAAATTAGAATTGCAATGAGTTTGTCTGCATCCCAGTTAGATTGTGGTTATTTCCTTTTATTGTCCCAAACATCCTAAGTTGTTTATATAGATACAATAAGAGGACGCTTTCACATTGGCAAGAGATTCAAAAAAAACACCTCAAACATTGTTGGTATCAGATGGTAGTCTTTGTATACTATTCGAGCTCTTGTTTACTGATGTTCAGGGGTCCATCTTATGGTGATAGAGGGTCAATATTTCTAATCGGTCCAAAAGAAAATGGATTAATTCAATTTGGTATAAGATTTGATAAGCCAATTCCAGAGGGCACTGACCTGAACGGCCTTTGCAGAGAAGGGCATGGTTTTCTATGTAGTGGTAAGCCTCTAGTGCCAGGCTTTTACGGTGTTGATGTATTGAAATTGTTATGAATATTGATTAAAACTTTCTCAAAACAGAAGATGAACTTCTCTTCGAGAATGGGAGGCAGATGGACTGGGCGTCCATGAAGCTACAAATCAATGCACTATTTAAGGTATGCTTGTGGTTTACACACATTTGGATGATATATGCAATTCTTTCAAGTCTCCTCATTGAATTTCCCAGCTGATCCCAAAGTAATTTCCAGGTTGTCAGATGTGAAAGTAGAAATGGTCCTATCATACTTTTCATGAAAAATCTTGAAAAGTGGATAGACTCTCCAAGTGTTTGGATGGATTTGCGGGGCAAGTTGGATACACTCATGGGTTCTGTTGTGGTTATCTTTTCACGCATTCAAGATGACAAACAAAAGGTAATATAATTGCTCAAGGTTACCACCACCTTTTTTCATCACCTTTAACACGGTATATACCAAGTTAGTGCATACATTGTACTTTCTACTTGCCAATTTGAGCCAATTATATCCATGAAAATAGGATTATTTACAAACAGTAATTGCACCAGTTTAATGGTGAAACTCGTAGAATTACTGAATTAGTATAACAATAGGTTTGAATGGCAAATTCAAAACATATTAGAAATATTCAGAATTGTATGAGCATTTGTGTTTTGTGCATGTTTAAATGTGTGCCACTATGACCCCCTTATGCTCATTGTCTCTCTCTCTCACTCTCCCTGTCATCTAGAGTTCACATTATTTGTGCTTTCTACTTCTTCAATGTTTAAGTAGAACTATGATTCAACTCACCTATAGTTGTCAACATTTATTTATTGTTTCCCAGAAAAGCTCTTTATAAAATAAAGATCATCAAACACTTCTCTAGCCAATAATTGCTGGATGCTTACGTTTCTGTACTTTTAGTGCATGCTATATAAGCACTTTTGATTAAATACATATATGTTTATCTCAATCTTGCAGGGTAAAATGGAGAAGCTACATTCTAAACTCTGTGTGACAAAAAACAAAGGGATAGACAACGTGACTGTGGAACCACCTTGGGTACATAAATATTTGTTTGGATATATTTTCTACATACTGTTTTTTCTTTTCAAGTTTTCGATTAAAAAATATATATGAAAAATCCAGCAGGGTGAGGAACTCAATGATTGGAAAATTAAATTAAAGCGGGATGAGGAATTACTCAAAGCAAAGGAAACTCAGCGAGTAATGAAACAGGTGGGTTCTAATGCTAAGCATTTTTATTTGTCATCCTTATAGATATTCACCTAAAAACTAATGATTCTTTCACTTATTATTGCAGGCCCTTTGTTGGTATAATATAGAGTTTGATGGAATCGAAAAATTGTGCCCAAAGGATAAATCTCTTACATTTTCTGGTAAGTTAAAATTTAGTTTTGTGGATATCTTTCTAAAGAAAGAAACTATATCTGGTGGGATCCATGAATTCCTAGTACTCAACTGTCTTATAGCCATGCGGGGTAGATCAAGAAGAATCTAACCTACGACCAGCGTGTATTGAAAGTTTGGTTCTAAAATTCTTACTGATTATAGATGTTATTAGTTCTAACAACTTACGTGTTCTACAAAAAAGATATGTGGAAGCAATTATCAATAATCAGTCTGGATGTATATGTCCCAAAAGTTCTGTGATTGTTTTAACTTTTGATTGAAAAAAGACAATTTAGAAAAAATAATGGTTTTTAATATATATAATGTATGACGTTTCTTTGTGTTTCAGAAGCAATTAAACTCTGCTATTGGGCTCTCAGTTACCATCAAATGAATAACCCTAAAAATCGAGATTTGAAAACACCCGTAATCTCTGGCGAGAGGTGATACTTTTTAAAATTTGCATAACTTACTTTTTAAATGTTCAACTATACATTTTGAGCTAGAACTGGGATTTGATATGAACCCTTGACATCCCAGTATTCAATACGGATGGAACAAATTAAAGAAAATTAAAAATAAGCCACAAGCAATTCAGATCAAGCCACAGGTAAGATTTATAATATCACTGTTATCTTATTTACAATTCTTGTAATACCATCCAGGAGATTGTTATCTTTCTAACAACTTTTGTTATGCTGTCTAGGAGATTGTCACTGACGATAAGTTTGAGAAGAAGATCCTGCAGAATGTGATTCCACCAGGTGATATTGGAGTAAATTTTGAGAACATTGGATCTCTGGAAAATGTGAAAGAATCGCTTAATGAGTCTGTAATGCTTCCTTTACGAAGACCCGAACTCTTTAAAGGACAATTAACAAAGGTCAGCTAGTATTCAAATTGCTTTGTTGTGAGTACATACATTTGTAAACCAATGCAAACAAGGAGTGTAGTGTGCAATGATAGAAGCATATTAACCCCCCCAAAAAAATACTTATTTTAAATTTGATAATCACTTATGTATCAAAATAAATATATTTAATAATAAATGCAATATTTCCAAAATAAACAGCACATAAAACTCGTCCTCAAAAATATTGTAAATAAAACAATTTTCAAATCAAAATAAAATAACTTTTAAGCTAATAAAAAAACTTGACATTTTTTAGATAAATATATTTAAGATATTTATATTTGTATTAATTGTCTTTTAATATCATTGCAGCCATGCAAAGGTATCCTACTCTTTGGTCCTCCAGGGACTGGGAAGACCATGCTTGCCAAAGCTGTGGCAACTGAAGCTGGTGCAAATTTTATAAATATATCAATGTCAACTGTTTCATCAATGGTATAGCGTCAATATGTTTCATAATGGCCAGCTTCCAATTATTGATGGTACTGTTTGAATGGCTCGTTAAACTAATTTTTTGGTTTATTTGCTACAGTGGTTTGGTGAATCTGAGAAGTACATTAGAGCCTTGTTTTCAGTAGCAAGTAAAATTTCTCCAACAGTGATATTTATTGATGAGGTGCATATTAGATCTCTAGTACCAACTCAAACTTTTTTTTTATCTGCTAGGTGTTATTACTCCATCTGGTGTGTAATTTCTCTTTTGGTTTGAGTCTCTGCAGGTTGATAGTATGTTGGGTAAAAGGAACAGTGAAGAAGAGGGTTCGGTAACACGTAGAATGAAGAACGAATTTATGGTAAACTGGGATGGATTGCGCACCAAAGAAAATGAGAGAGTCTTAGTTCTTGCTGCCACTAATAGACCTTTTGATCTTGATGAAGCTGTCATTAGAAGGATGCCTAGGAGGTTAGCATTTTTGTTGGCAGTTAATTTTGAGAATTCTATAATTATGTTTTTAAAGATGATTAATGGTTTCAAAAATTTATCCTTCAAACTTAACCACCAATCAATAAATCTCAGATTATTATGTCCTACAAGATGCATGTCATGAAATACTAATAATGATTAACTGTCTGTCGATTTCCTCTGTAATCTTTATTTTTCTTGATTACGGATAAGCAGTATAACTCAGTAAATAAGCAAAGTATACCGATCAATCCAAACTTAGCTACGTAAGATGCAAAATAGTAAAGAAATTTTCACTCTTCTGAAATGAGCCTTGTTAGGAGCTAACCCTGTTAAAGGTTACAAACACACTGTTAAGTGCGACCTTGTTAGAGGATTTTATACATAGAGGCTGTCACTTAGTATCGGGCATCTATTGCTACCATCCTTGAATTAGCCTCCTTCTTAGACTATCAATGGGTATCAGGCAAGTCCAATGCTACTTTCATGAATCAACCTTTTTGGCACTCCTTGAGATGTACCTCAATATATAGAAGACTATTAAGTCCTGCTCGGTTAATGTGGATGTGTTACCAAAAAATCTTAATATTTACCTTAAATTTGATAGCTATTTACACATCAAAATAAAAATATTTAATAATAAACATTGATTATATAAAGATTTTTTTTAAACTTAATATTCAACTTCGGTCTTTTTGTTGTGCTTCTGATTTCTCTGCCTACTGTCAATGCAGGCTATTGGTAAACTTGCCAGATGCACCAAATAGGGCAAAAATCATGAAGGCAATACTTCGAAAAGAGGAAATGGCACAGGACGTAGACCTGGATGCAATTGCAAAAATGACAGAGGGCTATTCTGGGTGCGACCTAAAGGTAGGGTTCAATATATTTTATGGGTTCTATAAAATATATATGTTTTCAGAATGCTCAAGAGTTGGTACGCTTCCTAATACCTATGTTTTATCTTGCAGAACTTGTGCGTTGTAGCTGCATATCGCCCTATCCAAGAGATTTTGGAAAAAGAAAAACAGGTACCCGTCTTTTTTTTATTCTTTGCAGAGATCTTTTCATTTAAAAATGCAGCACAACCTACTCAGTGAGATTTGATAAATAATCCACAGAAGAAGTGCATATATGGTTTAGTGGATTCAGTTTGCAGTCAAGTATCAGGATATTGAGAATATTAATATAGGAGGATTTGGAAAATAATTAGTGATATTTTTTTTCGATATGTTTGTATCATATTAATATTGTTGTGCATTCTTGTAATATAAGATTTTAGGACCATTTCAAAACTCTCTTCCAATTCATTATTCTAATCAAAAACCTTTATCGAATAAAAATATGCTAATGTTATTGGCTGTATTGAATTTTTTCTTAGGAAAAAGCATTAGCAATAGCAGAGGGGAGACCTTTGCCATTAGTAAGTGGGAGTGTTGAGATTCGTCCTTTGACTATGAGCGACATGGAACATGCATGTCAACAGGTTATTTTTTGAAATGCTAATGATTTGATGTTGAATAAACTTGTTGTGTTTACACCAAATCCGCATCCTTTGTTCATTTTTTATTCTGACAGCCTTCTCATGTTACAGGTGTGTGCCAGCGTTTCTTCAGATTCAGCATATATGCAGCGACTGCTTCAGTGGGAAGAAGAATATGGTGGAGGAGGTTCAAGGAAAAAAGAGAGAATTAGCTATTTTTTATGAGCTATGGATGAAACGTAATTTTACCATTCATTCATTTGAGTGGAACACTATTTCAATTTCTGCCACTATGTTGTCATCTGCAACTCTAGATTTAGATCATGATGGCCAATATTGGAAAAGAAATTTTGTTTTCCCTGGGTATGAATAAAATTAATTTTTATATCACGATGGCAGTACATATCTTTTGGTTCCTCTTCATTTAGATAAGATCTTGGTGAATTTCTTTTGACATCGAACTGTACTTTCAAAAGTGTTTTAGCATATGAATCTCCGAGTCTCTCTATTTCGCTCATTTCATAAAACCAGAAAATGCACACACAAATAGAAGCGGCCAAATCTATATTCCTAAGGAAACTGATTTTTTTCAATATTTCAACTACCTCCTTTAATTGTCTTAACAAGATGATTCTATAGCTGAGGCATACATTTTACTGAATACATTTAAGGTCTATTCAGACTTTTTTGGATACCTTTATTGCAGAAATAAGACTTACAATGTATATTCTCCTCAATTAATTCATAACTTGTAAGGGAATAAATTATGCCCTATACAAATATTTTAGGTAATTATCTTAAGAACTTAAGAGGTGTAACTTACAATGAGACTAAAAGTGGACCGTAAGTAAAAGTTATTCAAATAATTTGTGTTCATTTAATTAAACAAGCATATATATCTTAAATGCATTTATCTGAAATGTATCAAGAGGCAGTTTGAAGCCACCTATCTGATATGTTCAACAAATTCAAAATACAAACCTTGAAACTAATACTCTCTCATCCTTTAGATAGATGTTTTTAAGGATATCTATGCAAATTAAAACAGTCTAGAAAGTTTCAATATAATTTACATGCAAAATCTACAAAACTCATTGTAAGCATAATGGGGTCAAAGTAGTAATAATTTGTATTAGATTGAGGGTACACCTGGGTATGTACCCAGATGTCTGGGTATACCCAGACATACCCAAAGGCATTGAGCACCAAAATGTGAGAGAAAAAGACAAATTTTTATTCCTTTTTAATACATCCAAAAACACTAAATGCCCTTAAAAGCATAGTTCCCAGACTCGGACTTGGCACAGACTTAGCAAAGCTGACCCAACTCAGGACTCAGCAAAAACTCGGCAGGACTCTACAAGACTCAGCAAAAACTAGGTTTTTGGAGTCTTGCCTAGGCTGTGTTTCTGAAGAGTCCTGGGTTCCCATGGGACTCAGCCAAGGTCACTCGACTCGAACTTGCAAGGACTCGGAAAGTCCTGGAGAGTCCAGCAACTATGCCTAAAAGCATCATTTCACTCAATACAAAGATCATTTTGCTCTCTTTTCTCGTTTTCTCTAAAAGTAAAAATTTGCACCCCTTGGTTTTTTCTCATATCTAACACCCTGTGCAGTTTATCTTTGCTGCCCCTCAAACCTATAAGGATCTCCACTCCAAAACCCCCACTAGATAGTGGGATCTCTTGTCATATAAGAAATTTGATTACAATGAGGAGGTTTGGAGTGGAGACGAGAATCAAGAACTTAGACAACTATTGATAAAAAAAATATTAAATATTTAGCATTTAATATTTATCTTTATCATTACTATTTTGACATTTGGCATTGATCAATGATGAAGTATCAAACATATACTATCAAATGCATTTAGTTTTACAATTCTGTATATTTCTTTAAAATTTTCAGCATATCCACATACCCAGTTTTCGTATTCGTACCCATGCCTGTGCCCACACCCAAAACTTAGATCAACCTCATCTCTAAAATAAGAAACCCCAAAAAATACTTGTAGGAATACTCCCATATAATGAATACATGTCTCAGCTCTATGACAGTGATTTCATAACTGCAAACATTATATTTCCACAAATATATGTGAGGCTAGCTAGAAACTAACTATAGACTTCACTTTTTAAAATATAAAGTATTCATGATTAATCATTGCATTATTCATGGTATTAACATCACTAATGTAAACTAATACATTCTTAAATTGCCAATGATGTATTTTCAATTTTCAAATGGCCCACGATTAAAGAATAACTTCCGTGCAAAGCATCCACCCATGCATACAAAGAAAAAATCTGGGACTGTATTCAGAATTTTTTCTTGAAAAAGTCTTTTGTAATTATTAGGTCATTGAGAATAGAGTGATGGGAAAATATTGAAGAAATCAAAACCTAAGGCTTTGCCTTCACAAAAGTAGATTTCTTCACTGTCACATGAAGGAAATCAAATCGGGGTTCTTCTGCTTGATATGGGATAATTTGGAATATAATCATTTGGCAAGTAGAATTGCCAAGCCTGTCTAGCATTTCATACCATTTTCAACTGAAGCTATTTTTTTCCTTTTAGCTTTACACATGTTTGATAATTTCTGTCTGCAAAAGAGACTTCTATGTCTGTTAGAGCATATTATATTTTGTTTTAATTATACCTGATTGTAAGTGTAAGAACAAATGATTTCTCCTCACGATTGCAGTATAAATATTTGATGCTATATGAGCTATATGAGTACCCAATCTGTATGTTTACATATTTTATAAAAAAAATGCCCTATACATTAAATCATAGCTATTCCAAGCTTTGAAGTCCTGTGGAAAAATTATTACATAAGTCTATAGCATGACAAAGCGAGGTCACAAAAAATGCTCAACAAACAGCTCACATTTAATAACAGAATAGAGCTTCGAATGGGATAATGATATGCATTAAATGAAATTGGGGAATGGTGTAGGAACTTTCAAGCAAATGCAATTAAATTAAATTCCATCCCAAAAGAGATATATATTATATGAAGAATTTTGTCCCCTTGATCGGCATGGTATACCGTCTCCATGGAAAAGATTAAATAGCAGGGTTATGCACAGAATACATGTTGGAAAGGTTTTGAAAACTTACAGTAATTGCAATAGGCAGGCGGAAAGCCAAACTCCTCAATTCTCACGAGCATTAGCAGGCCAACGCCAAACTTGCAACCCTAACGCATCGAGACAAGCCTTCCCCAATAGAGATGGGGCATACTTCAAAAGTATAGAAGGGTAGAGGGTATTTGCAAACACCCTTTTATCAACATGCTTTCAAGATGTTTTCATTTTGTGGCTCAACCATCTGTGCTTTACCCTTTCAAAGTTTATTAGAGTACATTTTTCTAATAAAAAAGTTAGTGATTTTCTATTTAAAATAGAACATATTATTGATTATCCTCCTCCTTGAGTGGGTCCATGAAAACTTGTAAATGATTGCTTTTAGGGGAGGGGAGTAATAGGATCCAATACATGTTATACTACTGAGGCGGTTAGGGGTCCACAAGTGATAATCCTAAAGGATCATATTTGTCATTAGTATACAAGGAAACTATTTTTGGACTGTCGGTAACATGATCACCGAGTGACAGCATTCAGTTAAGCACAATAGTGTGATGAGCCTAAGTTGGCCTCATCAATAAACCATCTAAATTGAGTCAGTTTCCAGGCAAATCACATGTTTGACATTTTGTCAAATAGTTAGCAAGCAATCATTTGTACGGACATTGTGCAAATCTTTTCTCAGTTCTCTAATAATTCAAGTATTTGTTAAAATCACTGAGTTTTATGTTAACATCTCTTGGCTTTAATATTTCTATAATGAGTCTGGTTGGCTCTTAATATCAAATCAGTGTAATAGCAAGTCCCTTTTTTTTCTACTGAGGTATTATTTAAAACTCTTGACAAATGTGTTCATCAATTTCCTTTGTATTTTCGACACAAGAAAGCATACATTGAATTATTAAAAGAAACCATTTGATCATAATATCGGCTTCTTTGAATTCACATTCTATTTAATTTAGTGAGCATTACAACCTTTGCCAATAATCATTTATTGAATAACAATCTTTAGCAATCCTCAGCCTTCTAGAAAATGCTAGATATTCAATATTTATTCAACAATATAATGATCAAGTAAGAACCTAGAATTGCTTGTGAAATGCTAGTATCAAATGACAGTTGCTACTGCTGATCTCTACGCAAGGATGCAGCTCCCACCTGCGAATGGCAACTAACGTGGCTGCCCTTACTTACTTCACGCAGCCCCTTAATATTCTCCACGGCCTGCCCACTATTGTCACGAGGCCTTCTCTTCTAACTCCCTACGGCCAGCAACACTTCATACGGCCTGGTCTTCCCACTTCCCTACGACCAGCAATACTTCACGCAGCCTGTACTTGGCGGCTGGTGTCTAGCACATTCAGTGTGCTCTCCCACAATACTAAGGGAATAGTCGCGGCTTAGTGTGAGCCCTCTTGGCTAACATGTTGCTGCCGCCTCAACTCCCTTTCACAACCACTTGATCCAACCTTCCCTCTTATGCAAGTCTTCAATTCAAAAACAATCAGCTTCAGAATTCAGAACTTCTCGTATACATCAGCACGAAGAAGCAACCATTGATTATACATCAACAATCAAATGGAGACAATCGATCATACAATAGCAATCGATCGTGGATTAGATGAAGAAGAATCAGTCTTCCATCAACTAATTTGACCCTGGCTAGGGCACAGGAAGTAGGAACAATTCCCAAGAAATAATTCAATAATCAATATTCAATGATGATTTACTTCGCAAATGAGCCTGTATTTATAACTCCTTGGTCTCCAAAGTTTCCCAAAAACCATCATCAGTTAACTGCCCTTTATAATATAAACTTCCAAAATATTATAATAATAATAAAGTATTATTATTATTATTATATCGTCTTAATATTAATTAATAACATATTGTTATTAATTAATACAAGTAATTATTAAATATAACTCTGATGATGATTCCAGCAACACCTGCCATACTGACTGACCAACATGCTCATCACTGCCCTGCTATAAATGGCAACTGCCAAATATAGACTTACTATAAATAGTAAGTCCCCAGTCCAAGAAACTGAAAAACTAAATATCGTCTGGAGAATTGACCACTGTCGGTACTGCCCTGTCAGAAATGGAAACTGACCAATTGACTTACTAAAAATAGTAAGTCTGTCAACTGGGACCCTCAAAACTCTGCATCAGCTCACGAGGGTCGTGATGATGAGCTGACCCGGTCGCTGCCACAACCTGCTAAAAATAGGGTCATGAGCCTAAGTTGGCCTCATCCTCAAAGCATCTAATTTCATCAATTTCTTATGCAAATCATGGATTTGACATTTCGTCAAATAGTTGGCAGGCATACTGTCACCAAGCTTAATAGGATGGTTAGATAATTATGACTAGTTTGTTTAATATTAAAAGGTTCTTTCAATAAATTGCAATTAGTATGTTTCTGTACATGTCTGTACAAACTATATGTTTCTCAAAAATGCAGGAAAAATGGTTGTTTTATTGATTGAATGCCAAAATTTACATCAAGTCGTCCTACCACCCGCCTATAAGGGATTTTGTAGGAATTTCCAACAGTTACATCTAGTTTTCAAACCAACTATTTGTTTGGGAATGGTTTTTACACTTTTTGACAAAAGTTGCTCAAAAGTTGCTTGACAACGTTTTGAGCAATTTTGCATTCTAAGTAACCAAATTTGGTCCACACCTATAGTTTATGATACCCAATGGATCAAAAACATGAAAAATATGAAAAGAACCTATTATTTAGGTTTTGGACAATATTTGACCAATAGTTGACCAAGGGCTTATAAAATGCCAATCTTGGAACTAGGTTTTACAAAAGATGTCCAAAATGAAACCTAGGAGACTAACCTGACCTAAAGGTCACTAGGACATTGAAGGAAACCATAACACTTAGGTTAACTAGGGTACTCCTGCACCATACTCCCCATGAGGTTTTGAACTCAAGTTCCCACTTGAGGTTAACTGATCAAGAGAGATGTCATGTTGCTTAATTTGTTCCTCTGTCATCCAGGTGGCATCAATGTTAGGAAGTCCTTTCCACTTGACCAGGTATTGCATATACTTCTATTTTCTAGTTTGTTTTAGCACCTTGGACTCAAGAATGATTTCCAACTCCACTGGTTTTCTTTGTGGAAGATTTGTGACATTGTCTCCTCCATCCTCTTCACTTTGTGGAGCCTGCACATTTGTCATATCTGAAACACATTTTTAAGGGGTGAGATCTGAAACATTAAAAATATGAGAGATCAATAAGGTAGGAGGAAGAGATATTTCATAGGCATTTTCACTCATCTTGTTTAGAATGGTGTATGATCCAACTTTCTTCATATGTAGCTTTGAGTATTTGCCTTTGGGGAGCCTCTCCTTCCTTAGGTATGCCCATACCTTATCTCCAATTTGGAAATGAATCTCTCTTCTCTTCTTGTCTACATGTGCCTTATATTTCCTAGTGGACTGCTGCAAGGTGTCTTTCACTTCTGCCTGAACTTTGGTGATTAGCTTTGCTAGGTCTTCACCTTGTGCACTCACGCTGAAATTTGAAGGTAACTCTACCAAGTCTAGAGGACCCTTGGGATGTAAGCCATAGACAGTTTGGAAAGGTGTTTTGCTCGTAGACCTGTTCAAGGAGTCATTAAAGGCAAATTATGCTTGGGGAAGTATCATATACCAACTTTGAGTGTACTGTTTTGTGAGGCACCTTAAGACATTTCCAAGAGATCTATTTACCACCTCTGTTTTCCCATCTATTTGTGGGTGGTATGTTGAACTATAGGTCAGATTTGTGCCTAGTTTCTTGAAAAGTGTCCTCCAAAAGTGACCTTGAAACTTTACATCTTTATCAGAGACTATCATTTGGGGTAGTCCATGGATTCTAACCACTTCTTTGAAGAATAGGTGTGCTATGTGTGAAGCACCATTTGTGCTCTTACAAGCAACATGTTGCCAAATTTTAGTTTAAGGGTCTTTAGGTCCTAGGGGGTAAAATTGTTCTTTGGTGACCTACTTCTCATTCATCATGAAACATTCCCATAATGTGCTTATCAGATAAATTATTTGCCTTGCCTATTTGAACCTGGCAGGTTTTCAATCTTTCTGCTTCATCCAGTGTTTAGGTGATTTAGGTATGTCAGGAAAGGGGTGCCATAGCGTCTTTCGAATGAGAAGTAGTCACCCTTAGATCTTTAATGCTCAATATGTTTTTTTCGGAAGATAAACATGTGTTTTGTATAAGTGATTGATAAAGCTTTTATTCGTAAAAAGATTTTTTCAACTCTCAGAGATATCAAGTTGTGGAGTAGTGGCAGTGATCATTCAGTTTCTGGAGAAGTTAGTCTCAAAGGTGCAACCCCGATGCAAGTGAAAAAAGCAAATAAGAAGTTAAGTGCCCCCGACGGAAAAGAAGTTGTCTAGATGCGCAAAGGATAAGCCGTCGGGATACTTTTCCAAAATAAAGGAAACAGGCTTACGGGAAAAGTATTCTCTTATATTCTTTTTCCACACAAGGTAAAATGGTCTAATGTTCATTCATTTCGGCATCGGAAGGAAAGTGTGTTCTTTTTCCGCAAGACTAAAGATTTGTTTCAGCTAGCAACAAATGAAAATAAAGTTAAGTGTAGGTTTGAGGATTTTGGGGCCATTATTTTCTCTGAAACGGTAATTTCAAATAGTCGTTGATAATAAAAAATTAAATGCTAATCCTACCGTTGCATCCATTAGGTCACCTTAATGTCATTCGTGTGGCACCAACATTCGGATCTTAGCGACTATTTCTTCAGCATTTGCCATCGTTTGCTTCTCACCATTTTTGAATAGCAAGCCATTTGTCTTCACTCATGTTCTCAGTTTTACAGTAAATGATTGCTAAAGCTTCTGGCTACAATAGATTAATTGGTATTGAGAGTGAATTGAAAGAAGTTTCTAACACATCTCTAAGATTCTTTGATCTTGGAGATTTGCACAGAAGATTACATTCTCATCCAGTTCACCCTATTACACAGAAGCTTAAGGACAGTGGTTTGGTAGAAGCTGCAGGGTTTCCAATGGCAGTTCAAGTTCTTGAGCTCGTCAAAGAATGTATAGAGAAATACAACCCAACGACAAAGAAAATCCTATTCCCAGATCAGTATATTTTTCTAACGATTGATAAAGCCCTAATCCAATCCACTTTCGACATTCTGGTGAAAGACGTGTATTGCGATATTGACTTCAGTTCTTCTGCGTCTATGTTCAATGAAAAGAAGACTTTAAGGAGGGAAGACATGCAGAAGACCTAGTTCTAGACCCCTCGATCAAAGAAAAGTAAGATGTCGAAGACTCTCTTCGGAACAACTCTAAAGAGGGAAATTGTTGATATTCTGGCCCTGTTGACTAGATTGGATAGAAAACTTGAGATTTTAGATCTCGTTGAACATAATTTCTTTCTTGTTCAAGTTGTCTGTGCAAAATATATGTTTATTGATTGGGCAGAAATCTTGTGTGAGAAGCTAGCATCCTAGATGAGTTCTTGTTAAGGATTCAAACAGTTCTACATGTCTTCTTACTTGATTTATGCTCTGGCGACTCAACACCTGTGGCCCAACTTACCAACAATCCAGAACTTCAACAACACCAAAATATATGAGTTCTACCTGAATCTACAATTACATTGGATCTTTGAGGAATATACTACTATGAACGATGCATTCACAATGAGAATCTGTTGGGAACTTCAAGGTTGCCCAGAAAGAAGATTCTCGCCAGAGGCCATCTTGGCAATCAGTCAGTATGGATGCTCTTTCATCCAATTCCCGAGTTTCTCTTATCTTCGAATAGGAGCCTTCTCCGGATTTCCTGAGAGATTGCCCTGGTATCCTAAAGATAAGGTGGTCTTGGTAGAGCTTTGTCAGCAGATATTGGAAGTGAACACTCTGTGTTCAACTGTGAAGAAGATTGCCAAAATTTCCTTCCCCGTGGTGGTTGGTCCATATTCCTGTGCATCCAGATCTGATGCCCAGAATTTAGTAAAGAGTTTTGAGGATAAGATCAAGCTTCTTGATTATGAGGTTCTTAGGCCTCAATATGAACCTATGGGTTTTGTTAGAGATCACCTAAAGCTCGGACATGCCTACAGACATGTCCCAGACATTGAAGATTTCTGGGCTGAGTATTTTAATGAGTATCAAACACGGGAAAAGTTGTGGTCCCGTTTAACTTTGGATGAAATTGCAATGTATAATAATGTTGTTGATGTATCTAATCTTGCAGATGATGGCCTCTTCATGCATCCCTCATCCTACAATTAGATCAAGGTGTTGCCCATTTCTTCCTCTCCACCAACTGGTCCAGTGATTGATTCATTGGAGCTTCTCGTGAGGGGCATTATCAAGAGAACTGAAAAATGGGCAGAGTGGACCAGAGTGCGACGAAAAAGAACTTCTAGTGCAGGTTCATCCAAAGGAACAACTTCAGGAGCTGAGCAATCATCTTCAGCAGTCACTTCTTCTGTGGCACCATCAGTTTCAGTAGGTGCAGCGCAATCCACCGGGTAAGGAGGTGACCAGCCCCTGGAAAAGAATGTTCCCATCACTCCAACCTACGGAGAAGGTTCACTCCCAAACATTGGAAATGAAGAGGAGAAGGAAGAAGATAAGGAAAAGGGAAAGAAGAAAGAACAAGAGGTGCTTGTGACCAAACCTCCCTCACCAAGTCCAATTATCGCCTTGGATGACACAAATCCCATGGATGGTCAGGATTCCTCTCAGCCGATAAATAATCTGGCTCTTTTGGTGACTAAGGTTGCCTCCTTCCATGTTCCACCATAAGACAAGCAGACTCCTCCAATTGCCCGGAAGCTGTTTGATCCTACCAGTCTGCAATTAAGGTGCTATCCACAGACTCATGGTTGGAGGAAAGCATTGCGAAGAAGAAGAAACGACATGAGGAGGCCATTTCTTCAAAGGACCTGATCCTTAAGGCAACCTCATCTCAGCCACCAGCAAAGAAGGCAAAGAAGAAAAAGTTCATGGTGGCACTTTCCCATGATTCCATGATCAGACATATGCTAATGGAAATAACAGAGCCACAAAAAGAAGGAAAGTTTCATGAACTTTCAGCTCAAGATTTCCATATTAAAACTGTGGACCTAGGCATGAATCAGATGGTGAATATCTGGAAACCACCAATGAGAAGATTGAGGATAGGTTAGAAGAACTTCGAGCAGACAAGGAAGTCCTCAAGTCTAAAAATAAGGAGCTAGTAGAGTATATTAAATCTTCTCTTGGCACTACTTCATTTGCTCAATTTGATCCTAATGTGGAGGAGAATAAGAACTTGCTACTGAAGTTGTAGCAAGAGAGACAGTTTGGTCAAATTGGTAGAGCATGGATAGAAGCGATGAAGGTTCAAGGCCCCATTGTCATTGAGAATTTGGGGAACCTTCTACTTGATGCAGACAAATTGAAGGATACAACATCAAAACACCAGGAGACCATCTATAATGCATCCACTGGATTGATAGAGCAGTTAGGCACCTTACAGGAGGTGATTGATATGAAGACTAGTGTTGCAATCTCTAATGGTATCCTCAAGACCGGACATGATCCATTATTTCACTGGAGGCAGTCTCTGGAGTTCGTGGTTGAGAACTCAAACAGATCTGCAAATGAACTCAAGACTATGGTTAAGTTAGTACAAAAGGAGATGGATAAACTCTTTGAGTTTTTAAAAGTATTGGACACGGAATCTCAAGTTTTGGGAAGTGACAAGTTGGTGAATACAGAGCGAATGAAAGCTAAGTTTCTTGCTTTCATAGATGAGATTGTGGATTCGGCTAACTTCCAAGTGTCAAGAATCAATGAGCTCTCCACGATAGATGCTGTGATCAAAAAGGAATCGGAGAAGCTCAAATCCCAAATTGCCAGGTTGGATGAACTGACAGAGATGCATGATTTTTGGATGATCCAAGCTGACAATATAATCATTCTGAATGCTCAGGATTTGGGCAAGGTAATGGATGCAATGAAGGCTTACTGAGGAAATCCATTACACAGAAGACGACATAGAATCTGTTGACCTGTGTCGTCTTCCCAACTTTTGTATAGTGTAGCCATTTTTGGCATTTTGTTAGCTTTGTCCATTTTTGTAACCGACCATGTTTATTATTAGAATGTTCATCTCAGAATATTGAAAAGAGGCAATCATTATTGAAACGGGTCATTTTGGAGAAGACCTATATATGTAAATTTTTGTAAAGTAAATAAGATAGACAAAAATTACTTTGGGCAAACCCCTATAGCTGGGACTATTGTGTGCAACTCTGAGTTTGAAGTGATTTTTTTTGTTCATCTTAGTTAGTTGTGTGATGTTTTGAATGAAGATGCTAATACTAGAAATTGAATGAATAGTAATGAACCGGGTTTTGTTATTCTCATTCAGTGGATTGTATGTTTACTATCTTCAGCAAAAGCACTTTGTTTTCATGTCATTGCACATCTTAGTTCAATAGATTAGGTCTACATAAGGATTTGGGAAGAGGGTTGACAGAGAGTGAGATCAAGATAATCTGGGTATTGTCAAAGTTTCACAATCTTAGTAATCCGAGAATTGCATTGTTACACTTTCTCTCTTCATCTCTGCTGGTAGATGGTAGTTTGCATTCATCCCACACTGCATAAAAGTTTGCATGTCATTGAGTAAGTCCCTATTCATTGCCTAAGTTGTTTGAAGCTTTGAACAACTTGGTTGAACCTCTTCTTCTCTCCGGTTAAGAGCATACCCCTAAAAACCGAAAGAAAAAGTTCATTGCCTATCTTTCACATAAGGGATACTGTACCTTTCAATTCAGGGGTCATTGATAGATTCCTACCATTGACCTAGTCTATTTTTCTTCTACGAAAGCCAACATTGGGTATTTTCAAGAGTCATTATATGAATCAAATTTAAAGTAGACAAACTGTAAACCAACAGAACAAAATGCACCATTTTACTAAACCTGTCAACTATGACAAAAATTGTCAACTATGACAAAAATATTGTCATAGCCCTGTCATGTTCTTTGTAAACCCATTACAAAATCCATAGAGATGGACTTCCATGGTCTAGTGGTTATAGGAAGAGGTTGATACAAACCTTGATTAGTGGATACTCATTTTGCTTGCTGACAAATGGAACATGATTCAACAAATTTCCTGACATCCTTAGCCAATTTTGGCCAAAAATAACTTCTCTTTACCAAGTTTGTTGTCTTGTCTATACCAAAGTGACCCCCCATGCCACCATAATGTTTTTCTTTGATTATATTTGTTCTCATAGAACACTTAGGGATGCATAAATGAGCCCCTTTAAAAAAAGGTTATTTTGAATTAGAAAAATCAAAAAAATTAGTATGATACCTGCCTGTCAGATTTGTGCATACTTCAAAGGCTTCTCCAAAATATCGATCTCCTGCATATAAGTGTTTGAGTGAGTGAATGCCCACACTCTAAAGTTGAACTTCTTCAATCAATCCAACTCTTTTGCTAAGTGCATCGACCACCTTATTGGGTAGTCCCTTTTTGTGTTTTATGTTGAATGTGTATGCCTGCAGTTGTTCCATCCATTTTACATGTCTAGCCCCTAGTTTGTCCTGAGTATTGAAGAAACCCAATGCATGGTTATCAGTAAAAACTATAAAATCTTTTGGGAGTAAGTAACGTCTCCATTTTTTTAGTGCTTGAACCATGTCATATAACCCTGAATCATAAGTAGAGTATTTATTCTTTGCATCATTCAATTTTTCATAAAAGAATGCCACAGTCTTACCTTCTTGGCTTAGGACAACACCTATTGCCAAATTACTTGCATTTGTCTCCACAACAAACACTTTGTTGAAATCAGGTAGGGTTAGGATTGGATATTGGGATACCCTATTCTTGAGTTAGAGGAAAGCATCACTAGCCTCTTTAGTCCATACAAACTTAGCCTTTTTACCACCTTTAATAGTGTCCAACATAGGTGCACAAACATGACTGAAATTTTTAATAAACTTTCTATAAAAAGTGGCAAGACCATGGAAAATTCTAACATCACCTTGGTTCTTTGGTGGGGGCCAGTTGACAATTGCTTCAACCTTTTCAAGGTCCATTTTTAGGGTGCCTTGTGAGATGACAAACCCTAGGAACACAAGTTCCTTCTTCATGAACATGCACTTTTCCAAGTTAATCACTAACTTGTGCTGATGGAGTCTCCTCAAAACTTGTTCAATATGATCAAGATGTTCTTCCCTGCTATGAATGAATATTAGAATGTCATCAAGATATATGAATACAAATTTGCCAATAAAATCAATAAAGATTTCATTCACGAGTCTTATGAAAGTACTTGGGGCGTTGCTCAGCCCAAATGGCATCACCACCACTCAAATAGGCCTTCAATTGTTTTAAAAGTTGTTTTCCATTCATCTCCTGAATTTATCCTTATTTGGTGCTATCCTAATTTTAAATCAATTTTTGTGAAGTTATATACTGATCAAGCAAATCCTCCATTCTTGCGATAGGGAACCTGTATCTTATAGTGATCTTGTTGATGGCTCTGTTGTCTGTACATAATCTCCATTTTCCATCCTTTTTAGGGACAAAAATAGATGTGACTGCACATGGGCTAAGACTTTTCTAAATTAAGCCTTTCTCTAACAGTTCATTTACTTTTTTGGTAATCTCTGCATGCTGAGAAAGTTCCATCTTATGTGGGGCCTTATTAGGCAAGGAGGAACCGGGTATTAGGTCTATTTGATGACTGATATATCTTAAGGGAGGGAGGCTTTTGGGCAGGTCACTAGTAGTGACATCACTGTGTTTATTTAATAGCTCTTTAACTTCATTTGGTATGGGATCCTTGTCATAAGATCTTATGCTATCCTTGGGCTTAGAGATTAGAACAAAAGCTTCAATCTCTGGTTCCTTCAATACTTGCAACATTTCCTTTTCACCTAAGGTAATAACAGTAGGTTCTTTCTCCGTTTTAATATCAGGCATGGGCTTCATGGTAAAAGTTTCCCCATTTTTGGTGATGGAGTAGGTGTTCTTCCTATAATGATGTGTGGCATCCACATCATATTTCCAATGCCTTCTTAGAAGGATGTGGGAAGCATCCATTTCCACAACATGACAAAGTACTTTATCCTTGAAGTCTGCTATAGAAAACTCTACCCATGCTTGTTCAGTTACTAAAGTTTGTTGACCTATGGTTAGCCAAGAGAAATGGTAAGGAAAGGGGTGTGGCTTCTTAGGAAGATTTATTTTTTGAACCATTTCAAGAGATACTAAATTTTTAGTTGAACCAGAATCTATCAGTAGATTACATACCTTTCCATGGCATTTGATCTTTGTCTTAAAGAGGTTCTTTCTTTGAGGTGGTTCTTGGTTTTGTGGTACTTGAAGGAAGACTTGCCTCATCATCAGACATGTTCCTTCCTCTAGTTCTAGGTCCCTTGGATTGGCATTATCTTCTTGTTTGTCTTCTTGGATGATTTGTGTCCTTCTCTCCCCCTGATTGTTGTTGTTCCATTTCTCAGGGCATCTTCATGCATGGTGTCCAAGTTGGTTGCAGTAGTAACACCTTAAAGGTCCATTTCCTCTTCTTGTATTTGTTCTCCCTCTATTGAAGGGCCTTCTTCCTCTGTATTTTCCTCTGAAATTTGAATCACCTTGTTCCCTGTCCCCTTGGCCTTGGTCAGAGGTCTTACGACTACCACTATATTGTCCTCTATTCTAAGAGGTACCTCTTCCTCTAAAATTATTTCCACCATCATTGCTCTTTCCCTTGCCAAAATATTGTTTTCTTTTCCACTTCTCCTCTACCTTGATTGCCATTTGATAACATTTGTTTACTGAAGTAGGGCAATGTAGGATAAGTTCTTCTTGAATGGATACTTTAAGACCATTCATGTACCTTGCTATCTTTTCTTCCTCATCCTCTGCTGCATTAGTCTTCATGCATAGTTTTAGTAACTCCTCGGTGTATGAGCCTACATCGATGTCTTTTTGCTTTAGATTTTGCTTCCTTCTATGGATTTGTGCCCCATAATCCTTAGTCACATATGTCTCTTTGATCAATGCTATCATCTTGTTCCATGAAGTAATCATACTTCTCCCATTATTCACCCTCTCTGTTTGGATGAAGTTCCACCAAGTTAGGGCTGCTCCCTTCAACTTGGATCTTTCCATCTTTACTCTTTGCTTCTCAAGAATGTCTTCACATTCAAAGAAGATTTTCAAGGCCTCAATCCAGTCCAAGGCCAAATCTGCATTCATCTTTCCATTGAAAGTTGGTAAATCCAACTTCTCCTCCATGGTTCTTCTCCCCATAGATTTTAAGGCATCTAGGAGGGGTCTCTGGTATGCAGGGATGTTCACATCCTGATCAGGGGTGTCATCTTCCTCTTCACTCCCTTCTTCACCACCAAACATGTCTTCTCTTCCCCTCTCTACCTTGTTCTCCAATTCTTGAAGCCTCCTATTCAGGGTTGTATTTGATGCCTTATGTTCTCTCACTATCCTTGAAAGTTCCATGTTTGTGACCCTTGCAGGGATTTCTTCATCCTCGGGAGCATACATAGCTCCGATACCACTTGATGCAGAGTGGATAGCCAGAAGCCTCAAAAGGACTCAAAAGGATAATGTATCCTTCAATACCCCAACTCCAAGAGGAAAAAGTGCTCTACACTTATCACAAGTGCAGAAATTACTTGGATCTAGGTTATCACAACCTACTACCCACAAGACAACCTACTCACTAGGTTCCACCAAGTCTAGAACACCAATTCCAAATGGTTGGCTATTGTGCACTTATACCAAATTATCAACAATACCCCATAAAATGACTCCTAGGACCAGGGGTGACCTATATTCATGGATGTGGTCTATTTAGGTACCTAAAACAAAAATTCAATGGTCCAACTCACTAGGTACACTAATTTGACCATGGTTGCTATGTTAAGCCTTTCCTAGGCTTGTAGCCTTTTTAGTTAGGAAATTGGACTTAGTTTGAAATTTCTCCACATAACCCCCTAAACATAATAGGGATTCAGATACCCTTTATGGCCAAAGGGATTAGACTTAAGCACCAAAACACGGAAGTGGAAGGAAGAAAACATGACACCTAATTTTGATAAGGCAATTAGGCCTAATTAGGTCTACACTTACACTACAAGTTTTACTTCCTTGCAATAAGAGTCTGATCCAACACTTGGATCATGTGAGGGCATGCATAAGGGCTCTGTACACTGATTTTGAGGTCTTGATGAATCCCCAATCAAAAGTTATGTGGACTATCCTAATTCATTGATTGGTGCACACATGGACATGTACACCTAGGGCATCATGGCAAACCCATCTACCTGCACTTTGACCAACCCAACTTGCATAAGCTTAAAGAACATAATCAAATTATGATTTCCACCAAGGGCCATTAGATTCCCATGGTGGAAACTGGAAATATACACAATTTAGATAAAACCCTGATTTAGGGCCTATAAACAAGGAAGAGGAAGTAAAAATGAGATAAGTTTCTATGGGTAGGAGATTAGACCATGAGACCAAGTGAAAATGGAAGCTAATCCATGGGGATACCTTAATCTATCAACCTTTCCTTCAAATGCTTTCGTACATGTCCATACAAACTAATTGTTTCTAAAAAATGTAGGAAAAATGGTTGTTTTATTGATTGAATGCCAAAATTTACATCAAGTCATCCTACCACCCACCTATAAGGGATTTTGTAGGAATTCCCAATGGTTACATCTAGGTTTCAAACCAACTAGCCATTTGGGAATGGTTTTTACGCTTTTTGACAAAAGTTGTCAAAGTTGCTCAAAAGTTGCTTAGCAACTTTTTGAGCAATTTTGCATTCTAAGTAACCAAATTTGGTCCACACCTATAGTTTATGATCCATAATGGATCAAAACATGAAAAAAATGAAAATAACCTATTATGTAGGTTTTGGACAATATTTGACCAATAGTTGACCAAGGGCTTATAAAATTCCAATCTTGGAACTAGGTCTTACAAAAGATGTCCAAAATGAAACCTAAGAGACTAACCTGATCTAAAGGTCACTAGGACCTTGAAGGAAACCATAACACTTAGGTTAACTAGGGTGCTCCTGCACCAAGATCTTACCCAAATTTTCAATTTTATTATCCTTCCCAACTCTAAGAAATCTTACCCTCTTTTGTTTTCCATAAACACAATTCTCACAAAAATCCAAATCAAATTGTTTCAAACCTAGAAATAAATTCTTTGAATGGAGAAGCTTAAACCCCTTCTCACTCATGTTCCCAAGTTGATTATGCCACAGAGTTGTATCTATTCGAGTAGAAGCTAGGGAAATAGGATAACCATTATTACCAGTACATGAATACAATGTACCTACATTTTCCCCTTTTAATATTATCAGTGAACCTTTAGTAACCTTTCACGAATTGTCTGTGAATATGAATGTGAAACTATCACTTCCCAATTGTCCTTCTGATATTAAATTTCTTCTCAAATCATGAACATGTCTCACCTCTTTCAGCAACCATTGATTTCCATTTGGTAATTTTATCTGTATGTTTCCCTTTCCAACAATTTTGCATGGCTCATCATCACCTAAATAAACCTGTCCAAAATTACCTTAAACATGGTCTAGAAAATATTTTCTATGGGGTATGGCATGAAAAGAGACCACTGAATCTAACATGCAAGAATCAATAATATTTTCTAAAGAAATAACCAAAGCATCTTGTAACACGTCACCTACTATATTTGTTTCCTTGTTATTTTCTTGTTCTTTATCCCCTTGTTTTCCCTTTCAAGACCAACAATATTTCTTCATATGTCCTTTCCTTCCATAGTTCCAACACTCCACATTTACCCTAGATTTGGATCTTCCCTTCCTAGATTTCCGATGATTACTTGGGTTCTTTCCTCTTTTCCTTTGTTGTCCCTTTCTCTCAACAGTTAAAGAATTACTTGATGTCTCACCTGTGCATTTCCATCACATTACCTCACTAAGGATAACACCAACAAAATCATCAAACTTTAAAGTTTTTGAACCAGAGACAAAGTTACTTACAATCATGACCAATCCATTCCATCTTTTAGGCAATGAGCATAAAATCAACAAAGCTGATAAGGCTAAATTATTGCCTTTATTTTGTATAATTTTAAATACTCTGTTCTAGTTTCTGACAAAACATTTGAGAGCCTAGCCAGTCAAAACTTGTGATAAAGTCTAGATAGAACTAATAAACCATGGGTAGATGTTTGTGACATATTTTGCTAATATTATACATATAGTGCAGTATTTCATAAAACCATCAGAATATATGTTCTAATATATGGATTTAATTTGATTAAGCTTGTTGCATGAATATTTCTGCATCACAACTAACTTGATAGGAGAGAAAGCGGCTAGAGAGTGGTCGACAACATTCAAGGAAGACTGTTGAGGACCAGCTACGACGGAGTGATCATCACAGCACCAGGAAACACGACTGCTATAATGGAGGAGCCATTATTCCAGGATGCTGGGATGTAGTGTTGCTATATTCCCTCTGCACTTTATTGTGTTGAACTGGTCGCCCAAGCTTTATTACCCACACCGTTGGCTGTTGCATTTCCATCTTCTTCTCTAGCATGTTTTCAGCAAGATAGTTTCTGTTCTGTTCTATAATAAGTGTTCGATCCTCTATATATAGGGATTGCACCGATAGTTTGAAGTTAGATAGGAAAGTTAGAGAAAGAAGTTTTTGGAAGAAAACTGTTGTATCTTACAGCAATCTATTTCAAGTTTCATGTGTTGTTTTTATGTAATGAGTTTTTGAAATACAATGAAATAATTTTTGGTTTATGTTATGTGTTAATAGATTAGCAGAAACTGACCAAGGGGGGCCACTTGGGAGGTGGAATAGGTTAGAATAGAATATATTTCCTTCCAGTATTTCCAGTATTTCAGATAGAAGTTATAATTTCTTCCTGCAGCATCGTACCTTGTGAATGTTCCTACAACATCTGCAAGAATAGTTATAATGGATGTTCTAAGCTGAAAGTATAGGTTTAAGTAGAATTTTTAATTTCTAGCATTCATTTCAGTAAGGAGATAAATGTATTCTTTTCATGTAGCACTAGTGTAGGTTTCTTTTATGCATTTTTACCTTCCTGCAACATAAGCAGAATGACTCCCTAAGGAACCTAGTGCACATATTGTGTCGACCATTTCAAGTATACGTCCCTGGGTTGACAAGTTAAATGCACCTCATAACAGGAGAAGTATTCCTTAGATTTAATAAACCATTCCTAAGAAAGGCCTTGAGCATGATTATTCCACACCTATTGTGAGGTAGTTCATTTTTGGCGCCGCTGCCGGGGATGGTGTCAAGCTAGGAACATTTTTGAGTCATTTTTTCATTCCTAGATAGTTTTTAGATTTGTATCCCTGAAAATTGCTTCACAAGCGTGAAGAATTCAATTGCATGCATCGAAGAGAAAGGCGACGAGATGAATATGGCAGATTTCTCCCAGCAGAGTCTACTAATTTGAACGAGGAAGTTGAAGAAGTTGAGTTACCCTTTGAAGATGCAAGCCCTGACTTTCCTGCAGCATCTTCCTCCAGAGTAGAACCACTTGATGTAAGTGGCTTCCGACCTTTTGCAGAAATCTTGGCCAGCTTTCTAGATAATTTTGGCCCAAATCCACCTATTGTTAACAATCCAGTAGCTAATGCTCCTTTCCAGCAGCAACCCCATAATCAAATACCTCCAGTAATGGCGCACCCTACTTTCCCATTTCCTCTCCCAAGCCTTATAAACAATTCTAATCTCAAAAATATACCTACAACTGCTCTTCTGAAGTTTTATGGTCTTATAACGGAGGATCCTGACACTTTCTTGTTTGAGTTTGACATACTCTGTCAAAGCTTCAACTATAATACCGATGCCCATAAGCTCAAGTTATTTCCTGCAACACTGAAAGAGTCAGCCTTACAATGGTTCATGGGCTTAGGAGCCAATGCAGCAGGTACCTAGGATGAGATGCAAACGTTGTTTCTGCAAAAATATAAAGATTATTGCAAAGGCAGTGACCCAAAAGGAGATGATATCTTTAGGATGTCTCAAAAGGAAGATGAAACATTGGAGGACTATGTTTCACATTTTTTGTACACAA
>MU224969.1:940531-975861 GCA_018584345.1 Thuja plicata
ACATATTTTGCTAATATTATACATATAGTGCAGTATTTCATAAAACCATCAGAATATATGTTCTAATATCTAGATTTAATTTGATTAAGCTTGTTGCATGAATATTTCCGCATCACAACTAACTTGACAGGAGAGAAAGTGGCTGGAGAGTGGTCAACAACATTCAAGGAAGACTGTTGAGGACCAGCTATGGTGGAGTGATCATCACAGCACCAAGAAACATGGCTGCTACAATGGAGGAGCCATTATTCCAGGACATGGGGATGTAGTGTTGCTATATTCCCTCTACACTTTATTGTGTTGAACTGGCCACCCGAGCTTTATTACCCACACCATGGGCTGTTGCATTTCCATCTTCTTCTCCGACATGTTTTCAGCAAGATAGTTTCTTTTTTGTTTTGTAATAAGTGTTTGATCCTCTATATATAGGGATTGGACTGATAGTTTGAAGTTAGATAGGAAAGTTAGAGAAAGAAGTTTTTGGAAGAAAACTATTGTATCTTATAGCAATCTATTTCAAGTTTCATGTGTTGTTTTTATGTAATGAGTTTTTGAAATACAATGAAATAATTTTTGGTTTATGTTCTGTGTTAATAGATTAGCAGAAACTAACCAAGGGGGTCCACTTGGGAGGTGGAATAGGTTAGAATAGAATAGATTTCCTTCTAGCATTTCCAGTATTTCAGATAGAAGATACAATTTCTTCCTGCAGCATCGTACCTTGTGAATGTTCCTGCAGCATCTGCAAGAATAGTTATAATGGATGTTCTAGGCTGAAAGTATAGGTTTAAGTAGAGTTTGCAATTTCTAACATTCATTTCAATAAGGAGATAAATGTATTCTTTTCCTGCAGCACTAGTGTAGGTTTCTTTTATGCATTTTTACCTTCCTGCAACATAAGCAGAATGACTCGTTAAGGAACCTAGTGCACATATCATGCCAACCATTTCAAGTATACGTCCCTAGGTTGACAAGTTAAATGCACCTCATAACGGGAGAAGTCATCCTTAGATTGAATAAACCATTCCTAAGAAAGGCCTTAAGCACGATTATTCCACACCTATTGTGAGGCGGTTCAAAAGCCCTAACCTCATCATAAAAATTTACTTTTACATAACTTAGCTAACTAGTAACCAAGTTAAACTCATTTAAACGATCAGTAACAAACCCACCTTCTGGCATATTCATATTAAATAAATGTTTCATAAGAAATACCTTATTTGACATTGAGGGTTTCTCATACCTTATTATACCCTTTTTTTAAATTTAATTTTATATATTAAAAATCACCGACGATGTTAGGCACAACTGCATTGCTCCTAGTGCTTTCCTTTCAACAAACATAGTCGATGCCTTCTTTTCTTTTCCACCCAGCGATAGGTAAATATCCTTCTGATATAGATAATCTTTTATTTTCATACTCCATAGCTGGTAGTTTTGGCTGTTAAATTTATCAACCTTAAGCATGCCTTCCTCTGTGATTGCTCCCACTCAAATTTGAGACTTCTTGCCGTATTGTTGAAGTATGCATCACTATGATACTAGTTATTAAGGTTTAGGAAAATATGAGCAATAAATAATATTAAGATAATTCAAAAATTAAGAGAAGATAGAAAAAAAATAACATAGAGGCTTAATGCGGTTCACCCAATCTGTGCTACATCTACCAGAGAAACAGTTGTCCAGATATTTTTATTATCCAACAAAGAGAAAATTACAATTTGATCTTTTCACATTACATTGCCACTTATTTATAGGTCCTTTAGGCGGTTTACCAATGTTGATTAATAGTTAACCCTAAAAATGTTTGATGAGTTAACCTAGGGGAAATACTTGACAAGTTAACCTAGGGAAATGCTTGATGAGTTAACCAAAAATGCTTGACGAGTTAACCCAAAAAATTGCAAAAGAGTGTATAGTACTTGCCTGATCAGTCACCACAAACCAACACCATCAAAAAGATAAATATCATTGAATCATTGTGTATGTATGTGTCCAAAATATGAAATAAGGAGCGAAGTGTATGCCCCCATGCTAAAGCAATTGCAATGCCTTAACAAGTTAGATAGATTTAATAGAGCATACATGTACCCACAACAAACATTTCCACTATGAGATGTGTTAGTAATAACTGAGAGGGGGGGGGGGGGTGAATNAGCATACATGTACCCACAACAAACATTTCCACTATGAGATGTGTTAGTAATAACTGAGAGGGGGGGGGGGTGTGAATCAGTGGCCTCAAAAATTAATTCTTAAATCAACCCTTCAAAATTAGTACCACAAATTATACCTCTAGTTATCTTCAGTCCTATAAGATGAATGCCTTGAAATAATTATATCAAATTACTACTTGTTAGAATTCTTTGTAAACCTTCTTCTGTATGTTTACCAATAAGCAGTCTTTCTATTTACTGAAACATAGTAAATAACTAGTGTATACCGATAAATCCAGATTTACTTAAGTGAAATTAAAAACAATAAAGTAATGACTCATAGACACATTAATACATGGATTTTTAACATGGAAACCCTGTTAAGGGAAAAACCACTAGGACCGATACCCCAAATTTTCACTCTTCTGAAGTGAGCTGGGTTAAGAGCCAACCTTGTTAAAGGTTACAAACACACTGTTAGGTGTGACCTTGTTACAAGACTTAAAGAATAGTTTGTCACTTAGTATCTAGCATCTAATGCTACCATCCTTGATCAAACACTCACTTGGCCTGTCAATAGGTATCGGGCATATCCAATGCTACTTTGTATGATCAAACTTTTTGATACTCCTTGGGATCTATCTCAATTAAAAAAGACTTTTAAGTCCTGCTTGGTTAAGAGACTTGATGCTTCAATGGTTAAAATGAAACAGTAAATTGATCTGTTCACATATACAACTTGAATTACAGATTTTCAGATCTATTGTAAGTACATTACCTTTCTGATCAATATTATCAAATCAATACCTTTGCTCCACACTGTTCTACTCTGTGATGTTGTATCTCTGTTCTTCGGTGTCTGCATAATTTAGCTCTTTCCTTAGCTTGATTGATCAGGTCTAAATGAAGACTTTCTTCTCCTTTAGAATCTCTTCAGCATCTATTATCTTGTCACTCGCCTTCACCCAAATTCATAATGAATTAGGTTGTCCCTTTATAGACATGATTCACCATTTCTTGGCTTTCTTGAACTTCTTGATCTTGGCATAATCCATAATTATTGCCAATTAGATTTAAAGAAAAACTCCAGTTTTATCTCGTTGAGATCTTCTCTCCAACTGGACAAAGAAGCTTTAAATCTATTACTTATCTCTGGCTTTATCTTGTCGATTAAAAAAAATGATAAGTATCAGTTAAGTCTATTTTTAGCTTTTGACAGCTAAGCATTTTGTCATTTCTAAACTCTCTGTTCTGTTGGTCAATACTTTAGCTAGTCATTAGTGATAACTGGTTGTTCCATCAGTGTGACTTCAGTTGTCTTTGGGATCTCCGTCCATCGGGCAACACTATAATTCTGTCTGTCGGGTTACACTATGCTTTGCTCATCGGGCAACACTGTGACTTTGCTCATCGGTAATGCTATACATTTTCTCATCGAGTAACACTGTGACTTTGCTGTTTTACTCTTTCCGTTGGTGTGCACTCTGTCAGTGTATACAGTCCCTTTGTGAATACTTGACTTATATGCATTACTGATAGCATAGCGCACCTTTGATTCATCTGTTCTTTGAAGTCTTTGGTAGTATGTCCATGACCATACAAATTATATCAAGTTGACATCAATGAAAATACAATACATTAACTGATTTAATGTCTTGCATAAACTTTCTATGTCACTCCGATCATCAACTTAACATCTTCAAACATTCAATCAGTTATAGTTCATCATAGATGCCCCCAAGAAAGGAAAAACCAAGGGAAATGAAACACATGACAAAGGACCACGAAGGGATCTACTATCTTAGGGGTTAACATGATCACCAATATGATTCTACCATCATCCCCCAAAGGTAGTAGAACTGGAAGAAGATCATATAAGAGTCACAAAGAAGAGTCTTTTTAGGTCAGTATCATAGAGACCAAAAAGAATAGGTTACTACCATTTTGCATCATCCCCAATCAGACAACACAAAGGCATATTTATGAACAATGGCACATGCATGACTTACCATGTAGTAATATATAGAAGAAATGAGATACAAATAGAGGAATGCTAGGACAAATCAATTCTTTTATCACCTTGCACCAAGGAAGCAACAAGGGTCTTCTAAAGAAATCTAAACAAAATATATAACAATCAACACATCATGGTGGAAGCACATTACAACAAGAAAACACAAAGAGTCCACCACAGAAGAGGACCTAGTCAAGCATATCGCCTTCCCCCCTCTATCTCGGTATGTAGTGTTTAGGGAAGGTGGGTGATACACAAGAGGAGAAACATCAATAATGATAGAGGGAACAATAGTAAGTTCTAAATAAGGACCATGTTGTAAAGATGGGTCACTTTGTTTGTCACTAAGAGAATTATTTTGCAAATCGAGTTGTAAAATCATGATTAACATCAATAAGATCATACATGTTATCAAAATTACTAGCCTGAATATAGTCATTAGTTGCATAGGAATATCAAGAATATCATCATCAATAGTATCTTCTTCATCCAAATTCATTGTAATAGAATCTAAGATATGAATAGAATCATCATGTTTGTTCAATTTCAACTTTTTTACCTTTAACTTCCTCCTTTAACCTATGCATAGGTTGACCAAAGGGAATAAAAGAATTGATAGGTATTTTAGGGGAGGAAATATTTTGGAAAGCATGTTCACGGGATCTAACATGATGTTTACGGTGGTGATTGATTGGTCAACATAATACCCTTGTAACTAAGGATTGGATATCCTTAATATACTAGAAATAAAATAATGAACTCATTTGAATTATCGACCAGGGACATAAGCTTGAAATGGTATCATAAAATTATATGCTCTAATCCATCTTAGGTGTCATTACTATTTACGTAATAAAAATGCCGAAAGAGATACTAAACTAGGAAATAGAATTGATAGTTTAATCTAAAGCTCTGAGAACATGCTATGACAGTAAACTAACTACTTGCTTATGCTACAAGAACAACCAACAGTTCTGTTAATGAATGGTTGCAGGAGCAACAGAGTCATAAATGCTTCAAATGACTTAAGACTAATTCCTACTGAACTATGAACTAAGTTCATCTCCCGCATGGGCCCCCACAGAAGAGTGAATGAAACAAAACTCAGAGATTAAGAACTGAAGATCTCATTTATTCAATCATAAAACATAGATACAAAATGTAGTAACAAGATTATATTTTCTCTATTACTGGGTCATAAAAGGATTCCCGTAAAGACTAACTAACTAAGGAATATTTTTTCCAACTTATTTAAAAACAAACTCCTTGCAACTAGGATTCGCCAACATTAGGGATATGACAATCTTTAAGATACATGATCAACATCATTAAATGCAAGAATAAGCCATATTCAATTACACATGAATCTAGGAATACACCACTATTGGATTTACTCTATAATGGTTGTTGCTCTACATTGACCAGTTCTGAACAGAAACCACTATTGAATGGGAGTGGTGGAAGCATCATGAGTCCCGAAAATAATTACTCTTTTTATGGCACCACTTCATCTTTCGATGTTGAATTCTTCTTTGTCCGCTGACTCACCATTTCTTGCAAGAGATTAGCATGCATACATATCCAAGATAGAATCCATAATAAGTTTTCTTCATTAGCTTGCTCTTATCATATGGCTATAGGAAAAACCACCCAACTTAATGCATGACAAAAAAGATACAAGATTCATTCCATATAACTATGTAACATATAGATAGCATATTCATAAACTTAAAATGCACACACACACACACACACACACATATAGCAGTTTTGAAATATAAGCATAAATAGTCTGAAGAAGTCATGTGAAAGCTCATGAAGTTCTCAAGTCCTAGGCATAAAAATATATGAAATTATAAACCAGATTAGGCCTTAAATCGATCTCATCATTTCCCCCAGCTTTTCCTTTTGTTGGTCCTCTACAAAACATGTAGTTCTTTACCCTCGCTGTCATTCTATGATCTGCAGCTATACACTAACCAATACCTCCCCCTACCAAGCTCTAGTAGAATCCTTTTGTGTCCCTGTGTGACTCCCACCTTCTCACTTCCCCTACCATATCATAGTCTTACAAATTTTATGAGTTGGCCAATAGAGGGGAAATAAGCAGGGGTGGCTAAAATGTAAGCGGAACCCATTAACACTGCCTTACTCTGCCCAAGGTAACATACCATGGAGCTTGCCTATTTTCTATTGTGAAATTGAGGGGGGAATGTGGCTCCTTGTTTCTTAAGTCCTTAGTCATGTTGATCCAGTGCCATTGAATTTATTTTGTTGCTTTAGGAAACTCAGTTTCAGCCATCCAAGTATACTCATTGAAAGCTGCCTTTTTGAGAGGATCAATGATTTTACTTCCTACTTCTGATTGAGCCACTTTCATCCAATCCTAATAATAAGTCTCGAGGTCTTTAGATTCTGGCCTCAGGTAGAGAGGAATTTCTTCCTCTAACTCCCTATAAGCTTTGGCTTGGGATTACCTACTTATCTCATTCTGAATCCATGACATAAGGGCTCTTAACTGAATATCCCCAACATACAGCAAGGGATTCCATTTCCTATTATTGGGTATAGCCAGGTTGTGGAGGAAAAATTCACATAACAGATTCTACATTGTTGCAGGAGAACTATGGAAGGCTTGGAAAAATTCAAGGGGTTCTTCTAACAATGGAGACTTATTTCTCATTATACTATTCAATTGATGATTTAATAACTGATCTTTGAGAAATATGGAATAAACAGAAGAGGGAGACCTACAACTCATTAACTCAGGTATAACTGATGTTACCGTAGTTAGTTTCTCTTGAAGTTTCTCCACCTCTTCCTCCTTTTCCAAAAGTTCTTGATAAGTCTGGTCAATGACTTGGTGCAAAACCTTCTTCTGTTGTCTCCATTGTTCTCTCTCCATCACTAATTGATTGATTAGCTAGAAAATAATAGAAAATAATGTCACAGGGTAGGGGACATCTTACATAGTACCTTCACCAAGGTTTTCTCCTATTGCTTGTATATCAGCCGAATTATCATTACTTGGATGTGCATCCTTTGCGGGCTCTATCGATATTACCATGGACCACTCATAATTATCACATTGCAAAGCAGTTGTAGCTAGTGCATCCAATCCTTGACTTAAAACCTACTCAGTCATCTCATTTACAAAGCTCATATCAACATCAAAATTTTCTTCAAACAGACTCCTCTCTGCTGTTGCAAGAGGTGAATCTGACATGTCTTCTTCTATAGAAAAACACTCCCCTGATATGATGTCATTGTCTGAATCAATGAGGTTGTCATCAAATTGAAGTCCATGGGAAGATGAAACCCTTCTCTAAAACCTATAGGTTTGTTCCTTAGAGTTGGAATCATCCCCAATTATTATACATTTTACAATTATTCTGTCCTTAGGGGACTGCCCTCTTTCAACTTCAGGAAACACACCATGTAATTCCTGTTGAATGTCTCTTAGTTCATCTCTTTTTGGCTCCCCTGACTCAGAAATGTCAGGGTCAATAGTTGACCTTGTCAGTGATGTATCTATGGTCATACTCTGCTTCCTCCTACAACTTCTCCTCAATGGAGTTTCCTATTTTTTGTCAGCAATTTTTCACTTCTTAGAAGCAGTTGGACCTATAGGGTCTTTTCCCTTTGTGTGTTTACAAGAACCAGAGGCAACTTGTTTTTCCTCCTTTTCTCCTTTCACTGGAGCCCTAGTTTCATTGGTTGGGGAGGAAGCCTTTTCTTTAGAAACTTTCTTCTTACCCTTATTCTGGGCCGACCCAGATGCAGAGGCTTTAGGAGAATACTCAGGGTTCTTAGACCTAGGTTTTCTTCCTGAAGAAGAACTAGGTTCTAATTCTTCAATAATCTTGAAAACCCCATGTTTTGTTTGGACCCTTTTCCCCACTCTATGCCTTAAATGACTTAGGGCTCCCTTCTCAAATTCCCCCAAGATAAAATCTTCCCACGACATGTTTGACTATTCTCTTAAGGATTTTTGAACAATTAGCTTAATCATACAATGGTGGGAGAGGATATTAGGCTTACCTTCTTGTACCAGCGAAGCCCTCTTCTTGAGGATATTGAACAAAAAACTGGGTATGTTTATGGACCAATTATCATGTTGTAGACAACTTAAGAATTTGAAATGAACAACATGGTGGTATGCTTGACGACCCTCACAAGTGAAATATTTTATCACATATACTGCACATTTCTTGTAAGGTTTCGGTAGGGATAACCTGTTGGTACCCTGCTTCTTGTCAACCTCCAGTGGTGGGTTTGCATGTAGAGTAAATTGTGCTCTAGTAGTTGCCAGGTCGAAGCTATCTGAGAATTCTTCTCCTTCCTGCGGTAATCCCATGACCTCTGCCACAAATTTTTGTGAAATGGCACCCTCAACCCTTTGACAGTGGCCACTCCGTCATGTAGTGTGTCTAAAAACTGCAATGCCACTTCTCCATCCCAACTGGTGAGCTTCAAAATGTAATCCAGCCAACCCTTGGCTTGAAAGCGTGACATGCAAGCCTGATCATTTAACAAAAGATCATGAACCGTAGGTTCACACCAAACCAAACCACCACCCATCTTCAGAGAGTATTAACGGACACAAGATAGTTGCAGAGAGTAAAAGAAAGCTATAACAAGGAATTTTAGAGAATGCCAAGAGTGCAAAGCTGTAGGTAATTCAAAGATGAAAAGTTCTGGAGTTTCAAGAATTTAGGCTCTGCATGAGAATATGAGTGCAAATCTACAGGATATCAAGAGTTAATTGTCCATGATTACTTAACAGACATCCATACTAGCCACCTTGATATTTTTGTGCAAAATAAATTGCTCTTTTCAAGGTTGTCAAATCACAATAGCTAAATTTGGAAACATTCGTTCAAAAGTGCAAATCATTTAAAAAGTTTAAAAAGAATAGCACACAATACGTACATAAATATATAAAACAAATCTAAGATTCCCCCAACTTAAGTGAGCAATTGGTCCCACAATTGCACATGTGACAAGAGCGCAACCAATTAAAAAAAAAATTAATGAATTAAATATGAGGATAGTGTATACGAACCTGATGAAGCACTGGCGATGACATAAAATTATCATCCATTGGTGGAGAATGATGAGATGGATGGGTGAAAGACAAGAAATAATAAGATGGACTTTATTGTGGAGTAATTACTTTCCTGACGAAAGTATTTATTATGGAGCAATGTGAACATGGCTAAAGAGAAGAATGAACATGAGCAGGTTTCTCATATCCATTTTCTATAGGAGACCCTTGACCATTATCAAATTGAAATTGCTATAGGAAATCCTCTTTGCTCTAAGGTTTATGGTACAACTTAATCCATTGACCATTAACCAGCAATTTGAAATGGACAGGATCAACAGTAGACAACTGAACAACACCATTGGAAAAAAAACAACAATTTCATAGGGCCCCAACCAGTGTGTTTGAAACTTACCAGGAGTGTGCTGGTATCTGGAATCATACAGGAGGGCCCAGTCACCAACTAAAAATGTCTTATCCTTAATAAATTTATCATGTCATTGCTTGCGCTGTTGCTACACCAACTCCATGTTAGACAAAGCAAATTTCCTCCACTCATCAAGACTATTCAGGTTGAGTATGTGCTCCTGTTGAGCTTCAATAAGATCCAGATTGAGCTCTAATGTTGTCTATAAGGATTTATGCTCAAATTCAACTGGCATCACAACATACTTACCATAAACTAATTGAAATAGGGTGAATCCTTTAGTAGATTTCCAAGTAGTCCTATAAGCCCAGAGTGCTTCAGGAAGCTTGGATGCCCAATATTTGTTATGAACAGATACTATCTTGGTAAGGATGGCCTCCAGTTCTTGATAGGTGACTTCTACCTGGCCATTGGCTTGCCCAATCTTATACTCTTCCATTAAAGCATCTATGAGGTTGGAAGTAAATTGAGCTCCCTGATCAGATGCTAACTCCCAAGGGACACCAAATCTTGTAAAAATCAATTCATATAAGAATTTGGCAAAATTTTTATCTCTAGGATGCTTCATAGGTTTAGCCTTAGCCCACTTAGTGACATAATCGGTGTAGACCAAAATGTAAGACTTACCTTGAGAAGAAGGTTCAATTGGTCCCACAAAGTCAATTCCTCATTTGTCAAAAGGTGTCACAACTACCTGAGGCTGTAGGGGCATATTATCAGTTTTAGTAGGCCTTCCCATGCATTGGCACCGATCACATTTCTTGGTAGACTTAGCTACATCCTTGTGGAGAGTTGGACAATAATATCTAGTGGTCAAAATTTGAATGTTGTTCTCTTCACTGCAAAGTGGCCACCACATGGCTCATCATGACATGCCTGAAGGATATCATAAGTTTCATCTTAACATAAATCCTTGCAACTAGGATTCCCCAACATTAGGGATATGACAATCTTTAAGATACACGATCAACATCATTAAATACAGGAATAAGTTGTATTCAATTGCACATGAATCTAGGAATGCGTCACTACTAGATTTACTCTATAATGGTTGTTACCCCGCATTGACCTAGTCTGCAACAGAAACCACTATCGACCGAGAGTGGTGAAATCATCATGAGTCCCAAAAAAATTTATTCTCTTTACGGAACCACTTCGTCTTTCGATGTTGAATTCTTATTTATCTGTTGACTCACCATTTCCTACAAGAGATTAGCGTGCATACATATCCATGATAGAATCCATAATAATTTTTCTTCATTATCTTGCTCTTATCACATGGCTACAGGAAAAACCACCCAACTTAATGCAGGACAAAAAAGACACAAGATTCATTCCATATAACTATGTAACATATAGATAGCATATTCATAAACTTAAAATGCACACACACACACACACACACACACACACATATATATATATAGCAATTTTGAAATATAAGCATAAACAGTCCGAAGAAGTCTTATGAAAGCTCATGAAGTTCTCAAGTCCTAAGCATAAAAACACATGAAATTATAAACCAAATTAGGCCTTACATCGGCCTCATCAGTGATCACAATTATATTTAGTTTTGCTAGAGATTTGGTTTGGTTTGGGATCAATCAATATTAGGCCCACTTCTTATTTAGGAGGAAGAAAAGAAAGAACATTGATAGAATATTTATAAGATATAGGAGGAAAAAATAATAATATATAGGAGGTGTAGGAGGTCTAGGAAGAATTCCATCTTGAGGAGAAGGAGATATAACATCCTTAGGATCGCTAAGCTCACATATCTTTTGGATTTTTTATTTTTGATGTGATCAAAAGAGATTGTCTTTGTAGGATTCAGTTGGTTGAGGTGTATAAGGCAAAAAAAAGTCAAGGTAAAAGGACTCTCGAGGTACTGAAGGTTGGTAAAGACTATGGTTAAAAATGATGATTTATCCTTTATGTGGAAACTTTAAACACTTATGGATAAGAGAGACTATGAATTTCATGGAAGTAAGCCAAGGAAGATCAAGTCTAACCTAAAACTGATCATAATTCAGGATGAAAACAAAGGTGACATCTAGCGTTTTACCACCAAATTCTATCCTACCCATTTTACCATGGGTAGGATAGGTGAAACCATTACAAGTTTGGATCATTACATTAGATTTTTCATAAACAATCACGCTGTAAGTGTCTAGTGTAAAAAGCCTCTCTAGTTATCACATTTACTATGCAAGTAGGGTCAATATAGATGCCACAAGAAAATGTATCATTAACCTTTACAACAATGTAAACATGACTATCAGGTGCTTTAATTATCTCATTAGGATCAAAGGTAATGCAAAGCTCAAGTTCATTTAGGTTCAAATTTAGATTGATCAGTAAGATTGACAACATTGTTGGCTTAAACATAGTTGTCTTCATAGGCAATAACATGAGTGGATGGAGAAGGTAAAGACTAGATAGGCTCTATAGTATTGGTCAAATGATAAGGTAAAGGATTGGTATAGATTTCCAAGTGTTGGTTGGGAGGTGCTACAGATTTTTTTACTTGATTATTAACAACTTCAATAGATATAGTATTAGAATCAACAAGGCCTTGAATAAGATATTTCAAATGGAAACACTTTTTAGTATCATGGCCAGGTTGGTGATGGTATTGAAAAATGATTTATGATCAAAATATTTGGAAAAGGTTTGGATGTATCAATCAGTTTGATGTAAGGAATATTTAACACTTAGCATTAATCAACTTCAACGTCACATTATGCAAAGATTTAGAAAGCTGTGTAAAATTATGAGGTCTAAAAATAGATGACAATGGAGAGACACCTTTGGATGTTGCAGCCACTTTCTCATCAACATTGTTTGATGAATTATTGATCTTGAAGAATTTCTTAGGTTTCTGAAGCTTGTTATAGGACTAGGATGCAGCATTACTATTATCATTCAAAGCCATTGGAGTAGTGCTCTCAAAATGAATAACTTAAAGTTGCTAATTATGAAGCACCACACAATTGATTAAAAGAGGAAAATTTAGAAAGAAAAATCTCATCTCTAATGTATTTTTGTAAATTAGAAATTAAAATACATTGCAGATTAATATCAGGCACATGATTACAAATTTGAGCATGCAAATTCTTAAATTTGCCAATGAAATCGGTCACTTTTAATTTAACACCTTATTTACAATGCATCAAATTAGTCAAAGCAATCTTAGGACCAATATTGTTTTGAAATTGTTGGATGAAAGAATTAGCAAGATTTTGAAAAGAGTCAATAGAATAAGGATGCAAAGAAAAATACAATTGAAAGGATTTATCTTGCAAGGCTATATTAAATAATTTATCCATGAACTTATGATCATGAGAGAAATCACTACACAATGTTTTAAATTTTTTGACATGGGTCAGAGAATCGCCTTCACCATTATGAGTCTCTAAGTGAGTACTTTCCATGTATTGAGGGATAACAACATGGATGATATCCAAGGAAAATGGACTAGCAATGTCACAAGTAGGAATGTTAAACTTGGATTGAGTCATGCAAGAAATTTGTTTTTGTAAAGAAGACATAGTTTGAGACAAGGTATTAATTGTAGAATCGGTAGAAAGAGTGGTAGGAGATATGTGTGAAATAATTGGACGATTATGGGAAATGGAAGGAACAATAGAATATGAAAATAGAACACTATTGTAAGTGGGCATGGATGACGGTAAAGAGACACATGGAATACTTGAAGGAATGTTAGGGAAAATAGGATTAGGAATGCTAACATGTGTAGGTGGTGCAGGAGCACCAAGGTCAAGCACCAAGGAAATGAAGGTGCAATAGGGTCACTGATAGATCCTAGGGGGAATGGAAGACAAAATGACCTTGAAAGGTCATTAGCATTGTAATAAGACCAATATGGTCATTTAATGATGTTTTTAATAGGGCCAATAGTTCCACTAAGGATATATAATGCACGAAAACTGAAAAAATGTAATATTGCCCAAAATAGCAAAACAAGCCTATAAAGGCTTATGTAAGGGTTAGTGTGGGTTTAAGAAGGGTTTAAGGTCTTTAGTGTTAGGATGGGTTCCTAAAGAACTTCATAAAGTTAATTTCAATAATACAATAGAAAAGGAATAGGGAGTTGTCGAGTTGAAAACTATGTTGCCAACTTGACAATAATAAACTAAAATGTAACTGTCATATAACTGATTGCAAACAGTTTGAGAGAGAAGTTGTAACTGTAAACCATTTTGGTCAAGGTAATTTATGTGAGTTAAAGATAGAGATGGAAGTGTCTCATGAGAGAGAGAGGAGTGTCTTGGGAGAGAGAGGATTCATAGGAGTTTGGGTAAGGTATTTGTGGTCGACGAAATAGATGTAATGAAGTTTTGAGACAATAGACAATAATTCCTTGCAAACAATCTTTTCTCTGCCTGTGAGGACACAATCCTTGTTAATTTTGAAGACTCCATGATTGCATAAGGCTCTCCCACTTTTTGTGTTGAATGTGTCTTGTGGGAGAAGCCTATCCTTGTACCATATGTATCCATATGTGTTTGTATGGAAGGATATGCAGGGGTGGAAGATAGAGGTCTCTGATTGAGACAAAGTGTTGTTGCTTGGTTGTAGAGTTGGTCGAGGATCTTGGTCATTGAAGGGATCAACATTGTTGGTTGGTTGCAGTGTTGGCCGAGGAGCTTGGTCATTGAAGGGCTTGTGACTGTTTCTCAGTTGTAGTGTTGGCCGAGGGGCTCGGTTGCTAAAGAACTCGACAACTTGTTGAAGACACTGATGTATTTGAGGGACATTTATGTTGTGTACAAAGATGTAGAGCCTATGGTGGCATAAGGCATTGGGTGCACTCTGATAGAGTATGGTGTGTCTTGGATCAAGGAGAATGATCCTATGGAAGAAGTTAGTTTGGTGTTGTGAGAACACTTGTGAAGTCCCTCATAAAGCTACTATTTCAAAGTCCACCTAGGGCCTCTGCATCAGGTGGTATCAGAGCCTAGGAGCATCCTAGGTTGAAGTGGTGGAGAATCTTTTCAAGATTTTGAAGATTTAAGGTCCTTTTTTGATGCTTAGAGTATAATTATCCTCTAAGAGTGTTCCAAAGTGGTGGCTTTACATATAATGAATCCTAGATTTGTGTGTGAAGATGGTAATGACAAGAAGTGAAAGCGAGTTAGCCAAGTTGCTGAAAGAGTTCATGCAAGATGACAAGAAGAGAAGAGAGGAAGTATAAATAAAGAAGAAAGAAGAATAATAAAGGAAGAAAGAAATATAATGGATGAGGCAAGAGGAGTTGAGAAGCCTAAGAAGGTTTTTGGAAGAGCAGGAAGATAAGTGGAAAAGAGTTCAAGAATAGAGAAGAAAGGAGAGGAAAGATGATAGCTTCGGAAGAAGGTGAAGCAAGATTGAAGAAACTAGAAAGGATGCTACAAGTTCATACTTAAGGGTGAGGAGGAAGATGAGATGGACTATTCAGAGACTAGTTGTAGCAGCAGGGAAGAAGACAGAGGTTGAAGAAGAAGATGGTACTAGGAAGGGTACTTTTGATGCACCTATGATGAAAGGTGTGAAGACTTATGATGAAGTCTTGGTTAATGTTGGAGGAGAAAACATAGAGACTAGTCTAGAGAGGCTTGAGGTTGATGAACCTAATTTGTGGGAGATATTTTTTGCATTAGTAGAATAATGGCAGAGTTATGGAAGAGTTTTGGAGGGACAAGAGGGAGCAGCCTTCAATGAAGAGACAAAATTTGCAGAGATGGGCCATGAGGAGGCTCAAAAGAGGAAAAAATTTTCTCCTAGCATGGAGATGGCACAAGGTGAATCAGAGATCAAGGTTGGTATGATGGTGAGCAATAAGATGCAGCATGAGCAAGCATTGTTCACATTGGTGAGAAAGGGAAAGCCAAAGTGCAAGACTAAGATGCATGGAGGAAGAATTGCATGGTTCATGGAGGACCTAAATTTTCCAAAGGCCTGATTTTTTTATGACATTTTTTTTTTGCAGGTTTCCAAGAGGACTTGGAAAGGATTTAAAGCTGTGGAGTATGGTGCAGAAGCACCAAGGACATGAAGGTGCAATAGGGTCACTGATAGATCCTAGGGGGAATGGAAGACAACATGAACTTGAAAGGTCATTAGGATTGTAATAAGACCAAATGATGGTCATTTAATGATGTTTGTAATAGGGCCAATAGTGCCACCAAGGATATATAATGCACTAAAAGTGCCAAAAATTTAATATTGCCCAAAATAGAAAAACAAGCCTATAAAGGCTCATGTAAGGGTTAGTGTGGGTTTAAGAAGGGTTTAAGGTCTTTAGTATTAGGATGGGTTCCTAAAGGCCTTCATAAATTTAATTTCCATAATACAATAGCAAAGGAATAGGGAGTTGTCGAGTTGAAAACTATGTTTTCAACTTGACAACAATAAACTAAAATGTAACCGTCATATAACTAATTGCAAATAGTTTGACAAAGAAGTTGTAACTTTAAACCATCTTGGTTGAGGTCTTTTACGTGAGTTAAAGACAAAGAGAGAAGTGTCTCATGAGAGAGTGAAAGGAGTGTCTTGGGAGAGAGAGGAGTTGTAGGAGTTTGGGGAAGGTATTTGTGGTCGAAGAAACAAATGTAATGAAGTTTTGAGACAATAGACAATAATTCCTTGCAAACAGTCTTTTCTCTACCCATGAGGAAATAGTCCTTGTTTATTTTGAAGACTCCATGATTGCATAAGGCTCTCCCACTTTTTGTGTTGAATTTATCTTGTGGGAGAAGCCTATCCTTGTACCCTATGTGTCCATATGTGTTTGTATGCAGAGATATGCAGGAGTGGAAGATAGAGGTCTCAGGTTGATACAAAGTGTTGTTGCTTGGTTGCAGAGTTGGTCAAGGAGCTTGGTTATTGAAGGGATTGGAAGTGTTGCTTAGTTGCAGTGTTGCCCAAGGATCTCGATCATTGAAGGGCTCAGGACTGTTGCTTGGTTGCAGTGTTTGCCGAGGGGCTCAGTTGCTGAAGAACTTAACAACTTGTTGAAGACACTAATGTATTTGAGGGACATTTGTGTTTTGTAAAAAGATGTAGAGCCTATGGTGGCATAATACATTGGGTGCACTCTGATAGAGTATGGTGTGACTTGGATCAAGGAGAATGATCCTAGGTAAGAAGTTAGTTTGGTTTTGTGAGAACACTTGTGAAGTCCCTCATGAAATTATTATTTCAAAGTCCACCTAGGGCCTCTGCATCAGTAGGATTAAGGTTTTGAATGGAAGGATTTATAATGGGTGGAGCATAAGTGGACAGACTAGGAATGGAGGTATAAATAGGCATGGAGGTCTCAATACTAATGGTAGGTGGGATAAAACCTAGCTCTTGAGCATAATATCTAATAGGCTTGACATTGTTATCAATGATATGAGAGATACTACTCAATATATTAACATCGTGTTTATGATTATGAATTATCTTCCTCAAACCCTCTACAATAGAGATGACCCCGGGATTAGAATTTTGTTGTCCTAACCATTGCTCAAATTTTTCAAAGTCATGGGAAAGTTTTTGAAGTTGCAAGGAGAGACTCTTAAAGTCTCATCTTCATCACGAGAAGAATGGATAGAGTTGTTCTCAATAATAAGAGGAATTTAATTAGTAGGCATGTTGGTCTCATCAAGATTCCTAAGAAAAATAGAGGAATTAGGATCAAAGGAACCCATACGTCAATGACTTCTCATAACTAGAATACTATAGGTAGGAATAAAGGTAATAAAACTCATTCACAAGAGAATGAAAGAGAGATATATAATGTATATATAAAATTTGAAAGAGATATGAAATTCAACTAAGAAAAATAACAAATTTAATGAAAAGCACATCTAACCATCAAATATACAGATCTAATGTAAAATATACAAACTAGATCTAGATTTTCAAAGGGGATATAACTACCAAAATTAGAAATATGTATGACGAGTCCGGTTCACCAAAATTTAAAGGAAGATAAATAGGGAGATGATGTAAGTAGGTAAATTCACACCTCCCTTTTCACAACCGCACATTCGGAAAGAAGATGCCCACTAGGCTTAAGAGGAGACTCAAGCGCTCAATGGGACAGTGATCCTTCGCTAAATATGTAATAATAAAAATGGAAATGATGGGAAAATGTAATGTAAATGATAATTTAGAAAAGTTACTGAAAAAATGGAAATAACATACTAGTACGGAATTACAGAATGCTCGAATATGCAAAAATGAAAACCAAAATGCAGATATGACTTGTGGCTAAAATCTGGGAGTAGAATGCAGGGTATTGGGTGGTTTTGCAACCTTTACCTAGGTACATAATGTTTTGGTGAACTGTATATAATGTTTTTGATTGAATTTTTCAAGGATATTTTTACAGTTACCGACCCTTCCAAAGTTTGTCTGATAACTTCGTAACCTATTCTCCTACACAGAAAATTAGGGAAAAGGTTTTATAAATGGGTTTGCCTTTGTCAAACCATTGTTTATGAATCAACCTTTAAAATAAAATGCAATCAAATAAAAAAATTATGTAAAAAGGTAAATGTTTGATTCACCTTGCATAAACCCTCATGGATGGATGTAGAAATCACTCGTACCTATGAAGATTTTTGAAAGTACTTAAAATAAAGGATTTGACCTTGGAATGTAATGTAGAATCAAGGATGCCCTCACAAATGCATAGATCTATGAATGCCACTCCTAGATCTTGAATGTAGATATGCTTGATAATCGCTTGCAATGAACTATCAGGTATAGAACAAGAAATTGGAGCATACAAATGTTTAAATATACCAATGAAATTAGTAACCTTTTATTTAGGACCTTGTTTAGAATGCATCAAATTAGTCAAGGATATATTAGGACCAATATTATTTTGGAATTGTTGAATGAAGGAATTGACAAGGTTTTGAAAGGAATAAATGGAATAAGGAGGCAAAGAGAAATACCATTGCAAGACCTTATCTCAAAAGGTTCTAGAAAATAACTTAGTCATGAACCTTTGATCATGATAAAAGTCATTACACAAAGTTTGAAAGGTCTTAACATGGCTTAAGAGATCACCTTTACCATTTTAGGTCTCTAAATAAGGAATCTTAATGGATTGAGGAATGAAGACACAAATTATACCCAAGGATAAAGGACTAGCAATATCACATGTAGGAATGTTAAACTTGATAGAAAAATGTGTGTATCACACATTGCATAATAATGTTTATTATTGTATTATTTCATTTTATTAATGTAATTGTTGCACCTAGATGGACGTGCAACATGTAGAGATTCCTATAGAATATTATTGGTGAGTTGTATTGTAGCATTGTGATATTATTTGATATAATTATTTAATATTGGGGAAATCAAGTAAATAAAGTACCCAATATTGAATGTAGGTCAGTGGGGTTAGGTAGCACATGGTTTTAGACATGGTTTATGTAATACCACTTGATGGTTTTGTGGGGGCTTGTTTCTATAAAAGAAACCACAATGGTAGTTTTTGAGGTTAGCCAGGTTAGCCAAGGTAGCATTTATGAAGGTTGGAAGCATGGCATGTGATGTGTGGATTCATGCTTGTTCACATGGAGTGCTTGGTTGTGGCTAGGGATTTGAAGGATTCCATGGTTGTATTGCAATGGTGTTTTGTTGAATAATACATGGTGATGGATGCTTTTGGAGGCAAGGTTTTTCCCTCATGAGGGTTTTCTCAGGGTATATATTGTCTCACATTTTGTGGGTATGTTGTCTATTATTTTGCATGTGGATTCTAAGTGTTTATTTGCACAAGATCTATTATGGGTTATGTGGAAATTGTCATATATTTGGCTACAAATTTCCTAACAAGTAGTATCAAACCTATTGTTTTATTGTTATAATCCTAAGTTAAATCCATGGGAATGCATGAAAGAATGTTAAGGAAATGCAAGATATGAAGATTTTTCGCAGATTTGGGGGTTGTAGATTTGTGGGGTTTTGCAGATCTAATTTTATGAGAAATTCTTGGTCAAGGGTATTTTGGATGTTTCATTTAAATGAGGGTTTTAGATAATTTGCACAAATATCCTACTGGGAAGAAATGGGCCTCACCATTGGATCCGGGTTTGCCTTCCGGTGAATTTTGATACAAAACTTGACCCCTTTTGGTGAAGTTGAAATGTGAGGCAAAATATTTTTCCCATACAGCCATAAGGATTGCATGTACAGTCGTTGTGATTGTTGTTAGAAAAAAAAAAAATATGCACGTTAAAAATATTAAAACACGAAAATGAAAAAAAAAAAATTAAAAAACAAAACTAAAAAAGGTGGGTTTTAAGGTGGGGTGGCGTGGCCACCACCCCTCGGCCCCTGTACCCTGCACAGTGGAGGGACGATAGTCCCTGTCCACCGTAGGGACTGTACAGTCCTGTGGTGGTAGGGTTGTTGGCCCCCACCTCCACCATGGGTACCAGACCAAGCTTGGGTTGCGGTCGGGGGTGGTGGGTCCTCCCCCACCACCACCCCTTCGGGAGTTAAAATAATTTTTTTTAAAGTTTTTTTATAATAAAAACTTTGAAATAAAATTAAAAATTTTTGCCAAAGTTTTTAAATATGGATTTAATTTTATTTTTTCATAATTTTTATATGCTGAGATTTATATGGCCAGGTGAGGACATGAGAAAATTAAAATTATTTTGGTATTGACATAGTGGGAAAATTGGAAATTTTGATTTTATGGGCATATTGGCAATTGTTTGGAATCTATTATTTGCATATATGGCCTAATTGGCTATTTTCTTCCATGGAGCATAACTCGAGCACACAGAGTCAGATTTTGGACATCAAATAGTAAACTAAAAGTTCTTGGAGAGCTCTACATGTTATTTCAAATTTGATGCAAGTTTGGTATGGTTTATTTGATGGAATATTGATCTGAACTATTTATAGGTTAATTTGACCATGGTAACATTGTGAGTTTATGACATGGTGTATCTTGGAGATTTGAATTTGATGTCATTGTATACTTTGTTTGTATATCAGATTGGTCTCATGTTGACATGGTTATCAATATTTGGTTTGGATATGTATGTTGCCTTGTTGGGTCTACAAGTTGTGTAGTTGTGTAAGTGGTCTATACTTATAGGTTGCATATATGGCGTATATATAGGTTGTTTATGCCCATTGATCTTTCATTATGGATATATATTCAGATTGGTGGCATAGTTTTGTCACATGATTTTTGATTTGTTTTCATGTAGAGGAGATGTTGTTAGCAAGTATAGTCATGGTGGACGATTATGGTTGACTATGTTATGCTGGAAGGTTGGACACCTTGAGAGTTAGCTACTTGTTTCATGGATGTGATCATGGTGCCATGTATGTTTCTTGGGTTTAGGGACTTTGGCATGATATAATTGGATTTGTACGTTCTTTGATTTATGATCATTTGATTGGATTCATGATTTGGTTATGGAGAAATATATTCTTGGGTGAGGATCATGGTTAGTAGTTTGATGCCTTGGCTGATTCTCATGTTAGAGGATAGTTTTATCATGATTTTATGGATATATTGGATACACGGTTCAGTGGGAGCCTATGAAAGTGATGACGTGGCATTGTAGGATTGGTTCCTGGTTTTTTGGTTAGCAGTTTGTATCCTCTTGGTTTGCAGATCTTCATTTCACTTGTTACTAACATATTAGTTGTGTGCGTGTGGACCCAAAGGATCTTCATGTAGGAGATGTATATCATGATGCCATGGGTGACTTGGTACCACAGTTGAGTGAGAGTTATTGGAAGTGATATGGATTTAGTGTTTGCAAATGTTGGAGGGTGTCTTAGATCCTGTTGCTGCAGAAGCATCATTGACATTTGCTAGTGCACTTGTAGGTGGTGGTTATCTTCATGGTGTGTGGAGATGGTTACATCTTGAGGACTCATGGGATCCTTGGTAGAGGTGTGGTTTATGCTTTCATTTGACATGTTATCCTTGGTGTTAGGATGATTTCATTATTATGTCATGGTACACTCTTGATGCACATTTAGGGTTTTGACATGTTATGGTATGTTCATATGGAGCCTATTATCTCTTTGGTTGAGATGGTTTAGATCATGGATGACATGTTTATGATCATGTTTCCTAGGTTGGATTTGTGACATTGATCTTGGTTTAGTTTCTTGGTATTGATTACATTGATCATTTGCTAGACAATTCATGATATTTCTATGTTTCATTTGGAGTTGGCAAGGATTGATTGGTTACAGGTGCTCATGGATACTTAGAGACAGAGGTGATGCTAATTTCTCTTCGGATTAGAGATGTATGTATTAGGATGGTTGATGGTTTCAGTAGGAATATCGAGGAGCATTCACCTGGTATGGACTTGAGAGGAGAGTGTTCTTAGATTAGTCTTGGTTGGAGACTTGGATACCTTGATGAGCATTCTCATTCCCCACTCTTGGTCTACTCTGCGGTTTGGTTCTTGAGAGGTATAACCCATTGTTTATTTAGAGGTGCATTATGTTCATGCTTATCTTTTATTGATATGGATCTTGAGCTATGGTGTGAGTTAGTTCTAGAAGATTCATTTGAGAGATATTTTTGGCATTGGTTATCTCCTTGTGCATACATTTTTGTTATGATATTATTATGGTTGAGTTTAGGAGATGGTTTTATTGGGCATATTCCTTGGATTAGGAATGGTTATGAGTTTGATCTTCTTGTGAGTCTTATATCCATGATTAGTTATATGGTATAGTTTAGGTGTTGTTGTGGCTTCTTGAATGGGGTTTTATGGAGGAGATCAAACTTGACACAATTGACATTTAGAGGTGTGTGTAGAAGGACATGATACATGTTATCTTTAGTCTTGGTTATCTTCCTGGATGCTCGGTTTCACTTACATTGGATTTGAGATTGGTTGGAGATTTGTGATCATTGGTTTGTGATCATGTGTATCATGTGGGAGATGACATGGTTGTCCCTTTATCTCTTTCCTTTTTTGGTTGTGGAGAACTTGGGAGAGTTTTGGAGACTTGTTATGAGATTTGTACTTGTAGGATATTGGTTTATATGTTGAATATTGTTGTGGATGTCCTTGATGCTACATGGATTCACTTCTATGAGATGTTGTGAGTGGATTGATTTCAAATTTGACATACCTTTGCAGTGGGAGCTTCTTGGTGTGTATGTGGTAGGTATTGCACTTGGGGCTTGTGGATGTAGGTTAAAAGTTGGATATGTTGATGTTGTGGGATTCAATTGGTATACCTTGGAGGTATGGATAGTTTCATGTGTTAGCACTTGTTGTGGGTGTTATTTCAGCTATGGTTTTTACAACTACTGATACATGTGATTACCTTTGGACTGAGTGTTTATGCTTGGGATATTAGTTGGTACAAGATTTATGATTCTTATGTGACAGGTTGGGTGCCTTTCTCTTTGGATGGCTTCTATTCATGTATGAGATGGTGAATACTTTGATTTTGTTTCGGGTACTTGGATGGAGCACATGGTGTATTTTGGTTCATGATGGTGTATGTGCTAGGAGGTATTGTTCCCTTGTTCATTTATGTGGCTATGTATTGACCCTTGTGCAATGTATACAAGTGGGAGATTCATGGAAAAATGTGTGTTGTACACATTGCATAATAATGTTTATTATTGTATTATTTCATTTTATTATGTAAATGTTGCACCTAGATGAATGTGCAACATGTAGAGATTCCCATGGAATATTCTTGGTGAGTTGTATTGTAACATTGTGATATTATTTGATGTAATTATTTAATATTGGGGAAATAAAGTAAATAAAGTACCCAATATTGAATGTGGGTCAATGGGTTTAGGTAGAACATGGTTTATGTAATACCACTTGGTTGTTTTGTGGGAGCTTGTTTCTATAAAAGAAACGACAAGGGTAGTTGTTGAGGTTAGACAGGTTAGCCAAGGTAGCATTTGTGAAGGTTTGAAGAATGGCATGGGATGTGTGGATGCATGCTTATTCATATGGAGTGCTTGGTTGTGGCTAGGGCTTTGAAGGCTTCCATGGTTGTATTGTAATGATGTTTTGCTGAATAATATGTGGTGATGGATGCTTTTGGAGGCTGATTTTTTCCCTCATGAGGGTTTTCCCAGGGTATACCTTGTCTCATATTTTGTGGGTATGTCATCTATTCTCTTGCATGTAGATTATAAGTGTTTATTTGCACAAGATCTATTATGGATTTTGTGGAAATTGTCATATAGTTGGCTACAAGTTTCCTAAAAAAACTTGGATTGAGTCATAAAAGAAATTTTTTGTTGTAAAGAAGACATATTTTGAGAAAGACTATTGATTGTAGATGTAGTGGAAAGAGTAGGAGGAGATATGTGAAAAAATTGGGAGCATTGTGTGAAATAGAAGGAACAATAGAATAGGAAAAAGATACACTATTGTAAGTGGACATGGATGAATGTAAGGAAACACATGGAACACTAGAAGGAGGAACACTATTATTAGGAATGGGAACATGTATAGGATTGGAGGCTGAAGGGAAGTGGTTGTGATAGGTGTGGTATAGGTAGAAACACTAGGAATTGAGGCAGAAAAAGGATTAGAAGGCCCAAAACTAGCAAGAGGTTGAGTGTAACCAAGATCTTGAGCACAATATTGAAGTGTCTTGACATTGTTGTGAACAAGTTGAGAAAGAGAACATAGTAAATCCATTCCATTTTCATCATTATGAATTAGCTTTTTTAAACCACCAACCATAGAAATGGCCTTAGGGCTGGGGTTCCCTTGACCTAACCATTGTTCAAATTTATCAAAGTCATGAAAAATATTTTTGATTTGATTAGGTGTAAATATCTAGGCTCTCATCCTCATCATGAGAAGAATGGGAAGATTTGTGCTCAAGTGGAGGAGTAAGATCATTATTATTCATGTTTGTCTCCTCAATATTCCTAGGAAGAAAAGGGGATGTAGGATCAAAGGAACTCATAAGTCTACAGTTTCTCCTAACGGGAATGCTATAGGTGGAATCAATGCAATTGTTACAAGTGTGGTTATCTTTGCACCAAAAGATCAACCTATCAATGCCTGATACAACCGCTAGACTTATAGAATCCATATGAGGTAGTTAAACCATGCCATGAATCCCGCAAGGGACACTGATGCATTGCCAAAAATACTCCCCTAGTATCAATTGTCGTAGGCCCACATTACTCACAAAGGAGAATCAAACATATGACTAATCTCTAATACCACTTATTACAAGTGTGGTTTCCATTGCACCAAAATATTGACCTATCAATGTCCGATACAAACACTAGACTTATAGAATCCACACGAGGGGTTTAAACCATGTCACAAATCCCACAAGGGACACTGGCACACTGCCAACAGTAATAACACTCATGCACAAAATTAAAAGAAGATAGATCTAGAGTAATGCACAAATGAGATTTAATACTTAAGCCAAAAAGTGAAGCTATATGAATTTTAAAGTGAATCTAAGTAACACATTAAGCATGAAAGTAAAGTAGATCTAAAAAAAATTTAGATACGTAATTTAAAAAAAAGATCTAGATATCTAAATGCATAGGAAAGAGATCTAACGACAAAAACCAAAATAATGTAACAAGCGATTTCTAAATACATACAATGTAAATAGTGATTATACAATGTGTATAAAATAGATCTTGTTGGAATTTGGTGAATATGATCTATGTATTGAACATAGTATTGTATTGAGGTGTTGTCATTACTAGAAACATGATGTATTGGAGATGAGAAATCAGCTGTACCGATGGTGATGAAGATTCAATTGAAAAATTGACTAAGTGTATAGGCAATCAGGTAAAGAACAGTGGGCGACACTCAGATGATTAAATATAGAGCTGGAGATCGAGTTAAGGTGTGCAATCATAAAATTATTATCTATAGAGGTATATCTACCAATGTCTACAATTGCATCAGTTAGCTTGAAGAATCGATCAAGTTATTGAATATTCAAGTGACATTGGCCAGAACAATAGAGGACAGTATGAAAAAGTTTGATTTGATTAGTTTAGCGATTAGTTTAATATTAGTTAATGATTGTTTGCAACCTAATTTATGTTGTATTGAATTTATTGGGTTGACCAATGTGTTTTGGTAGGATCAAATCTGAATTTTAGGTCGGTGGGTAAAACATTTTAGGTTAAAGGCCGACTTGTATAACTTATTATAAAATAAGAATGAAATTGTGAATTAGGATAACACTTTTTAGCATTGTTATTGGAATAGATGATTGTTTGAAGTTGGTTTATTTCTAAGGAAGTGTAGTGATTAGAGTGGAAATGGATCTGTCAGATAGAAAGGTCATACTCAGATCAGACATTCTTGAGTCCATCTCAAGGAAAGCCCTAATAATTTTGCAAGTTAAAATCCTTTAACAAGGTCGCTCTTAAGAAGGTGGGCATGATCTTCAACAGGATCTAAAGTGTAAAATCCTTTAACTAGGTGACTCTTAGAAGGAGTTCAAAATGTCTTAACAAAGTAGTCTTTAATAGGACTAGTTATCTTCTAAGTGGGCTAAAATACTCTTAACTAGGTATACCCCTAACAGGGTGATTCTAACAACTCCTAATAGGGCAAATTTCTTGCTCCACTAGTGAAATTTGTGGATACCATTCCACATGTGGTTTTCTCCCTCTATCAGGGTTTCCATAGGAAATATTGTGTGTTGTGTCTATTTTTTGTGAATGGTTTATGTGTTAAGTTTCTATGTGTTATTTTATTTTGCATGTTGGATCTTGTGGAAGATATTTAAGTTTTGTTTCAGATTTGTGGTTGCACTAATTCATCCCCCCTCTTAGTGACTTTGAAAAGTAATAATTGGTATCAGAGCCAAGTTCCCTTAAATAAGCCTAACATCTCAGGTAGGATCCTTAAGGAAGATATGGAGGGTTTGTTGAAGAGGCAACTTAAAGAAGCTGAAATGCTCATTGAGGAGTTGAAGAATCAATTGAAGCAATCAAGAGCTAAAAGATAATAACTAGTTGAAGAACTATGTGAGAGTCAAGATTACATTGAGCAATTGTCTAAAACAAAGTGGATATGATGAATCTGAAGTAGTCCTAGAAGCCATGACTATGGAGATTGAAAAGTTGAAAATGGATAAGAAAAATCTCTGAAGAGAAATGGAATCCCAATCAATCAGAATGTGTGAATAATTGGGAGAAAGAAGATATACAAAAGATGCAAGGAAAGCTACAGAAGATTCCCTAAAAGCCAAAGATTAAACCCTAGAGGCAAAATTGGAAGAACTTTTCAGATCTGAACAAGAGGTTGCTACAATGCATGAACATTTATATGATACAAATGAGGAACTCCAAGAAACCCTAAGACTAAATGAAGATCTGTGAAATGAGAATGAGAAACTAACAAGAGAGCTAAAGAATTTTAGTGATATGCTAAATAAAGTCAATGAGACTAATGCAAAACTTGATGAACAACTAAGGAATAAAATAAGAAGAAAAGTGACCACATGAATTGGTTACATCGGTAAGAATACTTTTGAAGCTGGAGAACCCTTTGGAACAAACTAAATTAAGCAAGAAGAAAATTCTCCACCGAAGGTAACACAAAGAACTTATGGTAAGAAATCCTATAAGCATGTATGTTTCAAATGTCATAAGTACTTAAAATTTATGTAGAAGTAGGTCTGATAATAGATCTAGAAATTTTGATGGATATTGATATAAATGAAACAGGTATGGTCATACTGCTTATGATTATAGATCTAGATTCAGTAGTAGATCTAGTAGCTTTGATGGTTACTATTAAAGATGCAGAAAATATGGTCACAAAGCTGATGAGTGGAGGTCAAGAGTCATTAATCAAAGGTCATTTATGAATTGAGAAAGCTCTTACCAAAGGGAGAGGCAATTTGATGTCACATGCTCAGTTTATGGAAACTATGGACACATGGATGCCAATTGTAGAATGAGGATTAGAAGAGGTAATGAAGGACCATGGAGATCAAATGGTATGATATGTTTGATTTTTCATAAGATTGGACATTTAACAAGAAATTACAGGTCAAGGAACCCTCGGTAAATTAGTTAAGTGATCATAAAGGGAAGAAAATTGTGAATATAGAAGAATTCAGGAATGAGATGAACAAATTTTGGAAAAATAAAGAAGACACTCAGTCATCAGAGAAATCCACATCTCCATCGGGTTTGGAAAATTCATCATCAAACTAAGCTATCATATGGCTTAGGGGGAGCAATCATTACTAAATCCATCTTTCATACCTCCCGAAGGTGTGTAGTAAGATCTATCAGCAGGTTAAGATGCATTAAGGATTTATGGAATGTATTATGAAGCTTTGATGAATCATATGATGTTTTGATCATCGAAAATGAGTTTATGGTTAATCGGTGAAAAGGTTAACTCTATTAGCTAGTGCATTTATTGCATGTGTGCAAAGGTAGATAAAAATGTATTTTTGGTTTTCATTCCCACCTTGTACATTGTGTAAGTTGTTTGTGAAACTAAAGGTGTATTGTTCAAAGTGTTTGTTGTGATTCAAGAGGCAAGAAAAGATTGCATGTTGATCTACAAGAGAAAATTTATTAGGAATCGTCAAGTTTGTTAGAAGAAGCCCTAGTTTTTGAACTATTTAAGGTACTTATCGAATACATATTTGCATTGTTGGAAATTTTAGATGGATACACCAAATTTCATAGATATAAAAGAGAGACCATGACCGATATTTAAGTTACATCCTTTTAAGTATATGAAAACGATCCAGCGGGTGCATTATCCAACGTGCCCTATGGAGTTTTACATAAAAAATATGTAAGAGATTTTATTCATTGAAAAATAGAAGATTTAGGATTAGATGAAATCCATTACCTGTATGAGGAAATGTGTGATAATAGCATGGTGCTAAAAGATGAACATAAATGCATAGAAGAAAAAGGTTTTCATTATGCAGACAACTATCCCGATGAGTTTGAGGAAAAGCAGGCTAGGTTTTTTTTTATCAGAATCCATGACTAGTTCATGTGGATGGACAGACCATATAAAATCATGAAGGAGGCCATTCATGATGTTACTGGTCTATGCTCAATCGAAAGTGTACTTGTTCTTCGCACCATTTCAAAGGATGAAGTAATCAAACTGACAAATTCAAGAGGAGATGGTCGTGTAATGATTGTTAATGCTATAACTGATAAAGAAGTGAAGTATGTTGCTATGGTTATTTGTTATAATTTTTACTACTCCAGTAGGTTGAACAAAATACCTGGTGGTGCTATTCATACAACACATATGATAATTAAGGAGAATGAAGACTATAACTTAGCATAAGTCATGAGGGAACAATTGTTGGTGAACTTGGAGAAGATAAAGAAAGATAAAAGGCATAAATTCAAATATGGTCAGGTAATCATGTGTTTATTCTTTTATTTTCAGAAGATGTTTCTTGGAATAGGGAAGGTCACTTGGACTAATGATTTCAAAGTATCCAATTAGATTAGTAATTGTATTAAATTGTTGGATAATGGATTCACAAGCATATTTTGGGGTTATTTGAAAGAATTTTAGAAGAAAATGCATGAGAGAGAGAGAGTACATGCATGATGGAAGAAATTCAACCCACAACTTCATGGGTAATGCCCATGGGATATGAAGTGGAAGGAGATATACTATCTCTGTATGCAGAAAACTAGACCTTGAGACACAAAGATTTGGAAATTATGAAGAAAAATATCTCAAAGTTCACAGTGAGTTAATGAAAGCTGTAATTGAAAGGAAAGTAAAGAAAGACATTGACATATTTATGATGATAAAATTTTCACTAAAGAGCAGTTGGAGAAAATTAGAGAAAAGCATACCGTAGAACAAGATGGCACATCTAAAGCAGAAGAAGTTGAATTTGAAGAAGTGAGTGCCCTAATTAGTAGATAGACCCGAAGCACCACTCAAGTAAAGAAGGAGAAGCCTTCTCCTCTGGTCATTACAAATAAGAAACCTTCAGTAAGTGCAAACCCAAAGGAAACTATAGTAAAGGAGACTCCTAACACTGCTAAGGTGATAGGGAAGAGGAAGAAGGAAAAATCTCAGAGAGAGAAGAAAGGATCAGATGAAGAAAGTGAGAATACTGAATTAGAAAGTTAGCAGAAGGAGCTTAAGGGAGAAGGAAAGAAATCAAAGATAGAAGGTACACCTACCACTAAGTCTGTTAAAGGTAAATATGATAAAATTGATTTTGGAAAGTTTATATCTATTGAAAACATACTGTCTAAAGTGAATATTCATGATGTGTTGGTAGGAGTCAGAAATTTTTATGGAAAGGTGAATGAACAAGAAAAAAGATTAATGTAAGATGTTGTATTTCCATGCATAGATTAAGCAAAGCATCTATAGAAATGCAAGGTCAAATCCCTGCAACATTGTATGATGTAATTGATGGTAGGTGGAAGCATGCACTTTCAAGAGATAGAGAGTTGGTCAATGTTGATTTTAATGCCTGATTCTACTATAAAAGAGATAGAGAACAAAGTTAAAGAGCTAAGACCTCTACTTAGGACATGAGCTAGAGCTAAAAGGTTGATGATTGGATAAGTTCAATTGGTAAGGGATGAAACAAAGGATATCTCAAGAAAACACTCAGGTTTTAAGAAAGACACAAGTGTAACAACTCCTATGAATGTTGATGAGGAGACAACAAAAGAGAAGAAGGATGACCCGATGGTCATACAAACTACAGAAGGTTTCAAGATTGATAATGTGCAAGTAAAACTTGATGAAATTGATAGTACAACAAATTTTCCTGTCATAGAGGTACATAATGACCCATCGAACACTCAAGAACCACTAATAGAGACTGAAATGTAGAAGGAAGATGATATAGTGAGAACATGAACCAGTCAGGATAAGGTCAATGATACTCAAGGGAAAGACACTACCAATGTGAAATCACAAGAGAAGGAAAAGGAAAAGGAAGATACAAAATTTAACATCACAGGGAAACAAGTACAAGAATAAGAATTTATTGAAAAAGATCAAAGTGTAGATAAGGTTACTCCTCCAATAAAGTCTGAGATACAACTTCATGAGGACTTAGCACTTAAAGGATAGATAGATGTTAGTACAATGAGACCTGAGGAGATGATCAAAATTTCTATTGTAATTAAGGAAAAGGAAAAGAAAAAGATGATGTAAAAAGATGCTCAAGTAATTGTTACTTCACGAGACTTATTTTTAGAGTTATTGAGCATGATTACATATGATGAAAAAACTAGACCCATAGATCAATTAGCCCATTTGATAGCTGCAACTAGTGAAGAGTCTAGACGATGCAACCGTTTTAGGGCAGAGAAAGCCTATGAGAAGAAAAGATCAAATAAGTTATCTCAGTCAATTATTACTGATAATAAAACACTCAAAGAAGTTGTTAACCAAATAAAGAGTGCATTGACTAAAGGTACTAAAATTTTGAAGTTTATTTCTTATTTTTCTTAATTTTTGAAGGATTTGGAAAGGGAAAAGAGTGAAGCTCAACATGATCTTATGCTACTCATAGATACTTTTAACCCCCACAATGAATCTACTATAATATTTGGTGAGTAAGTAAGTAATATCAACACTAAGTTGAGAGCCAATCGATTTGAACAAAAATAGAGGATTGCTAACTCATTTGACTAGCAAATTTTATTGATACCGATGATATAACTCTTGCAATAGGGAGTAAAGGGGGTAGAAAAAGCTTTGGTATTCCCTGATGTGTGTACTATTGATGCTTTGGAAGAGATAACCTTTTTGTTAAGTGGGCAGATAGATACAAATAAAGTTCTACTGAAGACATGGGACAATGATATACAAATTTTGAAGGTCAACTTCAGTGATCTTTTGAGTAGAATGTAATTAGGTGATACTACTCCTATATCAATACAATTTTGAAATTTTTTTCATACCTTTGTCATTGTTGTCAAGGGGGGAGATAATGTAACGATGTACTTAAGCTGAAATTTGGCCAAGTTCTTTTTGTAAGGGTTAAGGGATGTAGTATATATGATTGTAATTTCTATGGGGAGTTTGTTTGTAATTCCCAATAACTGATAGCTGAATTTGTTTAATGCAAATTCAATCTACTTTAGTTTTCATCTTTGCAGTAGATTCAACACTTAGGAAACTTTTATGTTTATTCTTCTAAGTGTTTCCATCAATGCCAAAGGGGGAGATTGTTGACATTTGGTGAAGATGATCATTTTTTTTATTTTTTATCATAGTATTGTATTGAGGTGTTGTCATTGATGGCAACATGATGTATTAGAGATAAGAAATCAGTTGTACTAATGTGTTCTCATGCTTTGCACTTCCAAGAATTTTAATTTTTATCCATCAGAAAGAAAGTCTCTACCTTAGTCTTTGAACCCCCCCCCCCCAAAAAAAAATAAAAAATAAAAAATAATTTCATCATGGTTCATTTGTTTCAAAAGGAGTTCATAATGGTTCATCAAGTTTGAAAATTTTTGCATAAGTTTAATGAGTTCATTAATCTTTGTCATCCTGGTAAAAAATGTTAAGTCCACAAAGATCAAATCTTTAAACTCGTTGAGCTCTTCAAACTCATTAAACCTGAATGAACCATTTTCTCCCTAGGTTCATTTGGTTCATTCGATTCATTAAGGTTCAAGGTTCAAACACCGACGTTCCCCACCAACCTGTCATATCAGTTCAAGTTAGCATGTTTTCATTTTTTTTTCATTTTCTTGGGATGTGCACACACTTACAAAGGATGTGAATCCAATGAACCAATTTTTTATAGGTTCAATGAGTTCTTTTGCTACAAGATGGTACGTGGAATTTTCAAAAAAGTTATTTTTAAGGATGAGTTTAGGAGTGGTAGCCACAATTTTCAAGGGGAATATTCACATGATCTCATAGTAATTATGAGTTAAATGTTTGGAAAAGGCAGATGAAATTATTTATACATGAGATTACATCATGAAATTAAGGGTAATAAATTTTTGCATTGCAGTGAATGTCTTGTCATCATTAATCGACATGGGCTAATAGCTCATATAGAAAATCTCCAAGATTTTATCCATAATGAATATTTATGAAGGCATAAATAAATTAAATGATCACACTTGTTAATCCAAAGGTGAAGCAATGGAGGTAAAGTTGGCTTTTCATGTGCAGAGATTGCAGGTGTTTACATCTCACAAGGTGAGTCTTAGAACCTTTCTTCATGTCAATAACTCATTGTAGTTGTGGTGTTCTTGAGGAAGTCTTGTCTTTTAGTTATGCAAAATATATAAATTATAAGTCTGCTTTCCATATTTTTGACAATGCGGCTAGTCTAGTCTATAATTCCTGAGAATTAGGAGGGACTTCACTCATGCAACTTAATTTAGAAGACTTCAGGAAAATATTAACGAGTAAGGTGGAAGAACCCTCCATGAAGGAAATTATAGAAAGTGGTCTAGTTGAAGCCACTGCATTCCCTCCAGCCATTTTTTGCCCATATATTGTTAGAGAATGCGTTAACAAGTATGATGTTAGGCACCAGTGTATTTGTAAAGATGATGATAAAATTCTATTGTCTATTGGTAGAGAGACTATAATGTCTATGTTTAAAATTCCCGAGAAAGATACTTTTTGTAAGTTTACTCCTTCCCTTTCCATTAGTAAATTCAATGAGAAAGAGGACATGCATAGAAGTGTCATAGCTAAAAGATGGCTACTCAAATTTCAAAAAGGTGGCTCTAGGCTACCAAAACCTCTCAACTATGAGAACGTGAAACCCTATGCAAGAGATTTGATGGTCTTGCTTCACAGGGTGAAAGGAAATTCTCAAGCATATCTTTTCACAAAGTTGATGTATTTCTTTATACAAATCATTTTGGAAGGAGTACAATATATTTATTGGGGAGAGGTTGTAGCTAAAGCCATGTAGGATCAGCTAAAGCTGGCTCTCCATGGTCATAAGTATTTTTACAAGTCGTCATATCTCATGTACAGTTTGGCTTGCAAGAGAATGGGTTGGTGCCCCTCATGAACCATGGTCCAAAAGTATCAAAATATACGAATATTAACGACTTCCACAAAGATAAAAAGTAATCAAAGATTACAGAAGGGTGAATGATGTATTTACTAGAATATTGTTCTTTGAGATAATTGGTGCATTGACCAAGATGATGGTGGATGAGGCAAAGCAACTGGTGAGCATTTATGGAAGCTACTATATCCAGTTCCCTCATTTCACATACATCCATGTGGGATGCTATGAAGGTAAACCAATGAAGTTTTCAAGGTATGTTTTAGATTGTTTCATGCTAGCAAAGTAATGCAGGTAGTTAGCCCATGTTACCAAGAAATATATGTCAGAAGAATAACATGAGAATCCTTTCCCTCTTGAATTAGGTCACTATTCATGTAGAATTTTTTCTAATGCATTAAGTGTGGGGTATGACCTAAAGAGATTTGATTTCAAATATTATCAAGTCAAGCTCAATTTTGACAACAAAGGTTTTTCCAGATAGCACTTAAAGTTAGGTCATGAATTTTTTCCCATGCCTCATCTTGAAGATTTCTGGGAGGATTGCTATGATGATATGGAGGTGATAAAGAAGCACTGGAGCAGATTTCACTTGTAACATATTGTAACACTGGGACTAAAAATGGACATTAGTGGAGTTAAGGAGGATGATGAAGAGGTGATAAATCCAAAATTCGAGGAGATGAAGAGTCAACCCCTTCTTGAAGTAAATTTGATGGAGACTAAAAAGAATGATATAGAGATGAGGACCTCTAGTGTGATAAAGAGTGTTAGAGTAATAGTCTATCGGGGTTACTAATTTAAATCATTATGATCTAATTAGTAACTTCCCTATTCACTCTAGTTTGCTTTAGCTAACCTTAGGCAGTTTCTATTTCTTGTAGTTTCCCTTTTAGGGTTTCGGTATTCCTTTATAAGGAATCACCTCTTTGTATTTCATAAGGAGATAGTTTTGTAAATCATTATTTGTTGAATATAGAAATCATTTCTGTCAACATGGTTTTCCTATCTCTGGCCTATCGGCCGCCATAGATTCTTCTACCTCTCTGTCTTTTGCTTGTGTCTCATAATAGTCTTTGCATGCAGGTGATCTTGGTTGTATTGCAGTTCAGCAATTCTAACATGGTATCAGAGCCATATTGCTGCTGGCTATTCGTTCTCTGTTGAAGCAGCGAGGGTTTGAAGCTTTCAGAGGCTTTTCTGGCATTTGCTTATTGGTTCTGGGGGGTCTCTAGTTTTAGAGGCATTTTGGGCCCAAACGGACACTGCCATTGCGTCCAGAAGGCCCAAAAACCCTAGAAACCATACAAGGCTTGTCCGATTTGGACACCGGGGCTTCTGGAGAATTTTTTCGGCCTCCTACGGGCCGTACGGGCACGAAAATCGAATTTTTTTTTAAAAAACTATGTTTTTTTAATGTTTTTTGATATTCTTTTAGCGCGCACAGTGTATTTACATTGGCGCCACCACCGGGCCGCCACCGCGCCACCGGCGCTCGGCCCGGCCGGCAGCGCCACCCTCTTCTATCTGCGGCCCGCGCCGCTCTTTTCACGCGGCCCCCGCCGCTGCCACCCTCCGCAGCCCCCACCGCCTCAATGGCCCGCCGCCCCTCCATGGCCCCCGCTCACTTTGGCTCCGCTCGCCGCCGGTTGCAGAACCCGCCGC
>MU224969.1:977135-990652 GCA_018584345.1 Thuja plicata
TTCCTAGGTTTGGCTTCTCCCTAAGCTTATCTTAAGGGGGGGTGTTAGAGTAATAGTCTATCGGGGTTACTAATTTAAATCATTATGATCTAATTAGTAACTTCCCTATTCACTCTAGTTTGCTTTAACTAACCTCAGGCAGTTTCTATTTCTTATAGTTTCCCTTTTAGGGTTTCGGTATTCCTTTATAAGGAATCACCTCTTTGTATTTTATAAGGAGATAGTTTTGTAAATCATTATTTGTTGAATATAGGAATCATTTCTGTCAACATGGTTTTCCTGTCTCTGGCCTATCAGCCGCCATAGATTCTTCTGCCTCTCTGTCTTTTGCTTCTGTCTCGTAATAGTCTTTGCATGCAGGTGATCTTGGTTGTATTGCAGTTCAACAATTCTAACAAAGAGTACTAAGGATAAACTCAAGGATAAAAAGAAAACAAAGACTCGAGATTCTAAGACCATGGTGCTTAAAAGGATTCCTAAATGCCCTTCCCCAACTTTGGTTTCTGATGATGTTGTTCCAACTTGTGATGCAGGGAAAACCAAGCCTAAAGCCAGGTGGTCAACTACCCACAAACAAACCTAAAGTACCACTATCACATGCTCTTCCTTGTGAATAGAAAGGTCAAAGATGAAAGATAATAAGAAGAAGGAATTGAGCGGTGAAGGAATAATAGACCTAGATTCTGGTAGAGAAGGAGAGAAGGAAAAAACAAGCAATATCCTCATTCGTAGCAAATGGATTTAGACCATCTAGCAGATAGTATTTTTGATTTGGATGGTCCCATGATAATGATTAATCAGACACATGATAAACCAGATGTTGCTAAGGATTCAATAGATGGTACCCCACAGTGGCTAGTAGCTTCTATCAATAAGAAGCATAATTTAGTACCTATTTCTCTGCCTATAGGTGATATGGTCAGTAAGTACACTGCTAAGACTCCCAAATCTAAGAGGTTGAAGACCACTTATAGGGTGGATATTCATCCAAAGATATGTAATTAGATAGAAGAGGTGGCCAAACCAACTACAGATGGGAAATTTTCCAGTCCTACTGCCAAAGACTACAACATGGAGAAAGTGGATCTAGGTATTGCAAATAGGGAACTAGACAATCATCATCTCGAAACTTCTGCTAAGCGTATGTTGTAAAAATCATGGAAATACAACAAAGAAAAAAAAGAATTGAAATAAACCATCAAGGAAATGGCTAAATATATCGATGCATTTAGCAGTCCATAGCCTCTCTCAGAGGCTCCTCAATCATTTGATCTCACTTCCCTGGCTAGCAAGAAGTTACCTAGTCAGATTGAAAGGGAAAAGTACTAGCGAAGGTTCTTGATGAGTGGGTGGAAGGGATACTTCAAGAAGGTATCAAGTTCATTATGAATTCCAAAGGTGTATTCAATGATGCTACTACGTTGATTAGTGAATTGCAAACATAATCCCAAGTGTGGTCAACAAAATAAGCAAAATGGACAGCTATGTCATTGAAAATATATGAAGTTCATAGGTATGGAGTCGCTAAGTTTTGTCTGAAAATCATCTAAAAAATGTAGATGAAGGTTTTTTGTTCACAGGGAAGAAAATTATAGATTGGAAGAATTCAGTGATTAAAATAGGTCATCCGGAGTTGGCGAAGTGGGAGAAAGAATTGCAAAACCTCAACCAATGCCTAGTGAATGACTTATAGTGTATTCATGGAACATATTTTTGGCATTATGGTGTAGTGGGGCATGACATGGACATTGTAGTTAAAGCCATCAAGTGTTAGGTAGGTCAAGTAAAGAAACAAAATACTCCCACCACTGCTGATTTCACCAAGGTTGCAAAGGTTGAAGCTCTACTTTACCTATGTGTCTACCAGTTCCAAAGCATGTGGGAAATATAATTAAGATCATATGGGAGAAGGAAGAATGGAAGTAGAGGATCCTACATGTCAAGACTCCCAACGTCATGATGATGCAGGAATTTGTTAATGCCTATAAGGAGTGGAAGACCTCACATGGTGCCTTCGTCGAACACAACCTATCTACAAACCTGGAATCATCTACTGCCACCTAGCTTACCTATTTATTTTGAAAGAATATGTTCCCTAACTATGGAAGTTGTTATTTTTGGTTAATTTTTAGTTATAGCTTATTTGAACTCTATCCTGAGGTTGGTCTAAAAACCTCAGTGGTTTAATATTAATGATGGTTAAGTAAGACTATATATACTATGATAGGGATGTAAAAAAGGTTTTGAATTTTTTATTGGAAAAAAGGATTTGTACTAGATAATGCTATTTTGAAAACATAAACTTGAATAGATCTTGGTATCTATGAATGGAAGGAATTGAATCTGTTGGAGCAATTTAAATCTATGTGTTTAAATGTGTGGAATGGTTGATTCTGTGTGAATGATTAATTTTTCCCAATGAATGCATTTTGATCTCAAGTCTATGTTGATAAATATCATTACACTTTTGTATATTGGAAACTGTTGAATGTTATCGAATACAGTCATTGTAGAGAACTATGATTTTTTGAATAACATTGTATACTTATTTTGAAATTCCTATGATCATTGCATATTGATGGATGGATCCATATTGCCTTATTTTCTTTCAGGTTAAAAGCATGTATATGTGTTAGTTTAGGGATAATTAATTGAATATCCAAAAAGGGAGTTGTACCTTATTTAAAATTCAGAGGGAAACATAGCATCTGCTTACCCAATTGTTGCCTAAAGATCCATTTCTTAAGAAGGGTTGGAGTCAGTGAGTAAATATTTAATAAGAGACAAATATGTTAGCCAAAGATATGGTGATGGAGATTCAATTGAAGAATTGGCTAAGTGTACAACCAATCGGGTAAAGAACAGTGAGCGACAGTCAGGTGATTAAATCTCAAGCTGGAGATCGAGTTAAGGTGTACAATCTGTTGGAAAGTGACATTGCAAGCAATTGTTATTTTGTCATTGATGTCAAACCTTTACTGGTGAGACTATTGTTATTTGTTTGAGTACCATATCTATTGTTGATGAAGAAGATTTAACAAGAAGACCAAGTGAATGGTTGAGTTAAGGCAATTCAAAGGGTACTTGATCAGTTGGCACTCTGGAAAAGTAATTTGTAGTTTATCTTTCAAAGATAGTTTTTCTGGCTGTTCTATGCTGAGCAAGTTTGGCTTGTGTCGAGCAAGTTTGGCTTGTGCTAAGTAAAGTTTCTTGTGATGAGCAAAAACTTACTCAATGCCAAGGACCATTAAAATTGTTGAGTGGAAATAGTGATGTTGGCCGACTTACAATATTTGGATTAATGATGAGATTTGAGATCTCTGGCTGACTTAGTTGATTTTATTGGGATATGTAATATGAATTAAAGATTGATCCACATCATTTAATGTATGGGTAACCGTAATTAATGCATGGTTTCAAGATTTAATTAGAGACTACTTTGGAGAAGTAAATGTAATGCAAAGATGGGATGATCCGTTGGATCTGAACTAACCTAAGATCTACGATCTTGTTTAAGTGGCAAAAGATTTATCTAACCTAGACAGAGAGGTATATGATAACCTCAGGGGTTATTCATTGTGTGTGGATGAATGTATGTGTATGCAAAAGGTTTGCATAGTTGATTTACTATTTGGCATGATCTAGCAGAGAAGGCAAACACAGAGGCAGAGTGTTGCATATGTGATTGCTTGACGAATTTCCAAGCAGATCAGAAGGTTGAAATGACAATGTAGGCTATCCAGTAAGTAAACATCAGAGCTATAATTGGATTTGAATTTGAAAAGTAAGTTGTATGTACTAGATCACAAACTACTGATTACTTTCTTATCACTGTATCAGTTAAATCCTTTAACAAGGTTGAATTAACAGTCATTTGTATAAATCCTCTAACAAGGTGACATTCAGATGGAATTTTCTAAGTCCTCTAACAAGGCCACTCCTGACAGGGTGATTAAATCCTTTAACTAGGTCACACCTAACAGTGTGTTATTGTAACCTTTAATAGGGTTGGCTCCTCACAGGGCATCACTTCAGAAGAGTGAAAACTTGGTAGCATGTTACTGGTGTTTTTTCCCATATTGGGTTTCCACGTTAAATACTTGTGTCAACTTGTGTGAATGCTTATGGTTTTATTTATTTTTGTCACTACAAGCTAATTTCAATTAATAGTAAACTGCATGATTAAAGTTGTTGATTTATGCTACTGCTGCTGAGTAGATATGAAGTACAGAAAGTTTTTATTTGCTACATCTAGACCTGAGGATAACTGATTCACCCCTCCCCTCTCAGTTATTCTAAATTCATTCTAACATGATCATGCAGTTATCATCTATAGAGGTATATCTTATTATTTCTACGATTGCATCAGTTAGTTTGAAGAATCGATCAAGTTATTGAAGATTCAAGTGACATTGGCAAGAGGAATAGAGGATAGTCAGAACAAGTCTGATACGATCAGTTTAACAATCACTTTAATATTAGTTAATGATTATTTGTGACTCAAATTATGTTGTATTGAATTTATTGGGTTGACCAATGTGTTTTGGCAGGATAGAATTTTAATTTTAGGTCAGTGGGTAAAACACTTTAGGTTAAAGGATGGCTTGTATAACTTATTATAAAAGAAGGATGAAATTGTGAATTAGGGTATATTTTTTGACATTGTGATTGGAAGAGATGTTTGTTTTAAGTTGGTTGATGTCTAAGGAAGCACAATGATCAAATATGAAATGGATCTGTTAGACAGAAAGGTCATATTTATATCCTAACAGTGATCAAATCTGAAATGGATCTCAAGGAAATCCCTAACAGGTTTGAAAGTTAAAATCCTTTAACAAGGTCACTCTTAACAGGGTGGGAAAGATCTTTAACATGATATGAATTGTAAAATCCCATAAATAGGTGATGCTTAGGAGTTTGAAATCTCTTAATAGAGTAGTCTTTAATAGGACTTGCAGCTTCTAACCAGGCTAAAATACTCTTAACTGGGTATACCCCTAACAGGGTGGTTATAACAACTCCTAACGGGGCAAATTTCCTCGTGCACTGGTGAAAATTGTGGATACCATTCTACACATGGTTTTCTCCCTCTAACAAGGGTTTCGACAGGAAAATATTGTGTGTTGTGTTTTTTTTTTGAATGGTTTATGTGTTAAGTTTCTATGTGCTATTTGATTTTGCATGTTGGATCTTGTGGAAGATATTTAAGTTTTGTTTCAGATTTGTGGGTGCACTGATTCACTTCCCTCTCTTGGTACCTTTGAACACCAAGAAATATAGACATCAAATCATAATGGAAATGTTATGAGTTGGACTCAAAATAATGTACACAAAGAAAAAAGAAGCATCAACATAGAGGCAAGATCACACCTCATTTTTCAAATTGGCTATATCATACTTTAGGAAGATGAACACCCTGATAGGCTAAAATGGGGTTTGAAGCTCTAATTGGGATATCGTGGTTCTTCCTTAAAGTGTGATATTGTTTTGAAAAGTAGGATGATGAAAATATTATGTACTTGGAAATGAAAATGCAATTAAGACAAATGTACCTTGAAAAAATGAAGAATATGTTGTTCTACTACTATTATTTTGATTGTCGGAGTACTGGAAATAACTGTACTTCTAGATCTAGCTCTTGAAACCTATCTACTATCTGTCCCAAAAATATGAACCTATTTCTAAGGGTGCACAGTGGCTGAAAATTTTTGTACCTAGGTACAGAAATTGGAATTTTATGTACCTTATGATTATGTCCTAGATTTGGCAAAGAACTATGTCAGAACCTGCGGAGCTCAGAAATGCAATTACAATTTCTTGGCCTATACCTGTACATAGAAAAATGGGAAATAGGCTAGCTAAAGGTGTTTTCTATGGTTAACCCCATATTTAGGAATATGAAATGAAAAACATAAACTATAAAGCATAAAGTAAAGACAAGGGTTCAGTACCATATTAATGTGCTTAGCCTCTTGGATGGGTGTTTGTATCACTCAAATCAATCAATTAGGATTGATGTTTTTTGCTTGAATATAGATGTAGACCTTCAAGGAGATATGTAGGATCAAGGATGTCTTCACATATTCATGGATCTATGAATACCACTCCTGGATCTTGATTTGCTTGAAATTCTTGATCACACTTGTAAGAAGAGAGAGAAGAATTATGGAGAAAGAGAGATACTCTTTGCCTGTTTGAGAGATCCACTAAGAAACCACCATGGGAATAGAAAATCTTTCTCTAAATTGAAGAATATTTCTTTGATGAGACGAAAGAAGAAGAAGAATGCCTTGTCTTGAGATCTTGAAGTCACCTAGCTTGGTTGAATACTCTTGAAAATATAAAAATGAATGCTTGAATTTGATATCTTAAGAGTACTCGTGATAGCTTTCATATGATAGTATATATCAAAATGAGGAGAGATATAGGGTTTATATACTTTACCCCTCATTTAAGGATCTAAAACTAAGGCTGGTCGACCACTAGAGAAGAAATAAATTGAAAACCCCAATATTGGGCTATGGGTCCAATTTGGAACAAAATACTTTGGTGCATAACACCTTGAATGTTATGTACCTAGGTGTAGAATGCTCGAAACATTTTGCACCCTAAGATTTTGTCTCAAATTTTTTTGGGGATATTGGGACGATGAAAAAAGCCTCAAATTTAAATTACAGGCTGTTTAGATCAAGAAAAATGCTCAAAAAGACCTTGAAATCACCAAACAAGAACTATAGGTTCTAATTAGTGCCACCGATAATGGGTGCTAACATTTTAGCTTGTCAAATCCATTATGCTCTAAATCTCCATTCTCTTCTCTGCTCTACTTTTGGTTCACTTCTCTACTAAATTACATCTCCATAACTTCCTCTCAACAACTCATAATAATAATTTGTTCCTTAAGCTTCCTATCTTTGAATCTCCTTTACTCTTCCTTCATTCCTGACCTTTTATCTTAGGGTTGATCAAAAAATTAATCTTGATCTTCCCATAAACCGTTTTCTTGGTCTTCCTCTTGTCGGCTGCTGCTTGATTTTCCTTACAACTGATAGTTGTCGGCTTCTAATAGCTAACCTCCTTATTCCAATAAATCTTCCATCTGTCTGATAGGTATAAATTGTCTATTTGACATCAATGACAAAACTCATCATAATGCCAATAATTTCCAACAATCTTCTCAATGATTTCCAACACATTCTAGATTGAAAATCTTTGAAATAACCCTACATGACCTTATTGAATTTATTCCCTAGATCCTTTATGAATTCACTAATTTGCATAGTGACTGATTTATCCCTTTACCATGTAACATTTCCATTACCAGGGAAAAAGTTTTGAACATAGAAAAACATACATACCAATAGAGTTCCATACTTGAATGATTGTCTCTTGTCTTTCTTAATCCTTTCCATGTTTTCCAGGAATTGGCTTCTTATCATCTCACATAGATCATATGTTGAATTATCCTTCACAATCATATAGGCATCATGAATCACTCCACCAGACACATTGTTAGCTTGAATCGATTGATAAAATTTGTAACCTATCACCATAGATGTGAAATGAAATTCCTTATATGCATATGCTCAATAGTCATCACTCTCACATCCATTTTGGATTTGGTAAGTTCAGTGACCAAGTGAGTTGCCACCATTCTCAATGTACATTCCAAACCTTGTGCTCAAAATCCTGTAACTCTATGAATCAATGTTTTCGAGATCTTGTGTGGTCTATCCACTCATATGTATTGATCATGCACTCTTCTCAACACATAACGTATCCAATCAGAATGAAATTATGTGGGAATGTCCACAACATAAGTCAAACCCTTTTCTTGTAAATGTTTGTGCTTGAATTTCAACTTCCCATTAATACACAGATCCTTATATTCTTTTCAAATTTCTTCAGCTCCCAATTCTTCGATTCTACAATGAATATAAGAATGAACATCTTCAATCAACATCACACCATGAGGAATAGTGGATAGGGCACCAAAAATATCTATCTAGATCACTTTGCTTGAATAAATTTGAATACAGGTTGAGGTTCCTCATAAATGTTCACCAGAACAAGTGTATTAACGTTCTCTACCATTACGACTAGCTACAACAACACACAATTTTTACCAATGACTGAAATGATATTTTGCATTACACAGGTTAGAGTTCCACAAAAACCTTGATATAAAATAATCACTAGATCTTGATCACAAAAGTAGCTTTTTGCACACACTAGCTCAAGATAACTCTTCTAATTCTTCAAATGAAAGTAAAAAGTGTGAAAATAAGTAACTCTTTACTTTATATATACCGCTAAACAAATAGACATTGTGTGCATCAATAGTAGGAATAGTAACATGTCATTGACTAACACTTAACCACTGGTTGGTGCTTAACCAACAACAATAACCACTCTCAAATAGATATATGACCTTGAAATCTTAGTGCGGTCCATACACAATCTCAAAATAAAAAATCATATAAACTCACACTATAATGTGTATATAGATCTTTACCGCTTTTTAATCTAGGGGATTGGTAATGGATTTTTCTTTTATGTTCTCCCCTAAGAAAATAACATGCTTAATTTATCGATGGAATATCCACATTTCCTGAACTTGTGGAGTTCTTAGTCAACTTAGAGGAATTGAATTCACCTCTCTTTACCCAAGTCTTCTTCATATCACTTCTAACTTCATCAATATAAGAAACCACCTTTCCTTTTCTATCTTTAGACTGTTGAGGTGATTGATTCTTAAATTGAAAGTTTTTCTATATGACCTATCTTATGACAGACAAAAAATGATTTACCAGTTGATTTCCAATGGTCAACATTACCTCTTGTAGTTCTCATACTGCAATTCATTGCTAGGTGTCTAGAGTTACCACATACAGAACATGTAGTGTTGAATTGTCTTTCCCTTCTAACAGTATTCACTGATGGACCAGGTGACCTAGGTGCATATACTCTTGACCTACAATGTTCATCTTTGTGTCCATACTTGTTGCATGAAAAATAATATCCTTCAAAGTTACCACTATTGGAGCTACTGCTAGATCTACACTCATATGCAGCATGACCATACTTGTGACAATTGTAACAATAACCATTAAAAGAGTAGGGTCTATTCATCGGTATGCTTCTACACATATTTGTAGTATGACCAAACTTTGCATAGTTATAGAAAGTATGTTTGTTAGGTTTCTTACCTGAATTTATTAGATATATCTTTTGATCTTTCTGTGCCTCCTTAGGTTCAGCATTAGAGGATTCTCCAACTTTGAATGTTTCTTCTCCTGAATAACCTAGACTGATTGTATCTGTTTCTTCCTTGACTCTTCAGTTGTTCATCAAGATTTTGTGAGATTTCATTGTATCTTTTTAGTTTTTCATTTTCTTCTTTCTCAGATTCCAGTTCTTTCCTTATTGACTCTTTCATCTTCCTCAGTGTTTCACTCTCAGCTAATACTTGAAAGTTCTCTGTAATAGTATCCTACATTTGACTCTAATATATGGTATATTCCTATCTTAGTTTGACAAGTTCTTCACTTTTTTTCTTTTAGGGCAAAATCAACAATTTTATTAGCAGCTACTACACTTATTTTCTCTTCCAGATCTTTACACATCCTGATAGACTGAATTTCTAGTTCTCTTTTCAGAATAGGTATATGTTCTTTAAGATTATTTTTATTTTCCAACAGATTTGCTACAACTTCTTCACATTCTTCAGACATGCTTCCTTCAGATAGTTGTTCTATGTAGTCTTTAATTTCACTCAGATGATCAACAACTTCTCTCCTCTTTGCAAGAGAGTGTCTTTTCTTTTCCTTTAGCTCCCTGATCATCTTGTTTGCATTATCAAGTTGCATCTCATACTTATACTCCTCCATGATGATGGATCTTTAACCCAAGTTATTAGACTTATCACCAAAAGGACATATTCTTTGATACCAATTATTGGGAATGAAAGGTACTGAGAGGGGGGAGTGAATCAGTACAAACAAATATTCTTCTAATTCAACCACTGAACAAAATAACTACTGCAAATCTTTTCAAACCTATAAAGTATCTTATGCAAATATGAATGAAATAGTAATAACAAGCATCCAAAAATTTCACACACATTAGACAATAACTTTCATGTGGAAACCCTTATAAGAGGGGGAAAACAATGGTGGGGATGACACCCACAAGCCCAATAAGTGCAATATATGAGTTTTCCTTATTATGAGCTACAATACCCTTTTTGAGGGTTCACCCTGTTAGAAGTGACTAGTACACTGTTAGGAGTACCATAAGATCAGCTATGATATACATCACTTGAGGATTTAAAACCTTAATAAATAAGTCACCTTATTAAAGGATTTGCAAATAAGCACTTGTTAGAGTTCACCCGGCTAAGGGATTTGACCTATTCCAACTGTTAGGAAGGAAACAAGATAAATGATTTGAGTGTAGCACTGATTTCTTAAAAGATCCTATAAGCTCTTCATACTTTGTACTCTGCGCTATGATCTTTAATCACAACTTCAACTAGAAATCATAAAACCCTAATCACCCAAAATAACTTTAACAAATTTTGTAACAACCCCCCCCCCTCTCTCTCTGATTCCTTGAATATAAAAATTTGCACTAACTTGAAAATGATCTTCAAATTAATTTCCCATGACAACACCATTTGTCCAATTGATAATCTCGATGGCAAAAATGATTTACCATGACCACGTTAGGTCAAGATAGGATATGGAATTTTATATTTCCAAGATAACTAACACATTTTTACTTCTCCAAGTAAACCCTTAAATCTATCTTAAATGCTTGCATCGATCATGGAAATAAAAATTCATTGGATGTATAAAATTCATTCCACATCATCATATCATTGAAAATGATCACATATACTTTATTACTCACCGCTCTGTGATCTACTGACTGGTTGATCAAGAACATAAAAGTTCTACCTATCTTACTTTATGTGTCTCTCAAAACTCTATCACCTCTCAACCAAATGTGTTGTGGTTGAAAGCATGTTGCAATGTGATCTTGTTGAATCTTTAGTTGTGACCGCTCCACACCATTATGTTTATATCAATACCTTGACCAAAATGTTGTTTGAATAGTCTACCGCTCTTTTGTACTTAACCAAATTTTAGTATACCTTCTTACCGATTATACCTTCACTTTACATATTGTATATTATGACTTATATTCACTTAGTTGCACTGGATAGACTTGGTTGACATCAATGACTCCTTACCACTGCTTACCAACAATCTTAATCATATACCAACATCAATATTATTCTCCATTATGACTCAACCACAACTAGATGACTCTCCATTATGACTCAACCACTTCTAGTGGTTCTCCATGGTGACTTCACATTCCAACAATTATACATATTGACATGTAAACACCCCTTTAAAAAAAGATAAATGAGACCTTTTAACTAAATATTAAACATGTTTGAAGGATAAACAAAAAAATGTAATGAAACGTGAACACTTGGTATTGAATCCCGAGTTGAAAATATTTGTCAAATCCTATATACTCTGCCACACCATTTCATTTTCATATCTGCAACTGCTAAACCAAATCTTTTTCAAACATGTTAGAAGAACTACTTTGGCAACCACATTTCCAGAACCTCTAATCTCCAAATATCATTCCCTAATGAGCAGAGCCATAGCTTGAGAGAGTTATGGTTTCCACATGAAATCCAAATATGAATAATAAAAGTGAAGTCTTTCCTATTTCAACATGTCGCAAGGTAAGGCTTGTCTAATCACTTTTAATTCTCCATCAATGATAAATACTTAGCACAAAGTGCTAAGTGTCGTATCTTTTACAACACTTTGTAAATTGTCACCTCATGAAGAATTGCTAGGGGACTAACCAAAAATCATGCCTAGAAAAACACTTTTATATGTCATGGCCACTACATGAGTGACTTACCCTTTTTTATTCAATGACTTTGGAATGTCACTATGATCACTTACAAAGGGTATCAAATGTGAACATTAAAATGATGTCTATTTTAATACTAACTGAAATATCTCCCTAATTATGCAATAGTGTTTCAAGATGCAATGATAATCACTCTTTTTGTAATCTGATTACTGATATTGATCATTAAGCAATGTGATAATTATCAGATGGATAGAATCACATGTATGTGATCAAGTAAGTGAACATAATCATATCTATAATATGAAACTAAAATTGATCAACCCCAAACTGAAGATGATACAAGTGTATATGAAGCTGAATGCAAATGAAAAATATCACGTGCAATATGATTTCCATGCAAATATGCTTCCCAATGATACTGAATGTAACTGCTGTTGGAGATTTGATTATGAGAAGTTGATTGATTGCATGTTTGTCATTGATGACAATATATAATACACGATAGTAATTCTGTATGTACTTATTAGAATGATGATGTGAAGACTTGCGTGGATAGATACATGTTGTTGACATGTTTATTATGTTATGTTCATACATGCAAACCTAGATATGATGTTTCAGTAAAGTTATGCAATTCTTTTATTGGCAGTTACAGTTTTGGAAGTATAACTATTTAGGGCCGACGTATATAACATGTTTATTGAGTTGCACCTATCTTCAGGATATGCGTGTGTATATTCATGATTAGTTATGAGTTAACTATCTTTGGTTAAATGTGCCTATAATATTACATCAAGATCATGTTGTTTGAGTTGATTTAGTGGAGCTGACTCAATGAAGTGCCGCATCTATTTAGTTTGACTTGTGCGGACTTAATATTGCTTGCGTGCTTAGTTAAGCCGACTAAGATGTTGTTGAAGTATGTCTAAGAGCTGACATGACCTTCTAATTTGGAGAAGATACTTATAGTAGTTCGTTTGTGAACGCTAAGTGTGAATGATACGAATAGAGACAGAAGATGTACAAAGCAGAAGATAAGATGTGGTTCATTCATCAAGAGTCTATGTGAAGAAGAAGTGAAAGATTGTAATACATTGGAACTGATCAAGACAACAGGTCTACTCTATAGTTCATCAACAGATATAGTGCACATCTATTATACAGAAGGTTGTAGCCTTCACCATCAAGCAATGATCTTTTGGACAGTGATTCCACCACCCCTAATAGGGTTATTTGTAAAAGACTCCTAACAGGGTCTGACCCTTAACCAGGTCACTATACTTATTGCATTGTAATGTACAACTCCTAATAGGGTTGAAATATCTTCTAACAGGGATTACTATAAAAAAGTATAGTTTATTGTGGGTGCTAATTCCCACTGGGGTTTTTACCATTTGGTTTCCCTATAATCAAATTGTGTGTTGTGTACTATGTTATCTGATTAAGCATTTACTTTGTTGTATTATGAAGTTAAGGAAGTAAAAGAACTAAAGTTACTGATAACTGATTCACCCCCCCTCTCAGTTATCCTTTGGGACTATTCTAACAATTGGTATCAGAGCCAAGTGCCTTGGAGAAGAAGCCTAATAGCTTAAGGTAGATTAGAT
>MU224969.1:991847-1005624 GCA_018584345.1 Thuja plicata
TGTTGGACAGCTACTTGACAAAGGTTATCATTTGGAGTTCAAAGACAACAAGTGCATCATTAACAACAAGGATGGAGACATGATTGCATTAGGCTCCAAAACAAAAGGTAATGTTTTTCAGCTTAATCCTGATGTAAGTTGTTTTGTTGCAAAGGTGGATGATAGTTGGCTATGGCACAAGAGACTTTGTCATATCAATTTTGATAATATAGTAAAGATCAGCAATGTTAAGGCAGTCAGAGACCTTTCTAGTATTACAAGACCTGTTGACACTATATGTAGGGAATGTGTTATGGGAGAGCATGTCAGGAGTTCCTTCAGAAGCAAGAAAAACTCAGCTAAGAACAAATTGGACCTAGTGCATACAAATTTGTGTGGTCCTACCCAAAAAAGATCATACTATAGAGAAAGGTATTTCATTTTGTTTGTTGATGATTTTTCTAGGATGATGTGGGTTGCGTTATTAAAGGAGAAGTCTGAAGCCTTTGAAAAGTTCAAAATATTCAAAGCTAGGGTTGAGAATGAATCCGAATTAAAATTGAAATGTCTGAGATCAGATAAAGGAGGAGAGTTCACCTCTGATCAGTTTTATGACTACTGTGAAGAACATGGAATTAAAAGACAGTTGAGTGCACCTAGAACCCCTTAGCAAAAAAGGATTGCAGAAAGGAGGAACAGGATCATACTTGATACAACATGCACTATGATGATTGAAGGAAAAGTGGTGCACACATATTGGAGAGATGCAATGAACACAACAGTCTATACTATCAACAAAACTCAATTGAGGCTAGGCGCATATAAGACACCCTATGAAATTTGGTTTGGAAGTGTACCTACAGTAAAATATTTTAGAATCTTTGGCAGCAAGTGCTACATCAAAAGAGAGATGATGGTGTTAGTAAGTTTGATGCTAGAAGTGATGAAGGTATTTTCCTTGGTTACTCTATAAAAAGTAAAGCATATAGATGTTTCAATTTGAGATTGAAAAAGATAATTGAAAGTACTCATGTAAAAATTTATGAGAAGTTTATAATTCAAGAAAGATACTATGAATATGCACCTATGATTGAAGATGAACCCAGACCTAGTAGCAAAGATAATGTTATTGAAGAAATGTTTGATTGCATTGATGTATCATGCAATGACCCTGAATCAAGCAGAGAAGAATCATAGATTACAGAAGAAGAAGACACACCTAAAGTTCCAAAATTCACATCTAGATACCACTCTAAAGATGATATCATTGGAGATCAAAGCAACATCATTTTGACCAGATCAAAAGCCAAAAGTCTAGCAATGGATGAAGTGGTATGTTTACTTTCACAGATTGAACCTTTAAGTGTTGAAGATTCTTATAATGATTATGATTGGAAGAATGCAATGAAAGAAGAATTAGATTAGATAATAAAAAATGACACATGGGAATTGGTCCCTAGACCCAGTGACAAAAATGTGATTGGAACAAAGTGGGTATTCAGAAAAAAGATGAATGAAGATGGTACAGTAGTAAGAAACAAAGCAAGATTGGTATGTAAAGGATCAGCACAGAGAGAAGGAATAGATTACACTGATACATTTTCCCTAGTGAGTAGACTGGAATCCATAAAGTTGTTCTTGGCATACACAACATTCAAAGACTTTAAAGTTTATCAAATGGATGTAAAATCAGCTTTTTTGAATGGTGACTTGAATGAAGAAGTTTACATAGAACAACCTGAAGGATTTAATCTTTCAAATAAGCTAGACATGGTATGCAGATTGAAGAAAGCACTCTATGGTCTCAAACAGGCCCCAAGAGCTTGGTATGAGAGACTTGATGGTTATCTTACCAAGATTGGATTCAAGAAAGGAGCAACAGATTATAACCTATTCGCAAGAGAAACATCTGATGGATTATTATTAGTTTCTATATTTGTTGATGACATTATCTTTGGGGGTAATGACAAGCTCAGTAAAGCATTTGCAAAAGAAATGCAGAATGAATTTGAAATGAGTATGATTGGTCCTATAAAATATTTTTTGGGACTGAATGTAAAGCAAAATGATAAAGGTATATTCATTAATCAGTCTAAATATGTGAAGGAAATACTGAAGACTTTTCAGATGGATGATTGTAAGCCAGTATGCACTCCCATGATAATAGGAAGCAAGCTTTCAAAAGATGATGACTCCACAGTAGTTGATAATACATTGTACAAATCTATGATTGGTAAACTCATTTATCTAACTCAATCTAGACCTGACATATCTAATGAAATTGGCATTATTGGAAGATTTATAGATGAACCCAAGCAAAATCACCTAATGGAAATCAAGAGGATATTCATATATCTAAAGGGAACTATAGACTATGGTTTATGGTATCCAAAATCAGAGAATGTACAACTTCATGTGTATACAAATGCAGATTGGGTAGGTTGTAATGATGATAGGAAGAGCACTTCAGGAGGAGCAATATTTCTTGGAAACAGGTTGGTTTCTTGGATAAGCAAGAAGCAGAACTATATTTCTCAGTCAACAATAGAAGCTGAATATGTTGCAGCAGCACTAAATTATTCAACCATGGTTTGGATAAAGCAAATGGTTAAAGACTTTGGCATTCAGGTTGATTATCCTATTGTTATTCATTGTGACAATACTAGCACCATCAACATGTCTAAGAACCCTGTGATGCATGCAAAGGCAAAACACATAGAGATCAAGTACCATTTCTTAAGAGAAAAGGTTGCAGACAAAGAAGTTAAATTGGACTATGTGAGCACCAAAGAACAGTTGGTAGATATTTTCAAAAAGCCCTTATCAAAGGATACTTTTGAGTATCTCAGGGAGAAGTTGGAAGTAATTCCCTCTCCTGAGTCTGTTTAGAAGAAGCAGCAAGAACATCAGTCATTAAGTGACTGATGAATGGTTGACTACTCTACTTCTGGATTAGTACCTGTGCCTAATGGTTTATGGCACCCTTTGCCATTGATGTCAAAGGGGGAGTATATAGTAAGAGGGAGTATGTACAAAGGGGGAGCAAATACTCTAGGGGAGTATATACATGGAAAAAAAACACAGTCAGAGAAACTGCAGCAGTTTAGAGAAATATTTTGATGAGGATATTGAGAAGATTGTAAAAGAAAGAGGACACCATGAAAAAAGGATGTTTTTGATGTCATATGTTGCCATCAATGTCAAAGGGGGAGATTGTTGGAGATTTGATTCTGAGCAGTTGATTGATTGTATGTTTGTCATTGATGACAACATATAATACACAGTAGTAATTATGTATGTACTTATTAGAATATGATGTGAAGACTTGTGTGGATAGATACATGTTGTTGACATGTTTATTATGTTATGTTCATACACGCAGACCCAGATATGATGTTTCAATAAAGTTATGTAATTTTGTTATTGGCAGTTACAGTTTTGGAACTATAACTGTTTAGGGCCGACGTATATAACGTGTTTCTTGAGTTGCACCTATCTTCAGGATATGTGTGTGTATATTCATGATTAGTTATGATTTAACTATCTTTGGTTAAACGTGCCTATCATATTACATCAAGATCGTGTTGTTTGAGTTGATTTGGTGGAGCCAACTCAGTGAAGCGTCGCGTTTGTTCAGTTTGACTTGCGTGAACTTAATATTGCTTGCGTGCTTAGTTAAGCTGACTAAGATGTTTTTGAAGTGTTTCTAAGAGCTGACATGACCTTTGAATTTGGAGAAGATACTTATAGTAGTTCATTTGTGAATGCTAAGTGTGAATGATACGAATAGAGATAGAAGATGTATAAAGCAGAAGATAAGATGTGGTTCATTCATCAAGAGTCTATGTGAAGAAGAAGTGAAATATTGTAATACACTAGAACTGATTAAGATAATAGGTCTATTCTATAGTTCATCATCAGATATAGTGCATATCTGTTATACAGAAGGTTGTAGCCTTCACCATCAAGCAGTAAGCTTTTGGACAGTGAGTCCACCACCCCTAACAGGGTTATTTGTAAAAGACTCCTAATAGGGTCCAACCCTCAACCAGGTCACTATACTTATTGCATTGTAATGTACAACTCCTAACAGGGTTGAAATATCTTCTAACATGGATTACTATAAACAAGTATAGTTTATTGTGGGTGCTAATTCCCACCAGGGTTTTTACCATTTGGTTTCCCCATAATCAAATTGTGTGTTGTGTACTATGTTATCTGATTAAGAATTTAATTTTTTGTATTTTGAAGTTATGGAAGTAAAAGAACTAAAGTTACTGATAACTGATTCACCCCCCCTCTCAGTTATCCTTTGGGACTATTCTAACAACTACTACAATATGATTCCAATTGAATGCAAACTAGTATATGATATCATAATCACACTGATCAATCTATCATGATGCAATATACACTAAACACCATGATGCAAGGAGGATGGCAGGAGAGGCCAAAGGCTCTCCCAACTACCAAACTAGCTTGCAGAGACATTGCAGAAACAACAACAACATAGTGAGAGAAGTAAAAACAAATATCCTTTTTATTAATTGATCAAAATCATTACATTCTGGGATGTAAGGCCTTCCCAGTTTGGGCCATATACATTCAATGAATTACAGATTGATCTTCATACATGCGAGGTCACAGACCTGCCTTCCAGATAATTCAATACTTACTCTTTTATCCTCTAAAGTGATGTCTAAAACTAAGAACAAAGAAACAAATATATACAAGAGTCCACCAAAGAGGTCGACACTTAAATCTATAAGTGAGACCCAGATTTAGGTCCACATAGATCCCAAAGAGAGACCCCATATTAATTAAGCCATGAAAATTAAATGCAAAAGTAGACCACCAAATCCAACTCCAAAATAAACAACTCGGACAAAGGATGACCGAACAATAGAGCACGAATCGGGTCAAGCATACCCAAGAAACAGAAGACAAACCCGAGCGATAGAAAAAATGAACTTGGAACAAACATGCTTGATTGACAAAAACCCAAGCAACAAAGACCAACTCAAAAACAACATACCCAAGCAACAAAGACCAACTCAGAAAGATCATACCCAAGCAACAGAGAACAAACCTGAGCGATAGAGTACTTCACCGAGCAACCTCCAAAAAAATTAAAGAACAAAGGAAAACATATTTTTGTTTGAGAGAGATTGCCAATGACCCAAGATGCTCCTACATCAATGATGTAGATGGCATCAATGGTAAACCGATAATCCGCATATCATTTACAAAACATTCTACAACTTTGCATATTATGAATTTCATTCTCCATGGGCATTGGTTAGAGGCTCTAAATCCAAAGATTATATTCGAATTCCCAAAATGATAATATCATCTCACTATAATAACATAAAATTTAATATCAAGCTTCATGAACAACCACTAAATCAAACTTGCCAACAAACATTTTAACCTTAAGGTACTATTGCATTTCGTAACCATACGGTTCTATCACAGCTGAATCCGCCACCTTTTCTCTCTTCAAGGGCCGAGCCGCCATGATTCTGAGAATGTGATTATCTTAGGTGGTCACTTTTGAAATGTCATTTAACACCATCATCAGTTCTAAATACAACTCTGCGATATACATTAACCTCGGTCTCTTCTACAGCGACTGTCAAAGCATCAACTCTTGAGCTCCTCCACGCGGGTCGCTTCCAAAGTGATTATCAACCCATATCTCAAGGAATCCACACAGTATACACACTTACTAAGTTTCCATTACATTTGCATGGCTGTCACCCATTATACGCAATGTGTAACGGGTGTCCAAAAACTGTTTCAACCTTGAAGACATTTGAGAGCTAACACTCGGTCTCTAGCTCTGTCAATGAAATAGTTTTGCAACTACCCAAATGAGACTGTCACAAAAGCTGATATCTAACATCATTGGCCATTTGCATCAATGGATAGCTCAAAGACCCAAAACAATAATGAATAACTCCCAACGCATATCACTATTGCATTTCAATAAAAGAAAAACTGAAACATAGAAATCGATGACACTTCACCAGGATAGAAATCCACAACTTGAACTTCAAAAAAAATTTACATTTAGTTATAAAAGAATCCATGGGATTTGTAGGTATGGTTTATTGAATCCATCCTTATTCATTTAAATCAAAATCCCATTACATATAAGACTTAAATCTGCAGATACAAATGAATACATAATATAAAAGACTATAGGTAAGAACGGCTCTCTGGCTGGAAGCTAGAGAGCCGATTCTCTTTTACAACTGTCCTCTCTCTATCCGTAAACTATTCTTTTCTATTCTCCTTCTATCAACTATCTATCTATTCTCTTCTCCTCTGATTACATTATGAGATGTTTATTTAAATACCATCTTAACGGTTACAAACCTTTCAACTACCCATGTCCATTAGTATTCCCATTTGGAATCTTGATTAAAAGTGTCGTATAATGTCTTATTACAATACAGATTAACAAATCTACGATCCCATGCAGTTTTAAATTGACTTAAGACATAACTCATTTCTTAACATGATTTAAATAACATGAAATTTGAAGGTGGAGGTGGTGCCCTTGCACCATACTCCCAAACTTTAAAATTTTCCATGTCCCATGGAAATGCTTGTGAGAATCTGCAAAAAAATTTGTCTCTTTGTCTTCACTAGATTACTGCATCGACACCTCTACTACTTCTTCTTTCTCTATCATCACAACTTCATATTCTTCGAGAATCCTTTTGACACCTCCAATACACCTTTCAAGTTTGGAACACACTTGGTGGAAAATGGGCACTCGAAGGCTTTGACAAAGGAACTCATGTACGAGTGACATCAAAAAGACTTCTCTCTCAACAAATATGTGACAACAAAACATCATAGCAAGAATCTACAACAATCACAACTCAAAATCTTGGTGTAGAATGCCTCCTTTGGTGCTCTATCTACACGCTCAGAACCTACTGAGCTTTGATACCACTTGATGCAGAGGGCATCAATGGTAATCTGATAATCTGCATATCATTTACAAAACATTCTACAACTCTGCATATTATGACTTTCATTCTCCATCGGCATTGGTTAGAGGCTCTAAATCCAAAGATTACATTCAAATTCCCAAAATTATAATATCATCTCACTATAATAACATCAACTTTAATATCAAGCTTCATGAACAACCATTGAATCAAACTTGCCAACAAACATTTTAACCTTAAGGGACTATTGCATTTCGTAACCATACGGTTCTATCACAACTGAATCTGCCACCTTTTCTCTCTCTTTGAGGGTCAAGCCACCATGGTTATGAGAATGTGATTATCTTAGGTGGTCACTTTTGAAATGCCATTTAACACCATCATCGGTTCTAAATACAACTCTATGATATACATTAACCTCGGTCTCTTCTACAATGACTATCAAAGCATCAACTCTCGGGCTCCTCCACGCGGGTCACTTCCAAAGTGATTATCAACCCATATCTCATGGGCTCCACGTAGTATAAATACTTACCAAGTTTCTATGACATTTGCATGGCTGTCATCCATTATACGCGATGTGTAACGACTGTCCAAAAACCATTTCAACCTTGAAGACATTCGAGAGCTAACACTCAGTCTCTAGCTCTGTCAATGAAACAGTTTTGCAACTACCCAAATGGGACTGTCACAAAAGCCGATATCTAACATTATTGGCCATTTACATCAATTGATAGCTCAAAGACCCAAAAAAATAATGAATAACTCCCAACACATATCATTGTTACATTTCAATAAAAGAAAAACTGAAACATAGAAATTGATAACACTTCACCAAGATAGAAATTCACAACTTGAACTGCAAAACACATTTACATTTAGTTAAAAATGACTCCATGGGATTTGTAGGTATGGTTTATCGAATCCATCCTTATTCATTTAATCAAAATCCCATTACATATAAGACTTAAATCTGCAGATACAAATGAATACATAATATAAAAGACTATAGGTAAGAATGGCTCTCTGGCTGGAAGCCAGAGAGCCGATTCTCTTTTACAACTGTCCTCTCTCTATCCGTAAACTATTCTTTTCTATTCTCCTTCTATCAACTATCTATCTATTCTATTCTCCCCTGAATACATTATGAGATGTCTATTTAAAGACCATCTTAATGGTTACAAACCGTTCAACTACTCATGTCCATTAGTATTCCCATTCAGAATCTTGATTACAAGTGTCATATAATGTCTTATTACAATGCAGATTAACAAATCTATGATCCCATAAAGTTTTAAATTGACTTAAGACATAACCCATTTCTTGACATGATTTAAATAACATGAAATTTGAAGGTGGAGGTGGTGCCCTTGCACCAATCAGACACCTGGGGTTACAAGAAATGATTCCCTAAATTATGTATCAGGTCCAACCTAAAATGAATCCAACTTAGATTGAGAAATCCAAGATGAGTCCTCAATCGATCTGTTCTTCCACTTTACCAGATACTCCATGTATTCCTTTCCTCTTGTACTTCTGCTAACTCTTTATTTCAAAAACTTCTCAGCTTCCTCTATCTACTTCTTAGGATAATCACTCGGTATTGCCACTTCTTTATTAGGTTCATGATATTCATACAACTCTAAAATATTGAATATAGGTGATATATCTATGTCATCAAGTAGTTCAACTTCATAAGCATTTTAGCTATCAAATCTTCTCAGTATTCTGCAAGGACCAAATTTCTTCATCTTTAATTTACCATATGTTCCAATAGGAAATATTCCTTTCTTTAAATGAACCATTACTGCATCACCAACTTAAAATGTTTTATGTCTTCTTGTTCTGTCTACACTATCTTTGTACAACTGATTTCTTTTCTCCAACTTTTGTTTTACATCTTCATGCAATGTCTTCATGAACTCAGCAAATTCCTCTGCTTCACCACTTCTTATCTCTTCTCCAACAATATCCCTCAAGTCTGATATACCTCTCGGTTGTGTGCCATGAACAATCTCAAAAGGTTTCTTTCCAATACTTCTATTTACTAAATTGTTGTATGCAAACTTTGCTTGTGCCAACATCAAATCTCAATTACTCGGTGTGTCTCCAACTAGGCATCTCAACAAGTTACCCAAACTTTGGTTTACAAGCTCTATTTGTCCATCAGTCTATGGATGGAATGTAGAACTATACTTCAACACAGTATCCAACTTCTTCCAGAGTGTTCACAAAAAATAACTTACAAATTTACTATCTTGGTTAAAAATGATACTCCTTGGTAATTCATGCAATCTGACAATCTCCTCAAAGAAAAGATCCACTATATGTACTGCATCTTATGTTTTCCTACATGGTATGAAATGTGTCATCTTGAAAAATCTATCCACAACCACAAATATGGAATCATTACCTCTTGTAGTCCTAGGTAAGCCAAGAACAAAATCCATGCTGATATCACTCCAAGGTTTCTCAAGGACAATAATTGGTGTATACAAACCATTATTCTGACTCACTCCTTTTGTAACTTGACAAAATCCACAAATTTTCACAAACTTCTGAACATCCTTATATAACTGAGGCCAAAAATACCTTTCCTTAAGCAAACTCAATGTTTTATCAATACCAAAATGTCCAGCCAAACCACTACTATGTTTCTCCTTAATCAAATTAGTTCTCATTGAACCTCTTGGTATGCACAACTGAATACCTTTGAACAACATATCTTCCTAAATTAAATAGTCTTGATACTTACTTGATTGATTTGAATTAGGTTCTTTGCACACTCTCCACTGCTCAGAAAAATTAGGATCATTTTCATACAAACTCTTCATGTCATCAAAATCAAGAACTTCAATTCTCATTTCAGCCAACAAAGGTCTTCTTCAGCTCAATGCATCAACAACTTGGTTAGAAACACCACTCTTATGTTTAATCACACATGTGAAACTCTGTAAATACTCTACACATTTCATATGTCTATGATTTAACTTATTTTGACTACCCAAATACTGTAAAACATTATGATCAGTATACAACACAAATTCATTTGGCATCAAATAATATATCCATTTCTTCATAGCTTGAACAATAGCACAGAACTCTTGATCATAGACAGAATATTTCCTTTTAGCATCATTCAACTTTTCACTAAAGAAAGAAATAGGTTTACCTTCTTGAGTCAACAGAACTCCAATTGCACTTCCACTTGCATCACATTCAACTTGAAATACCTTATTGAAATCAGGTAATGCTAACACGGGTAATTCAGTAACCTTCGGCTTCAAAGTCTCAAAACTCATATCAGCTCCATGTGTCTATTTGATTTCTCTTTTAGCTCCTCTCATTGTCTTAGTCATAGCATTACAAATAGAACTGAAATTTTTGATAAACTTCCCATAAAAAATTTCCAATCCATGAAATGATCTTACCTCACTGAAATTCTCAGGTGTAGGCCAACTAAGTATAGCTTCAACCTTCTCAGGATCCATCTTCAAACCATCAACTGAAATTACAAAACCTAAATACACAAGCTCTTCTTTCATGAAGGAACACTTCTTCAGATTTATCAACAACTTTTCCTCTTTCAATCTTTGCAACACTTGCCTTATTTGCATCAAATGCTCTTCTCTAGTCTTACTGAATATCAGAATATCATCCAAGTATACAATCACACACTTATTCAAGAATTTATTCAAAACATCATTCATTAATCTCATAAAAGTACTTGGTGCATTAGTTAAACCAAAAGGCATAACCAACCATTCATACAAACCTTCATTTGTCTTGAAAGCAGACTTCCATTCATCACCTTCTCTGATTCTGATATGATGATATCCACTCTTCAAATCAATTTTGGTAAAATATATTTCTCCACTCAAACAATCCATTATGTCATCCATTCTTGGTATAGGAAACCTATACTTCACTGTGATCTTATTGTTTTCTCTTGAATCAATGCACATTCTCCATTCTCCATTATTCTTAGGTGCGAACACAGTAGGTACTGCATAGAGACTCAAACTTTCTCAGATTAAACCTTTGTTCAAAAATTCATGAACTTGTCAGTTAAGCTCTACATTCTCGGTTGGTGTTAACCTATGTGGTGCTTTATTTGGTAAACTAGCTCTAGGAATTAGATCCATACAGTGACTGATATCTCTCATTGGTGGAAAACTGTCAAGTACATTATCTAAAATGATCTCCTTGTACTCAGTGAGTAACTTCTCAAATTCTGCAGGAATGTCATCTTCTATATTCTTACTTGGTTTGTTATGAATCAAAGCATAACATATATCATTTCTTTTCAAGTCCTTAACAAATTGTCTACCTTCCATCAAACAAACTTTCACAGATGTACATATCTCACCAATAGATTCTTCAAGAAAAGGTAACAAAATTTACTTCTTACCATCAACCAAAATAGAATATCTATTCAATCTTCCATCATGTATAACATGTATATCATATTGCCAAGGTCTACCCAACAAAATGTGACAACAATCCATAGGCATAATATCACACAACACCTTATAATAATACTTTCCAATTTTCAAATTCACAAAACATTGTTCACTCACCATTAATATATGATCATCCTTGATCCATGAGATCTGATAGGGCTTCAGATGCTTCATCCTCTCCAACTGCAACTTTGTAACCATTTCCTCATATTCCAGATTCTTTGAGCTTCCACTCTCAACAATCACCTTCCAAACTTTGTCTGCAACTCTACATTTGGTCTTGAACAAAATTTTCCTGACAAGATCTTGCTTATCTTTTTCACTCCATAGTATTCTTTAGATCATGAGATTTCCTTCCTTCTTAGCTTTATTTGGTGACTCCTCTTGCACCAAATAATTTCTGCTACTTCCAATCTTCTTGCTTGCATGTGTACACTCAAAGGATTTGTGTCCTTCCTCACCACAATTGTAACAAGTTACTTGGAACCCTCTTCTATTATAACTACCTCGGGAGTACTTGGCTCTTCCTAGGCATGAACTTCCACCTTTCCATTGATGACATTTAACTGATTGAATGTTTGAATATGTTAAGTTGATCACCGAAATGTAGAAAGATAATGCAAGACATTAAATCAGTTAATAGATTGTATTTTCATTGATGTCAACTTGATATAATCTAATCGGTAATAATCAAAGTGTCAAAGACTTCAGAGAATCAGGGAGATAAAGATTATACTTTTAGTAATGCATAAAAGAGAAGAATTCACTATGTGAATTCAAACACCGATAACTAGTAGAACCTGATGGTTAGAGATAACTGAAAGTCAAGTCACTATGATGCCCGAGCAAGAAACCTGGCGAGCATTACTGCCGAGAAGAATCACAAGCATACCTGACGACCAGAATCATAGTGTAACCCAATAGACAGATAACCTTGACGGAGAAGCCCGAGGAGACCTGGAGTGTTGACCGAAGCTATGAAAGAGTTAAAACATTGAAGTTAACTAGAGTTCACAAACGACAAAATATCTAGCTGGTAAAGCTGAATATAGACTTAACTGGCAGTTATCATTGTTTTCATCAACAAGATAAAGAAAGAGATAAGTAAAGGATTTAAAGTTGTTTTGTCCAGTTGGCAAGAAGATATTTGTGAGATAAAACAAGAGTTTTCTTTAAATCAAATTCGCTAAGATTGTGGATCACACCAAGATCAAGAAAATCAAGAACCTAGAAACGATGATATCATGTCTATAAAGAGACAACTTAATTCATTACGAATTAAGGGGAGTGAACGAAAAAGAGGATGCTGGAGAGAAACTGATGAAGAACAACTTGATATAGTCCTGATCAATCAAGCTGAGGAAAGAGCTAAAGATTTTTGCAGACACCAAGCAAAAGAGCATAGCATCACTGAGCAGATGAAAAGTGGAGCATAGGTATTGAAAATATATATTGATTAGATTGGTTTAATGAGCTTACAATAGATATGAAAATTTGCAAGTATAAGTTGTATATGTGAACATATCATATTATTTCAATTTAACCATTGATTCAGAAAGTCTCTTAACTGAACATGATTTAAAGATCTTTTCTATATTGAGATACATCCCAAGAAGTATCAAAAAGTTTGTTCATGAAGATAGCATGAGATGCTAGATATCATTTGACAAACCAAAAGAGTTTGGACAATAAAGGTAGCATATAAATGCCCAATATCAAGTGAAAAACTAATATTTTAAATCCTCTAACAAGGTCGCACCTAACAGTTGTATATTATGGAAACCTACCTATTAGGAGCATGATCATACATGCAAACATTATAGAAATACATCAATAATCTACATTAACATATCTAAGAACATACTCTAAAAACAAGATTTCCATCATAACCTCCGATGCGCTGAATAAGGGCACCCAATGCCTTGTTGATTTGCTCTTAGAGAAGGTTTGTGGGTGTGCTCTCCCAACACAATATACTTAATCCCAATAATTGATGGATGAAGAACTTAAAATGCAAGCTAATGGATGTAATGAAGAGCTCAAAAATAAGTACGATGAACTTGTCTCAAGCCTTCATCAAAAAGTATGAAAATGATGCAAAACTATGGTGAAAATGATATGCAAGATCTAATGAAAAGAAATTAAGTTCATTCCATTAATCCTAACATGTAATATCTAGATTCAAATGAATAAAGAATGAGAGCATGAACATCAAAAGTAGACTAATAACTCTAAAGCTATTTTAACATGATAACAATGCATAAAAGGGAGATGATTTGCTCTTGACAATGGCCTCTATTTATAGATTTTTTTGGAGGAGAGAGAGGGCTTGGATGAGGTGGAGCTCATGTGGCATCCACATAGGTGCCA
>MU224969.1:1005674-1026751 GCA_018584345.1 Thuja plicata
TTGGATGAGGTGGAGCTCATGTGGCATCCACATAGGTGCCACATGAGGGACACATAAGTCATGCAAGAGGCCCACTTTTCTCACACATGTGTGAGAAACTTTGGATGTGATGGGTCAAAGTGTACTTGAAGTACACATGTGAAGGATCTTGTAAGAGGTGTAAGAGGGTGTAAGAGTTTTGGACCAATGGGACACTTTTAGAAAGTGTAAGAAGGTGTCATCATAGGTGTAAGAAACCTTGTTGGCACCAAATAAGGATTATTTGGAAAATGCAATTTTTGGAAATTTGCTCACACGTGTGTGAGAAAATAATTATGACTAATTGGTGTAGGAATATGAAAATTAGCCTAATTAACCTTAGTTAATTAGTGCATATGTTTATTGGTGAGAGTGATGTGAGGTAGGGTAGGATTTAGGTTCAAATTATTTTAATCCAAATTAGAAATTTAGATTAATTTGGTTTAGTAGAATTTAAGTCATGTGGAGGAATAAATAAATTAAAAATTTATTTAAAGGGGACTAATAAAGGGGAATGTATTAAATAAAATTTAATACATTAAAGGGGGATAGTATTTGAATTAAATTCAAATACTATGGAAAGTGAATTATATTTAATTAAATAAATAAAATAATATAACAAATATAATTAATTAATTAAAATTAATTATAATGCTAAGAGAATATTAATTAAATTAATATAAGGATGATTTTAGACGTCTACATTTTACCCCTCTTTGATGTGGCGTTGAAAGTGGCGTCGCGTCAAAGAAAAGAAAATAAGATGCCCTAGAGAGGTCAGGAGAACCTATGACAGCAAGAGCTGAGGAGTGTGCTCCCTCGAGAAAATAATAGGAAAAATATAATTTTTAATAAAATTTTCTCAAAGAAGACAGGAAAACGGGGAAAGGGGACCAATTGCATGGCATGTCCAAGGAAAATGGAGGAAAAATGGGGACCAGAATGGGGAACGGGGAGAAGAACGAAAGAAACAGGTCCCAAGGGGCTATAAATAGTCCACCGGGGCCCATAGACAAGTCATTTTCACCCTTAAAGAGCAAAAAGAGAGAAGAAGAGAGCGATGGCAGTAGAGCAAGAGCGAGCACAACTTGGATAGCACATTCATGTGCACCAGTGACTAGCAGATGTGAGACCACCAGTGAGTAGTTGACCACCTCCTAGTCTATTATGCATTTATTGCTTTTATAGGTCATTAGGGTGTCATAAATGCCTCCAAAAGCTGGTGTGCAGCGCAGACAGCGGTCGCCTAACCACCATCTATGCAGATGGAGATCAATATATCACTATCCTCACAGACGACCGATCCAGGATCGACATCTGTGGAGATGAAGATTACTCAATCTTTGTCTGTGAGGGAAGGGGGGAGAGAAAAATGTGAAGCAGAGATGGCGGAGTTAAAACTCTGCCATGTGCGTGGCAAAGAGGTAGTAGTAGAAATCGCCATCTCTGCAGACTGGCATCTGTGAAGATCCACCGGCTCCATAGACTGGCAACTGCGAAAGTCCATTGTCTGCGAGGGTCAACCACCATCTGTGTGGATTGACCCGAAAATGGAAGAAAAAAAGAAGAGGAAAGACAAGGGTCCGGGAGCAATTTTTGATGCCCCAGACGGGCCTGGGACATTTTTGATGCCTGAGAATTCTATCTGATGTCTGATATGAGCTTGCTGGATGCAGGAGGATACCATCACCTTCCAGGCGAGGGTGTGCTACCCAGCGACTATGGAGCTGGAGCAACAATTGACAGCAACGGAGTCGGGGATAGTCACATTGTGCGAGTTGGAGCATGTACGACATTGACCACATCTGTGAGTGCATAATGTGCTTATGTCTGATCTGATCAAGAGGTGGCATAGTACCACTTTGAGCTTTCACTTCCTAACAGGGGAAGCTACTATCACCCTCCACGACATGTGGAGGATTTACAAAGTGCCAATTCGGGGGCTGATGCCCAAGTACTACTTCAAGGGGTCAGAGCCATACATGGAGATGACATTTGGTTGGAGATTTATAGATCTACCTACTACATGACAGTGGATGTCCTAGATAGGGGCAATGACGATGGAGCCACGACTGCGATGGGTGGCCCTATATTTGGTCAGTTTGATAGGGGGACGACTGATGCCTGATGATGTAGGCAAGGGATTTCCTATGGGCTGGGCACGTGTTCTGAGTAGCATGGTTGAGGACGGTGACTAGTACTGCTAGGGATATACCATCCTCGATCAGTTATATTATGATCTACACATGTGCACCTACCATAAGGGTAGGGCACTAGGTCCTGAATGCACACTTCTTCTAGTATGGGCATGGGAGCATATTGCAATCATTCGACCGATCAGGACCTGAGAGATTAGAGCGGCTTATGAGCTGTTCATATGCAGGTATAGGTCACCCATTAGCTATGAGGCCACAGATTCAGTGGATTACTGGTGACAGAGGCTGGATGAGATGGGGGAGATACAGTAGGCACCCTATGTGGGGTGCGAGGCCTGGGGTCATGAGATCCCACAGCAGGACGGATATGCCGAGCATGAGTTCTATGACTCGTATTATATAAGATTCATCCAGACTGACTGTTGGTTGATTAGGAGGATAACATATATGATCTCCAGATACATGCCGACTAGGGTATGAAGACAGATGAGACAGGTACAAGAGGTAGTTCTAGATGGATTCCCACATCCATTGGTGACCCAAGAGGTGGGGAGTATCTGGGGGATGGGGGTAAATCCCCACATAGCACGAGCATCATTTATGGGGATGATAGAGGTCCCATGGATTAGAGCATGGGAGTCATTATAGGATGCAAGTGTAGTCCCAACATACGCTCAATGGTGGGCTGCTCATAGACCTATCAGATTGATAGTACCAGGGATCGTGTAGGAGGATGAGCAGCCGAGGGCCAGAGGAGATGGAAAGGGCCAGGACGGAGATGATGATGATGAGGATGGAGGAGGGGCCGGGGGGAGGAGAGTCTGGCCCAGGGTGGCAGCACAGAGGTGGAGAGGATAGGTGGAGTTACCAGTAGGGAGGCAGCCTCCCATAGTGTCAGGTGCTAAGGGACAGGATCCAGGACAAGATCAGGAGCCACAAGGGCCACTTGATCAGCCACAAGGACCATAGGGATACGGGCCACAAGGGCCACCAGGACATGGATAAGGGCCATAGGGGCCATCAGGATAGGTACCACCAGTAGGCTATATAGCCCAGGATACTCATGATACTGTTATAGCAGAGCGAGACAGTCTTTGGACTGAACTGGACAGGGTACAGGGCTTGCTAGAGACATCTTAGGCGACCGAGGTGAGCATGCAAGTAGAGATCCAGAGGCTGCAGGGGGTACTAGTGACTTCTCAGGCCATAACGAATAGCTTACAGACAGAGCTGGCTAGGGTACAGTGGGAGTTAGCAGTGGAGACCATTCAGGGAGATAGTGCTCAAAGAGCATTAGATTTATTACAAGCTCGGGTGGACAATGGCGAGTTTACCATTATTGAGGAGCATGGGGATCCTTCAGAGGAGTTGGTAGCGATGTGAGCATAGATAGCAGCTCTGACCTCAAAGCGAGACCTAGCATGGAGACATGTAGAGGATTACAGGGAAGATCGAGATATAGCACATCTGGCAGGCAAGGCGGAAGGTGTAGGTCAGATGATGGCAGATGTGATGGCAGCGCAAAGAGAGGCTGGGATGAGAGTACAAGAGGCCGCATATTATATGGGTCTCTACTATGGTGCAGTGCCAGAGGGGTCACACTAGCAAGATTACTAAGAGAGATCTCAGATAGAGAGCATAGGACGAGGCTCGCAGGGATCAGTGGGGTTACCACCGCGCCCCAGCAGTGGGGTAGGACCATCATGGCCACCACCATGATTTTTCTCATACCAGTTTTGATACACATTTTTGTATGATTTATGCGACACATTATGTATAATTTTTGACATGTTGAGATATATACATGGACTCTGTGGACTATTGGGACTATATGGACTCTATTGATGATGCTTATATGATATGATGTTTATCCAGGATGTATGGATGCATTTATATTACACATGTTTTATGACTGACATGCAGGATGAGATGAATGTATATGATTATGCTGATGTAGTTGTGATGCAAGGATTATATATATATATATATATATATATTAGATGTGATGTGTTAATACTTATAAATGAATATATTTTGACATGTATTGAGTAATAAATGTAAATGTATATATGATTTGTGAAATGAATCCTAAAATGTATGAATCCTAAAACAATGTTAAGAACTTAATTAATGCAACTAAATGATAAATGGATAATAAATGAAATGTAACTGTATGCAACTATAATGAATAAGGATTTTAACAATACAACTAAAATATGTAATGAAACTAACTGCAATAATGAATGAAGTAACAATGTAACCTTAATGAGTAATGATTAATGAATGAAGTAATCAATGCAACTAAATGAGTAATGATTAATGAATGAAGGAACAATGCAACTAAATGCAACCTGAATGAGTAATGATTTAATGAATGAAGGAACAATGCAACTAAATGCAACCTGAATGAGTATTGATTTAATGAATGAAGTAATCAATGTAACTAAATGAGTAATGATGAATGAATGAACTGAAAGAATAAAAGTAACCTAATGAATGAATGTATTATGAGACACATGAGGACACTATTTTTGTGTGTATTAAATAGGTCTAATAAAATCACTTAGGTGACGGGATAGGGGAATAAATAGAAACCTTTGCCAAGAGCAAAATCAAAGTGCAATATGACCTAAATAAAATGAAAATACTAACTACATAATGATAGTGGGATTGATACTGTGTTAATGTTGGAGAGCACGCCCTAGTTTGATATTGCAAAAGGAGTTATGCACCATGTGCTAGAAAATATAAGTGACATGGTTCCTTTGCATGGACTAGACTCTCAGACAAATAGGTTGTTAGGAACAAGAATGGGAGATATCAAGTATGATGAGATCTATAAAATGTTACTCATGAGGAGATGTAGTACATCCAGATCTTTTGAGGGATTTGAGATGCATGAATCCTACCCCCAGTGAGGCATATGTAGTCATAACCAAATATCAAAACATAAATGCACTAACAAACTATGACAAGAAGATCATACCACAAATGATACGTATTTCACTATATACTCACCATAACGAACCAAGATATAAAATATCGAGGTTGTCACGATAAGGACATAGTAAAACACAAGATAAAATCAACAAAAAGGCATCATGACCAAGTGGTCATTCAGTCCAAAAGTTCTTGCCATGAACAAGTTTGATGTGAGGATTGATAGAATAGCCGACACTGGAAGAATGCATCTTGATGGGCCAAAGATTGATTGATAAAAATGGGCATTCGCTAGCAATTTCTTGTGAATAGAACAATCATTAGGAAAGTCAATCCGTCTGCTGATTTGTTGGAAACGTTTGTGATCACTGTGTCTAGAACAAATCTCAGTGTTGATATGATAAGCTCAGTCATGCGGGAATGTTTATTACAGAGACGGAAAATGGTCAAGGAACTACCTGCACAGATATGGGTAGTGACTTTTATTATGGAAGGTGATGTAGGCTTCCTAGAAAAATATGGGAATAGATGGTGGATCTGACTACACATGGCTCCTAAAATAGGTTTTTACCATGGTACTTATCCATTGCGCCACCGAAGTGGTTTTTACAGATGGATGGATTTAATTCTCTTTCTTTTTTGATATTCTTTTCAAGCTTTTGTATTTTTTATGCTTTTTTGATTTTTTGATTTTTTTTGCTTTTGCTTTTGCTTGCTTTTTTAATGTTTTTGGATTTTCTGCTTTTTTTATTTTTTTTGGATTTTTGAAAATTTTTGTTGTACAACGAACTACTGATGGATCAAGCATAGAAGCACTTGAGATGTACAATATTTATAGGATCAGGGATAGGATCGCCCTATGGTGATGCAATCTGATAAGCGCCAGAGCCATACTTTGCTGTGACAATGAAGGGCCCCAACCAATTAGGCTCAAAATTTCCTTTCTTTTCACAGTTCAGGAGGTTCTTCATATTGTGCTACAGGACAAGATCACCAAGCTCAAACTGACGAGGCTTGATCCTTTTGTTGAACTAAAGGTGGAGGTGATTTTGATACACACGGAGGTGGTCTAGGGCATTGAGACATTTCTCATCAAGGATTTCCAGCTCTTGCAAGCAGGCAACTCTATATTCAACAGATTCTTGAGAGAAATTCTAAGGGAAGGGAGCTCAATTTTGATGGGTAGAATAGCCTCAGTACCATAGAAAAGGGCAAAGGGAGTGGCTCCTATTGGGGTTCAAATGGAGGTGCAGTAGGCCCAAAGGGCAGGATTGAGGTGAAGGTGCCAATTGCGGCCAGCTTCATTGACTATTTTCTTGTGGATTTTGAGGATGGTTTTATTCGTAGCCTCATCTTGACCATTGCTTTGTGGAAAGTACTTGGAAGAGGTATGGTGGGTAATGCTAAATTTCCTATAGAACTCTGTGACATCCTTGTTTTTGAAAGGTCCTCCATTATCAATAATAATGTCCTGAGGAATGCCATAGTGACAAATAAGATAGTTCAAAATGAATTTCAAAATCTATTTTCCAGTAGTGTAGGTGATAGGAACAACTTCGACCCACTTGGTAAAGTACTCTGTAGAAGCAAGGATATATTTATGGCCATTGGAAGAATTAGGGAAAATATGGCCAACGAGGTCAAGACCCCAGCATGAAAAAGGCTAGGGGATGATGGTGGGTTGGAGGTATTGGGAGGGAGCGTGTATCAAATTGTCATGGTACTGACAAGGAACACACTTCTTTACATAGTTGTAGGCATCTTGCTCCATAGTAGGCTAGTAATATCCAATGCGTAACAACTTCTTGGCCAAATTAAGGCCACTAGAGTGAGCCTGACAGATTCCTTGATGTACCTCCTCCAAGCACATTTGTGCTTCATCAGAATTCAGACACCTTAAAAGAGTTCCATCAAAATACTTTAAAAAAAGGGTATCAGCAAGGATTGTGTATCTGGAAGTGTGGAGAATGAAGGTTTTACATTGGTTGGGGGTTAAAGTAAGTGGGGTATGTCCATTGCGAAGGTAGGAATATACTTCTTGGTACCATGGGGAATTAGGATCAGCAATTTCACACACCATTTCAGAATTCGTTTTGTCATAGGCAGGGACCATAAGATTCTCAACAAGAAACTTACATCGTGCACTGTGTTCTGGCATAGTGATCAAGGACCCAATTATTACCATGGCGTCTACTGCTTTGTTGCTTGTGCGAGGGATCTGTTGGAAGATTAGCTCAGTGAAATGTGTTTTGAGGTCTTCAACTATACGGCGGTAAGGAAGCAACTTGTCATCTTTTGTTTGATATTCATCCGTAAATTTTTTTATAACCAATTGTGAATCACCAAGCACCAATAATGTGAGGATCTTCCATTGTATAGCCTGCCAGAGTCCAAGTACAAGGGATTCATATTTTTCAATGTTGTTGGTACAAGGGAATTGTAATTTATAAGATTTAGGAATGAGATCCCCTTTTGGTGTAACAAACAAGATTCCTGCCCCCGATCCTTTCTGAGTGAAGGATCCATCAAAATAAAGTTTCCATGGTGTACTTGGGGCAAGATTAAGGACTGATTCAATTGGAAAATCTATGATTAGAGGATGTTGACCATCAACAGGTGCTTCAACTAACTGATCTACAATTACTTTTCCTTTGATAGCTTTTCGATCCACATAAACAATGTCAAACTCACTAAGGATCATGACCCACTTCACTGTACGACTAGTAAGAGCAGCACGTGCTAGAAGATACTTGAGGGGATCACTTTTGGCAACAAGATGAATCTTATGATTAAGCATATAATGCCATAGTTTTTGTGTACTGAAAACAATAGCCAAACATGCTTTCTCAATTAGGGAATAATTCAACTCATAACCAAATAGAGTCCTGCTGAGATAATAAATTGCTTGCTCTTTGCCGGTATCATCTAATTATGTTAGGAGGGTTCCCAACGCAACCTCTATAGTAGATATGTACAAAATTAGAGGATGACCAGAAACAGGTGGTACCAACACAGGTGGACTAGCTAGATAGCCTTTCAGCTTCTCAAATGCATTTTTACATAAGCAATCCCACTGAAACTTGATATTCTTATGCAAGAGATGAGAGAATGGATGCACCTTATCTGCTAATTATGACAAGAATATTTTGATTGATTGAAGTTTTCCTTGTAAACTACGTAATTTCTTCAATGTTTTGGGTGGTGGAATTTCTAGGATTACTTTCACTTTCTTTGGATCAACTTCTATTCCACGTTGTGACATAATGTATCCCAACAGTTTACCAGATTGTACTCCAAAAACATACTTCTTAGGACTCAACCTAAGCCTATATTTCTCCAATCGCTCAAAAATGGTAGTAAGAATAGGAATATGTGATTCCCTTGTTTTGGATTTTCCTAAAAGATCATCCACATAATCTTCCATGATGACATGTAAAAGGTCATGAAAGATGGTAGTCATTTCTCATTGATAAGTAGCTCTGGAATTTTTAAGGCTAAAAGGCATCACCTGATAACAGAAGGTGCCCCAAGGTATTGTGAATGTGGTTTTGTGCTGGTCTTCTAGTGCTATTATGATCTTATTGTAACCTGAGAAACCATCCATAAGTGACAACATTTCATGTCTGGCAGTCAAATCCACTATAATGTCAATATTTGGGAGTGGAAAATCATCCTTGGGACATGCAAGGTTTAGATCTCTGAAATCAGTGCAAATAGGAATGCCCCTAGTAGGCTTACCTACTTGTAAAATATTAGAAACCCATTTAGGATAATTGATTGGTCTGATTACTTCGGCGTCCAACATTTTCTGAAGCTCTACTTTGACTACCAATGCGACTTGCGGATGCATCTTGAAAAGTTTCTTCTTAACAGGTTTTACACTTGGATCTACAACAAGATGATTCATGAAAAGATCTATATCTAGCCTGGGCATGTCCTTGTAAGTCCATGTAAAGTTGATTTTGTGTTTATGTAAGAATGATGTCATGTATTTCTTTTCCTGATCACTGAGAGAAACTGCAATGTAGGTGATGTGTGGATCTGCTTCTGTGCCTAGGTTGATTGGAATAGTATCTTCAATGATCATAGAGGAAACTTTTGGTTCTAAAGATATAAACAGAAAGTCATCCTCTCCCTCCTCTAGTGCCTCAGAAAAGTTTTCACTAGAGGAAGCGTCCTTTATTTTATCTTTTTCTTCATCCAAAGGTGCCTGCAAGAGGTTTTCACCAGAGGATGTATTTTCATTTTTTTTTTCTTTTTCATTTTTGCGACTGCGAGAGTTGACTTGGCTACTGAAGTAGGATTGTTCGCTATAGTGAATTTGATGTTCATACACTCAGATATTCTTAAGTCCAAAGAGGGCTAAAACTACCTCATCCGAATCACAAACGTCCAAAGCTGGTGGTGATTCTTGCTAATCCCAGTCAATTAATTCAGGGTTTGTGAGGGGTAAACAAGGGGATGAAAGGTCGGCTTGGGTGATAGTGAAGACATGGTGATTTTTGTTTAGTTCATCTTCAACATAGTGGAAAGGAATTTCAAAGAACTCTTCCTTAGTGTCTGAATCTGAGGCAGCTATACAATAATCCTTAGAAAAGTTAGTCTTGGTCTCTACGGAACTCAATCTATGTCCTTTAGGATAGCCATTGGCTGTTATGATCTTCTTCTTATCTGTTTCATTAGCTCCAAGGCCAGTACCATGATATCCCATGCTTTTGACAATGGGAGTAACCTTAGGATACTTTCCTTTGGGGAAAATTACAGGTTGTTCTTCTTCATCACTATAGAGCCAGTCAAGGACATTGTATTCCATGTGTTCATCTGATAGAGACCCCCAATGTTCAAAAATAGTTGATTTGCAGGGTATAAGCACTTTGTCTTTAGAGGATGGTAATGGTGATGGTCTTCCATAAGACTTTGGAGACAAAGGGAGTTGTCCAATACATAGAGCACTTTCAAATTTATAGTCTCCCATGCCTTGATCTGTAAAAGTGGCCTTTGCTTCAAATGAGGAGGGTTTGTCTTCAATGACCTTGTCTTTAGTGACTTTTCCCTTTCCTTTAGATTTCTCATCCAGTGTTTCTAATGTCTTTTATGGAACTAATGGAGTGTTTGAAACATGGGCTTCTTGATTTGAATATCGGCCAAACTCATTCAATGGAAAATAATTAGATTGTTTGCCTTCTAGTCTCTTGCAGTACTGAAAGGGCTCAGGATCTCCAGGAATTGTGATTTCTCTACCGTGATGTGGGAACTTTAGACATTGATGATAAGTAGAGGGTACACCTTTGATAGTGTGTATCCATGGTCGTCCCAGCAAGATATTATAAGGTAGATCTAGATCTAGCACGTGGCAAACAATTTCAATCAGGGTTGGGCCCACTTGTAAGGGTAGTGTGATCAGACCCTTGCTTTCTCACTCATGATCATCATAGGCCTTTATTATGATTCGTTTGTCTGCATCAATGAGGTCCTCAGAAAGACCGATATTACGAATCATTTTCAATGTGCACAAGTTCAAGCTAGATCCACCATCTATAAGGATTCATTTTATTCTTGTGGATTGGATTTTTCCTTCTATATGGAAGGACTTATTATGATGTAGGTCAGGACCACAAAAGTCCTTATCGGTGAAGACAAGATGTTCTTATGTGGCTAAGTTCCCTATCATAGCTTGGAATTGTGCAGCATTGATGTTCTTGGGGACACGGGATTCATTTAGAACTTTATCAAGGATTTCTCTATGAATTGGCAAAGTTGTTAGGAGCTCTAGAATGGATATTTGTGTAGGAATCTTCCCTAACTGAGCCAATAGGTCATAGAGCAAGGCAGGATGAGCAGCAGTAGACGGTGCAGCTGGTGGATTTGTAGATGTAGAAGGTTTATTAGCAGCTTGGACAGTGACTCTGGGTCTATGTGTAGTATCATTACAATCAGCAGCTTTGTGGATTATGGTATTAAAATGTGTGTATGTTTCTTTAATGTGGCCACAAAGAGAGTCAAACCCAAAGATATCATTTTCACTTAAACTCCCACACGTTTGATCATGGCCTGTGATAGTATTGGTAGAATAGTCATATGGGATCGCGTTTGATGCATTGTTTTGATTGTGAGGTGGGAAGGGCTAATTGTAGACCTTGAGCTTTGCATTAGATGAGGATGCATTCTGACCTTCAACTTCAATTTTCCCATCCTGAATGAGATATTGCACAAAGTGTCTAAGCTTCATGCATTTCTTGGTATCATGTCCCTTGATATGATGATAATCACAATACTCATTATCTCTATACCAAACAGGTTTAGGTTGATTCTCATCAAAAGGTCAAGTATTTGGATAAACTATCATTCCTTGATCCACAAGTTGTTTGAAGATCACATCTAGAGGTTCTGCCAATGCTGTGAATTGTCGCTATTATCGATTGTCATTATTATTGTTGTTGTTATTGTAATTGTTGTGAGGAAATAAGAATGATTGATTGTGCGATTGTTGATTGTTGTTCTGATTGTTTTGATTGTTCTGATTCTGATTCTGATTTTGATTGTTGTTGTGATTCTGATTTTGATTCTAATTGTTATTGTGATTGTTTTGATTGTTATTATTGGATTCTTGGACATTTTGAACATGCTTGGCATCAGTTACTCCATCATTGGCAACTCCTTTGTTTTTACTCCAAAATTTTGGTTTATCATTGTTGGAAGGAGTATAGTATTTAATGCTACCTCTTTGCAAAAGGCCATCTTCAATGTCTTTTCCCTTCTTGACAAGGGATTCAAAGGTGTCAGGTGAAGCCATTTTCATTTAGAAAGACATCTCAAAGATTAAATTATTTGTGAAGATGTCAATTAAGTGACTATCAGGTATTTTCCATGGCATGTGATTTGCAATATGTCTCCATCATTGTAAGAAACTAGCGAAGGTTTCTCTGTTCTTTTGTTTAGTATTGCACAAATCGCTGAGTGTTGCTTGATGCTCAATGTTATATGAATATTTTCCAACAAACTTCTCTGCAAGAACAGAGAAAGTAGAGATTAACCCATAAGGAAGGGCCATGAACCATTCTAAAGCTACGCCTCCAAGACTCTTAGTGAAGATTCTTTTTAAGTAATTCTCATTATAGGCGACTTCTTGACTTGCAATGTAAAACTCTTTGAGATGTTGCACAGGACATGTTTCACCTTTGTATTTCTCAAATTTAGGCATCTCAAAGTATGGTGGGAATGGTTGCATTGTGATAGACTTGTCAAATAGATAGGGACAAATCTCCTCAAAAGAAAACTCCTTCTTGCCCCTATTTTGTAAGCCTTGTACAATGCTTTTGAGCTCATTGAATTGTTGGGCGAAGTCTAGAGTATTTTGTGAAATAAATAGTGGTACATAACCTCCGCCTCCAAATTGTGCAGCTGAAAAGACCATAGAGGTCATACGAATAGTGGGAGGAGGTATATATTGATAGGCTCGGGACATATTGATTGCAGATGTTTTCGCTCCTATTGTTTGAAACAAAGATGTAGAAAAGGGCATGGAAATCTATCCTATATTGTTGACATTAGCACTTTCTCCTTGAGTTGTCATCGTTTGAGTGTTGTTATGTGTAGTATTGTTTGGCAAAGTTCTTATGATCTGTTGAATTTGTTCTGGTGTCAATTGAGGTATTGATGTCGTTGTTGACATAGGTGCTAATGTAGATACTGATGTGGACAGTTCGCTAACAGTTCATTTACTGATGTCACATGATGATGTAGCATTTGAAGTAGAAGCCATGGCTGTAGTAGCGGAAGCAATGACTTTGGTGACATTTCAGGTAAGGAGTGTTTCATCAAAGTCAGCAGGAACTGTAACACCATTATGAACAAGACTCAAGAATATTTCAACACTGTTATGCATAATGGCCTTCTTAAACATTTCTAAGTTGTATGGATCACTAAGGAAGTCCATCACTTGGGTGGGTCTTTCTTCTTGGTCCACTAGTTCAGTTTCGTCAGGCACTTCCTTAGCTTGTACCCCAGTTCCTTGAAAATATTGAGTGGCAAATGGATTCTCCTCATGGGTAATAGTGTTGAATGTTTCTCGCCTCATGTTTCTAGCTTGGGATCAAGTGACTACCATACAATGGTGGATTTAGAAGAATGGAAGACAAGAAGGTGTAGGAAATGAAATGGAGCAAAGATATTGATTCTGGATTTGATTGGATTGATATTTGATTAAAGATTGATTGATTGATTGATTGGATTGAGGATTGATTGATAATTGATTTAAAGGTTTTTGGAACAAAACCTTGTGATAATACAAACACAAAGGGATTTGAAGTAACACCTATTCTCTTGAAGATAGACTTGTGATCTCAAGAAAAACTGGACATCACTAAGGGATTTAAATTACTTGAGACAGACTGATGGTCTACAAGCAATATTGTGTTTGTTTGAGGATGAAGGTTTGTAATACTTTGATTAAGTTCTTTCAACCTAAAGGATTGATTTGATTTGATGATTTGATCTAATACTTCAAGAGAAGGAAGAATGATGATGGAAGAATGGAAGAATGATCCAAAAGCAAGAGGTTATCTAATCGTATCGCTCAATGGCAACAAAAGCACTGTTGATAGAATACTTGGCCATGAAATTGCAAACTTTGTTGTTGTAGATGATCTTATCAATTTTCTCAAGATGCTCAATCTCTTGTTTAATAGATGTTGTAATATGTTGGTATTACTTGGATTTATGAGTGGTTTCCTTCTACTCTCGATAGACTAGAGGTGTTGGAAGCTTAACCTTCTTATGTTTCTTAAAATTGGTCATGTCATGAAAAATCTAATTTTGGTGGAATGACAGAATGATCTAAGACAAAAGATTTTGGGATCCTACAAAAGGTCAAATTTTGAATGTTTCAGCAATTTTGGAAGCTCACTGTTTTCAAGCGGAGACAACGATCTCAGACGCAGATGGAAATCTGTGCTGCCGGTGATCTATGCAGATGATAATCTGCATAGACAATGGATCCAGAGAAGAGATGGCCGACTGTGGCTAAGGCAGTGTGTTGAAATTCTAGGCAAATTTTTGATCTTCAATCTAATTTTGGGCAAATTTGTTCGATGGAAAGAACTGATTTCAGCACATTCAAACCAAAAAAATAACAGACACACATCTCAAAACAATCCAACAAGGGACAAAGAAACCTTGAGGGATACCAGCAAATGTGACATTAGGAAACTTGATTTCAAATTGTAGGATCTTGTTTGTGTATGTTCAAGTGACTCTTTCAAGCCACTTATGTTTTTACTTGGTCTAGCACAATGAAGACAGTTCAAATAGTAGCTACCTTATGAAATTGGCTTCGCATAAAATATTATAGGCCCATTGCTTGATAGTCCTTCAGCTCACACAGTAGTGTCACCCCCGAAAGGGTGCCCATGTTTTTGCCTTTTTCCAGGTATTGTTGCCGTGCGACAAAGATCTCTTTCACAACACAATACCCTGGGACACGTATGATGGGAATCTTGGGGGGAGAATATTCTCTCCCCTTGCACTATAATAAGTCATCGTTCAGAGGTGAATCAGGTAGGCTACTAATTTATAGTTTCTAGTAAGGTTTCATGGAATCCCCGCAATCAGTTTGTACGATGTGAGACACTTAAGTTTCTAGTTCAACCATGGCAATATACTGAGGATATTCACTCAGTATGGACTACCATTGAACATGACCCACCTGAGCTTGAAGGGATAAAGAGGACCTTTGGGTCACACTTTATTTCTATACCGGCTGAAGGGATTACCGGTTTGAGGTCGTCCTCTAAAGGGGAAGCATACCCTCTAGACATGTCTCTCTAGAAGCTTGATTAAGCTAAGCTTTCTCTTCACCCAAGATCTGCGAAGGCGAGGGGAGAGGATACATCTATAACTTAATCATAGCGTCACTTATACTAAGGGTTTTAATCTAAATAACAAAATAGCTCAAAAGAAGTGTTGAAAAATACTTCTTCAAACACACCAAGAAGTATTTATTCCAAATTGAACCTATTTAAAAGTAACTAAGTGTTTTCTACCTAAGAAAAACACACAATAGTATGGTTAATCATTCATGTTCAATTTGTTTCCCACACAGCAAAAATAAAGCTTGTAAAAGGTGTGTTAATTTTCTTTATGTCATTCAAGATTGATTGAAGTTTATTCCCTTAACATTCAAGATTGAGTGAGGTAAATTTTAAACAACATACATTCCAAGACAAGTGTTTAACCATACAAGTTCATTTTAAGAATCTGTTAAAAACCATCAGGGAACCTGCATGAAATATGTTAGTAGTCTTGAAGTTTCAGATATTAAATGTTACAAAAAATCATTAAACCCAGGAAAACGCGCAGATGGCCAAGTATCGCAAACGGGGATCTGTGCAGACAATGATTTGTAGAAATGGTGAATCACCTACACAGATGGTCAAATAAACACAGTCAAATTCAGCTAAAAATAGACTTAATCAGACATAAAAATAAGATTTTTACCAAATCAGACAACATTTAACTCCTAAAAATTGCCTTACTGTAAAAAACCTGAGAGTTCAAATACTAAAAACTTGATAAAAATAGTTTAAACCACAATCTTATGAGTCTGTTTCTGAACAGGCAAAGACGGTGAGTTATATGCGCAGACAGTCGAGTGTCACAGACAGTAATATATAGAAATGGTGACTCTATAGCAGAGATGGGTCTGCGTAAAATTTTCCAGAACCGTGAAAAATTTTCAAAAAATATTAGAAAATAAGGGACGTGGGTCCCACCGGGCATACCAAAATGTATATGTTGGAAACCTACCTATTGGAAACACGCTTAGACATGCAAACATTAGAGAAATACATCAATAATCTACATTAACATATCTAAGAACATACTCTAAAAACAAGATTTCCATCATAACCTCCGATGAGCTGAACAAGGGCACCCAATGCCTTGTTGACTTGCTCTTAGAGAAGGTTTGTGGGTGTGCTCTCCCAACACAATATACTTAATCCCAATAATTGATGGATTAAGAACTTAAAATGCAAGCTAATGGATGTAATGAAGAGCTCAAAAACAAGTATGAGAAACTTGTCTCAAGCCTTCATCAAAAGTATGAAAATGACGCAAAACTATGCTAAGAATGATATGCAAGATCTAATGAAAGGAAATTAAGTTCATTCCATTAATCCTAACATGTAATATCTAGATTAAAATGAACTAAAGCATGACAACATGAACATGAAAAGTGAACTAATAATTCTAAAGCTATTTTAACATGATAACAATGCATAAAAGGGAGATGATTTTCTCTTGACAATGGCCTCTATTTATAGATTTTTTTGGAGGAGAGAGAGGGCTTGGATGAGGTGGAGCTCATGTGGCATCCATATAGGTGCCACATGAGGGACACATAAGCCATGCAAGAGGCCCACTTTTCTCACACACGTGTGAGCAACTTTGGATGTGATGGGTCAAAGTGTACTTGATGTACACATGTGAAGGATCTTGTAAGAGGTGTAAAAGGGTGTAAGAGTTTTGGACCAATGGGACACTTTTAGAAAGTGTAAAAAGGTGTCATCATAAGTGTAAGAAATCTTGTTGGCACCAAATAAGGATTATTTGGAAAAGACAATTTTTAGAAGTTTGCTCACACATGTGTGAGCAAATAATTAGGACTAATTGGTGTAGGAATATGCAAATTAGCCTAATTAACCTTAGTTAATTAGTGCATAGGTTTATTTGGTGAGAGTGATGTGAGGTAGGGTAGGATCTAGGTTCAAATTAGTTTAATCCAAATTAGAAATTTAGATTAATTTGGTTTAGTAGAATTTAAGTCATGTGGAGGAATAAATAAATTAAAAATTTATTTAAAAGGGACTAATGAAGGGGAATGTATTAAATAAAATTTAATACATTAAAGGGGGATAGTATCTGAATTAAATTAAAATCCTATGGAAAGTGAATTATATTTAATTAAATAAATAGAAGAACATAACAAATATAATTAATTAATTAAAATTAATTATAATGCTAAGGGAATATTAATTAAATTATTATAAGGATAATTTTAGACGTCTACAACAGTGTGTTTTTAACCTTTAACAGGGTTGGCTCTTCACTGAGCTCACTTTAGAAGAGTGAAAATTTTGAGTTACCGGTCCCCAGTGGTTTTTCCCTTAACAGGGTTTTCACGTTAAAAATCTATGTGGCAATGTGTTTATGTGTCATTACTTTAGTGTTTTGCATTACACATAGCTAATCTAGACTGATCGGTATACTCTAAGTAATTTACTATTTTCGGTAAATTGAAAGATTTCTATTCGGTAAACATAAAGAATAAGGTTTAACAAAGCATTCCAAGCAGTAGTAATTTGATAAGTATATTTGAAGGCATTCATCTTATAGGACTGAAGATAACTAGAGGCTTAATAATGTGGTACTAAGTTCTTGGGTTGATTAATTAGAATATTTTTTAGGCCACTGATTCACCTTAACAGGGTTCCCACGTTAAAAATCCACGTGGCAATGTGTTTATGAGTCATTACTTTAGTGTTTTCAATACACATAGCTAATCTAGATTGATTGGTATACTCTAAGTAATTTACTATTTTTGGTAAATTGAAAGACTGCTATTCGGTAAACATAAAGAATAAGGTTTAACAAAGCATTCCGAGCAGTAGTAATTTGATAAGTATATTTGAAGGCATTCATCTTATAGGACTGAAGATAACTAGAGACTTAATATTGTGGTACTAATTTTTTGGGTTGATTAATTGAAATATTTTTGAGGCCACTGATTCACCCCCCCTCTTAGTTATTACTAACAATTGGTATTAGAGATTGTGTGCTTAGAAAGGGAGTTTAACAGCTCAAGAAAAATATCACAAGATGAACAGACAAGATGGGCCCAAGTTGAATAAAGACAACTTTGCGTCATGACAAAGAAGAATAAGACTCCACCTATCAGGTATTGGTAATTATGTTACTCAACACCTTGATACTGAATATGTGTTGCCTATAGGACCTCACACTCTTGAGAAATTAAGAGTAAAGCATGAGCATAATTGCATGATGATAGAACTTTCCTCATCACTCTCTGATGTTGAGTTTGAAGATGTCAAAACCTACACCTCTGCAAAGAAAATGTGGGATAAGTTGAAGCTGGTACATAGAAGAGATGCTAATGTACTAAGAGCCAAGTCAGAAAGCCTAAGAGGAAGGTTTGATGAACTAAGGATGAAAGAAAGAGAAAATCCCACTCAATATAGCTGCAGAATAAAAGAGGTAGTCAATGCTATCCGAGGATTTGGAGGTGTACTTGAAGAGGAGACCATGGTAAGTAAAATATTAAGAACCTTACTGCTTGTATATGTTATTAGAGTTTCTGCTATTCAAGAAATGAGAGCAGTTGCAAATAATAGAGTTACTCTAGATAGTATGTTTGGTAGATTGATTTCATTTGAGATGAGTAACTTTGATAATAGTGTCTTACCATCTATAGAATCTGCATTCAAATCTTCTTTGAAAATAAGTAATTCAAGTCATAGACATGCTATTATAAATGATAGTGAAGTGATAATGAGGATCAAGGACTTAATAAGATTGAAGCACTAATGGCAAGAAGATTGCAGAGAGGTAAAGGTAGATACAAAGGTAAATTACCACTTGTATGTTTCAATTGTAAAGAGGTTGGACACTTTGCTGCAAGATGTCCAAATAGAAAAAAAGATGATAGAGGTAATGACAAATCATATGCGAAGAAGTTTAATAGAGGTAAGAATAGAGATTATCGAAGCAACTGACAATCTGACAAAAAAGATATCTGAGACTACAAGGATAAAGGGAAGAAATCTTGTTATCTAGCTAATAAAAGAGCTGATGAGACTGAAACCGAATCACAAGAAGACATGAGATGGTATTTGTAGCCATGAAGGATGATTCAGACGAAGAATAAGAAAGGTATGTAGAAACTACACTCATATCTAAGGTTAGCAAGAATGATGTTTGGATCATAGATAGTGGATGCAATCACCATATGACCAGTGATAAAAAAAAAGTTTGAGACTTTTGAATACTATAATGGTGGTTCAGTAAGAACGGGTAATGATACACCTTGTCTAGTTGAAGGTAAAGGAACTATAATGTTGAATAACCTGATCAAATGTGAAAATTCTTACTGGGTAAAATGACTGGATTATAATCTGTTAAGTGTTTCATAGCTGAATAATATAGGTCACCGAGTGGAATTTGAAAATAAGAAGGCAAAGCTCTTCAATGAATCAGGAAGGTTGATGGGAACCGGTGAGCAGACAAAAGGTAACTTTTTCTATCTTGATGACACTAACACCACTTTTTTAATGGCTAGAAATGAAGACATATGGTTGTGGCACAAAAGATTGTGTCATGTAACTGATTGAATGTTTGAATATGTTAAGTTGATCACTGAAATGCAGAAAGCTAATGCAAGGCTTTAAATCAGTTAATGGATTGTATTTTCATTGATGTCAACTTGATATAATCTAATCGGTTATAATCAAAGTGTCAAAGACTTAAAAGAATTAGAGAGATAAATATTATCCTTTCAGTAATACATAAAAGACAAGCATTCACTATGTGACTTCAAACACCGATGGCTAGTGGAACCCGAGGGACAGAGATAATCGAAATTTAAGTCACTGTGATCCTTGAGCAAGAAACCCGCTGAGCATTACCGACGAGAAAAATCACAAGCATACCCGACAACCAAAATCATAGTGTAACCCAATGGACGGACAACCCCGATGGAGAAGCCCAAGGAGAACTGGAGTGTTGACCGAAGCCATAAAAGAGTTAAAACACCGAAGTTAACTAGAGTTCAGAAGCGACAAAATATCTAGCTGGAAGAGCTAAATATAGACTTAACTGGTAGTTATCATTGTTTTCATCGAAAAGATAAAGCCAGAGATAAGTAAAGGATTTAAAGTTGTTTTGTCTAGTTGGCAAGAAGATCTCTACGAGATAAAACATGAGTTTGCTTTAAATCAGATTGGCTAAGATTGTGCATTGTTAAGTTTTGGATCAGATTTATGTCCTTTAAATTTTCTTATATAATCTTAATATATATAATATATATAACCTCAATATATATATATAAATATATTAATCTTAATATTATGCTGACTTGATAAATAAGACTTGTATTGTTTTCTGTATATACTTGATAGACAATATATAAACTTGAACTCACTATTTTCTGTACTTAGCACTTATCTATTTCTGTGTGTATAGATGATGTTAATTGAACTCAACACACTTCAATGAAATTCAAATAATATCAATGTTGATATGCTACAAATAATATTAACTTGTTGTGTTAATGTAGAAGGCTGAATACTTGTCTTTGCTCTACACTTTATTGATCTTGTATATTGCATTGTATCACAACACTTCTCATATATATAAATGAAGGAGACATGTCTCCCGTATAGACATGTCTCTACGTGAGACATATTAACAATGTTTTATTGATTCCATTTCAACTTAATACTCCTTCGTTTAGCAATAACAAATTGTTTATTGTTTGCAGCGATAATAAAATCGATTCACATTATCGATATGTTTGCTGAGATAATAATGGTTAATATCAATCTTTAATATCGATATACATTATAAAATATTATGATTAAATATTGATACAAATAACATTATCACATAATAACCATATATGTATATTGATATATATATAATAATATCATTATTATTTATATATATTAATATGCATATGATATAGAATAATATTATCTCATAATATCCATATATGTATATTGATATATATATAATAATATCATTATTATTTATATATATATATATATATATATATTAATATGTATATATAGAATAATATAATGATGTTTATTTAATTTTAATGCTAAGATCATTTTATCTGATCGAAGCTATAAACATCAACACTCCCTCTTAGCTAGGGAAGATAAAATT
>MU224969.1:1028673-1047541 GCA_018584345.1 Thuja plicata
ATATAAATGAAGGAGACATGTCTCCCGTATAGACATGTCTCTACGTGAGACATATTAACAATGTTTTATTGATGCCGTTTCAACTTAATACTCCTTCGTTTAGCAATAACAAATTGTTTATTGTTTGTAGCGATAATAAAATCAATTCACATTATCGATATGTTTGTTGAGATAATAATGGTTAATATGAATCTTTAATATCGATATACATTATAAGATATTATGATTAAATATTGATACAAATAACATTATCACATAATAACCATATATGTATATTGATATATATATATAATAATATCATTATTATTTATATATATATTAATATGCATATGATATAGAATAATATTATCTCATAATATCTATATATGTATATTGATATATATATATATATATATATATAATAATATCATTATTATTTATATATATATTAATATGTATATATAGAATAATATAATGATGTTTATTTAATTTTAATGCTAAGATCATTTTATCTGATCGAAGCTATAAACATCAACATGCATCACACCAAGATCAAGAAAATCAAGAACCTATAAATGATGATATCATGTCTATAAAGAGACAACTTAATTCATTGCAAATTAAGGGGAGTGAATGAAAAAGAGGATGCTGGAGAGAAATTTATGAAGAACAACTTCATACAGCCCTGATCAATCAAGCTGAGGAAAGAGCTAAAGATTTCTGTGGACACCGAGCAACAAAGCATAGCATCACCGAGTAGAACAAAAGTGGAGCAAAGGTATTGAAAAGATATATTGATCAGATTGGTTTAATGAGCTTACAATAGATCTGAAAATCTGCAAGTATAAGTTGTATATGTGAACATATCATACTATTTCAATTTAACCATTGATTCAGAAAGTCTCTTAACCGAGCAGGGTTTAAGATCCTTTCTATATTGAGATACATCCCAAGGAGTATCAAAAAGTTTGGTCATGAAGATATCATGAGATGCCAGATACCATTTGACAAACCAGAAGAGTTTGGACAAGGAAGGTAGCATAGAAATGCCCAATATCAAGTTACAAACTAATCTTTTAAATCCTCTAACAAGATCACACCTAACAGTGTGTTTGTAACCTTTAACATGGTTGGCTCTTCACCAAGCTCACTTTAGAAGAGTTAAAATTTTGGGTTACCGATCCCAAATGGTTTTTCCCTTAACAGGGTTCCCACATTAAAAATCCATGTTTCAATGGTTTTATGAGTCATTACTTTAGTTTTTTTCATTACACATAGCTAATCTGGATTGATCAGTATACTCTAAGTAATTTACTATTTTTGGTAAATTGAAAGACTGTTATTCGGTAAACATAAAGAATAAGGTTTAACAAAGCATTCTGAGCAGTAGTAATTTGATAAGTATATTTGAAAGCATTCATCTTATAGGGCTGAAGATAACTAGAGGCTTAATATTGTGGTACTAAGTTTTTGGTTTGATTAATTGGAATATTTTTGAGGCCACTGATTCACCCCCCCTCTCAATTATTACTATTATCCATTCATTCTTTCCTTTGTCTTGAGATGTGTCTGAAATTGACTTGTCTGGTTCATATCTACTATTTTCACCATGAGATCTACCTCTTCCTCTAGAGAACCTACCACCTCTGCCTCTTTGTCTTTGTTCATATATTTTGTTCAACTTTTCCTCAGCTTTTAGGGCAAATTGATATGCCTCCTCAATGCTTTCCATCTTATCCAAACTGATCTCATCTTGTATGGAACTTCTCAATCCATTCAGGTATCTTTCCACTCTTTCCACTTCATCTTCAACATGTCCAGATCTGATGTACAATCTGTAGAATTCCCTAGTGTAGTCTTTCACTGATCTATCTTTCTGCTTCAAACTTTTCATTTTTCTAATTAGGTTAATATGATAATCACAAGGTAGAAACTTTCCTTTCAATTTGTGTATCTTCTTATCCCATACCTTGATTTTGCCTTTACCTTTCTCTTTTGATCCAATTGCATATGTTCCCACCATAAGGATGCATGACCTTTCAACTTTGTGATTGTAATCTCCACCTTCCTGTCCTCTGATACATTTTCATATTCAAAATACTTTTCCATCTCAGTTATCCAGTCAATTAATTCATTAGAATCTAATTTTCCACTATACTAAGGAATATTAAACTGAGGTGTGGACTTCAAACTTGTGAATTCTCACATCAATCTTTCTTCTTCCTGATCCATCATAGGTGCAGGTGCAACTTCACCTTAAACCTTTTCCAATTCATCATCACTAGCATCCTCAAGATGTCTTCCTCTGCGCTGGGCTATCTCAATAGCTTCCAATCTAGCAGCCATCTATCTAAGCAGATCAGCTAGACCTGGATCTGTATTTCCTCTCCAATGAATCATCTTGAATCCCTCTACAATTTTAGGTTAGATCGCAATCTGCTACCCCACAACAATATCACCAATTAGGGTTAGGTTTTAAAAGAAGGAACTTAGATCTCATCAATGCTCTGATACCACCTGATGCAAGGAGGATGGAAGGAGGGGCCAAAGGCTCTCCCAAATACTAAACTAGCTTGCAAAGACCATGTGGAAACAACAACACAGTGAGAGAAGAAACAACATATAACCTTTTTATTAATTGATCAAACTTATTACATGTCGGGCTATAAGGCCTTCCCAGTTTGGGCCATATACATTCAATGAATTACAGATTGATCTTCATACATGCGAGGTCATAGAATTGCATTCCAGATAATTCAATACTTACTCTTCTATCCTCTAAACTGATGTCTTAAACTAAGAATAGAGAAACAAATATATACAAGAGTCCACCAAAGAGGTCGACGCTCAAATCCATAAGTGAGACCCAAATTTAGGTCCACACATATCCCAAAGAGAGACCCCATATTAATTAAGCCATGAAAATTAAATGCAGAATTAGACCACCAGATCCAACTCCAAAGTAAACAACTCAAGCAAAGGATGACCGTGTAATAGAATGACTCAGGAAAAGAACACCCCGAACAACAAAGCACGACTCGAGCCAAGCATACCCGAGCAATAGAAGACAAACCCGAGCGACAGAAAAAAATAAACTCAGAACAAGCATGCCCGAGTGATAGAAACCCAAGCAAAAGAGACCAAACTGGAACAAGCATACCCAAGAAATAGAGAACAAACCCAAGGAATAGAGTACTTCACCGAGCAGCCTCCAAACAAACTAAAGAACAAAGGAAAACATATTTTTGGTTTAGCAGGATTGCCAATGACCCAAGGTTCTCCTGCATCACACCACTATCACTGCAAATACCATCATAATACCACATAATACCATAATAATTCCACATTGTCAGTTAGTGTATTTGGCAACAAGGATAACTTAAGTGAGAGAAACAAACTCCCTATTTGTCCTTGGTGACAAATACACTAACCTGTCTCCCCCTATTTGGAACAAGGACAAAGATAGAAGTATATCCAAAAGAAAAAACTAAATATATATACTTGAAGGAGAGAAAGGAACCAATGTGTCACTAAACCATTAATGAAATATACACTTTCCTGCAAACTATGACCAAAAACACCTATTCAATAGAATATTAGCAAGTGAATAGTTATTATAAGGGCACTAAAATACTATAGATTCGTATTGGAAAATGAAGAATCAAATGTAAATAACATATTACTTCCTTATGATCTCATCCATGGGCATCTATAAAAACAAAATTCAAAATAGTAATTGTATGTAGAAGCATGCAATATACCCTTAACAACAATATTGAAGAATGCTTCTACTAGAAAAACTCTAAATCAGACAATATCAATATAATCATGTCAAACTAAGTTACTCAAATATATTTCAATCTGAAACTGGTTAAATTTCCTATTATCACACTACAAATATAATATCAACCCTAAATATTGTTAAGATAAAGAAAGAACCATTCAATACTTAAAGACTAGTGATGCATGAAAATATATGTCAAGCAGCCTTTAAGCTTTTTGTTTCTATGAGGGGTACAAAAGAAAGTATATAGATCTCCTCCTCACCCAAACACTGATGAAATTATGATAGATAAGTGAGAGGAAGGAATCCCAGTCGCTCTCTCAAACCTTCATAAATTTCTCTGGATAGAGGTTTAGTAAAAATATCAATAACGTGCTCTTTAGTAGAAATATAATCCAAAACAACTTCATTTGCTACAACCTTTTCTTGAAGAAAATGGTATTTGATATCAATATGTTTAGTGCAAGAATGGTGAACTAGATTTTTAGAAATATTTATAGCACTACTATTATCACAAAATACATGTACTGGTATAGAAACATGCTTTTGAATATCTTTCAATGAGTGGGCCATCCAAAGAACTTGTGTACAACAAGATACTGTTGCAATATATTCAGCTTCAACAGTAGATAAAGTTCAACAGATTCTTGTTTTTTAATATGTCATACAACTAATCTATTTCCAAGAAAGAAAGCACCACCTAATTTACTTCTTCTTTCATCAAGACAACCTACCCAATCAACATCAATATAGATACAAAGAGTAAAATTATTGTGTTTGGGATACCAAAGTCCATAGTCAAGAGTACCAACAATATATTTAAGGATTCATTTGACAATATTTAAATGTGATATCTTTGGAGATGACTGAAATCTTGAGACCAAACAAATAGAATGCATTATATCAGGTTTAGTGGCAGCTAAATACAAGAGACTACCAATCATAGATGTCTAAAAGGTATGATCTATCTCATGTTGATCAACATATTTTTGAAGTTTATATCTAGTTTCTATAGGTGTACTAATTATTTTACACCGTTCCATCTAAAATTTCTACATTATTTCCTTAGCATACTTAGTCTAAGATATAAAGATACATTATCAAGTTGACTAACTTGCAAACCCAAGAAGAAAGAAAGCTCACCTATCATTGACATCTCAAATTTGGATGTCATGATTTTAGGAAATTCAAAGCATAAATCATTGTCATTGCTGGAAAAAATGATATCATCTACATATACAACCACAACCAAAATATTATCACCTTTTGTTTTTGTAGACATCTAAAATTGTCCCTACACACTCATATTAACTTAATTAATATTCCCTTAGCATTATAGTTAATTTTGGTTAATTAACTATTTTTTTTATACTCATCTATTGATTTAATTAAATTTATTTAATTAAATTAATTCATTATTCTATGGTATCTAAAAGTAATTTAAATACCCTTCCCTAATATATTAAATTTACATTTAATATATGTTTCTCCACAAAATCCCCCTTTTAAATAAATTCTAATTTATTTATTTTCCTCCACATCCTAATATTCTTCTAAGCTATGATTAAATTTAAATCTAATTTAAAATTAATCCTAATCCAATCTAGAATCCTATCCTAAGCATAATCTACTACTACTCTACACCCATCACCTCACTCTCTAAACCTAATTTTCCATTAAAACACCCACTAATTCCACTTAATTAGGCTAAAAAGGTGATTACTAACATTTTTAGTACTAATGAGTTTCTCACACATGTGTGAGCAACTCATCCCAAGGAATCCACCCAACTTCCTTAAATGCTCTTATACCTTGGTCCCCCCACTCCTTTCTCCAAGGTTGCTCACACATGCGTGAGCAACCTTGAGCCTCTCAAATACTTAAAGGCTTGGATTAAATTTTTGCATGGCATGTCCTTTTGCCCTTGTGACATCTATGTGGATGCCACAAGTGCTCCACCTCACCTAATCCCTTGAATTCCCTCCAAAAATCTATAAATAGGACACTTGCCAAGATCAAATCATCTATTATTTTTATGCATTGTTATCATGCTAACATAGCTCTAGAATTTTCATTGTATTTTCATGTTCTTAGTTCATTTCAATCTTAAGCACTTAGATATTACATGTTAGGAATCAATGGAAAATGAATCTTAATCTTTCTTGATCTTGCATATCATCTTAGCTTAGTATTTGCATTTGCATCTCCTTGTGGAAGCTTGGGGCAAAGTTCTTCATACTTTGTTCATGAGTTCTTCATTTTGTTTCAGAAAGATTGCATCTTAAATCATCATCTATATCAAGTGGGATTCATATTTTGTGTTGGGAGAGCACACCCACAATCCATTTTATGAGCAAATCTAATAAGTCTTTAACAGGGTGCAACTTATTGTAGCTCAATCTGATGTTATTTGGATTTCTTTGTTGTTTCTTACTTATTTCATGATTTAGATATTTGCATGTGCTAACTCGCTAATGTTTTCATATTTGAGCTTGATCCCAATAGGTGAAGATTTCCTCCTACACATTTTGCATGCCTGGTGGGACCCACATCTCTAAAACTTTAGAAATTTCAAAAAAATTCCATCATTTTCTGTCGCATTCTGGAAATCATCGCGCAGAGTCATCTCTGACCTGGAACGGTCATCTGTGCTTCTAAACAGTCATCTGCGCTAATCAGTCATCTATGTAGATTAGCGTCTCTGACCTGGAACTATTAGGCAGAGCCCTAGTTTCCTTTGGGAATCAAGGGGCTTACTCATGATGACATGTAGGATGTGTGCTCGATGGTTGCTTTTGTGTATGGTTTCAAGCATAATTTTTATGTCCAGCTCTTTCAAATGGGCATGCTTTTCAAACTGTGCAAGCAAAGAGAGCCTTTCTAGTATGATTTCGCTGAGGACTTGGCTCAAGAAATTATTTCCCTTCTTACCTGCTTCGGCCAAGAGTTCACTTTCCACTTTTTATCTTTTTTGTTGCATATGTTTTTCCATTAGAACTCTCCATATTTTGGTCATTTCATGATCCTTTCCACCCATGATGCTGATGGAAAAAGATTTCCCATAACCATGTAGACCCACATTCTGTCTTCCATGTATAATTTTCACCCCCTCAATTTTTCTTGGTTCCTGCAGTGTGCAATTTTCAGGGATGAAATATCATATCTCCCATGTGTTTTACCAGTGATCAGATGAGATGGATAACTGCCATCCAGCCAAAATGCAAATGGTTTTTTGGGGCAAATTTCTCAATATTGCAAGTGCACAGCTTCATAGAGGAGCCATTCTGCCTACCATTTTGCATTTCCAACTGCACTCTAGCCTTAGAGATGCTAAGGCAATTAGTAACTATTGAGGCCCATATAGGCTCAGGAAAGCATGACCAAGCAATAATCCGAGCGTGGAAGTCTTTGGGGCCATTTACGCTAGAAGGAAAGATTGACGGTGAGGGAGTGCTAAGTATTAAGATACTACAAATTGGAATTTTGTTAATTGATGATAAATAGAGCTTTGACCTAGATGGTTGCTTACTAAAGAGGAAGAATACCGCCAGGCGTATGGATCAAGAGTACAGGGATACTCACATGAGTCCAAAGTTGTTAGACCCAACTTTTTACATTGATCTGGCGTAGGTATCTAAAGACGAGTGCATTATATAGCACATGTTTTATAAGCCTTACACTGATGTGGATCCATCCAAGAAAATTCCAACCAACATGCAACGCATAATGGATGACAATGACTAGTCAGAGGAGAAGTGGTTGGCTTTTTGGATTTTCAGGCAGGAAGTCTCCCAATTGCGAACAAATATTGGCAATTAATCTTTGGACAGGTTGTTCGAGAAGTTTTGGGATGTTGTGCATAAAGATGAAGAACCTATAGGGCCAGATCATCCCTTGCCTCCAAGAAGAATAGATGCAGTGAAAACAATTCCCATGATGATCCCGTTGACTGCAAAGGTTATAGGTCCTTCTACTCAGCTCACATAGGTTTCAATGACCTATGGTACATCAACACGACTAAGAATTCAAGGCTGCACAAAGAGAGATAGCATTGCTTCCCCTTCATCACAACAATATGCAACTATTGTTATGCCCCCATCGTCAAAAAAGAAAAACACTGGCAGTGCCAGGAGTGCTTCAGTATAAATTCTTTCCACATCCATGTCAGCCACATCAACACTTCAGGTACACTTCACTTCCCCGAAAACTCTTAGTATCTTATTTCTTCCACTGTGCCTACCATTTCTTCCACTCCACCCTAAATTGCATCACTTCTGACCCCTTTGACTACTTCTTTAATGAGCACTCAAGTAAGTGTGGCTAAAATTTCTACATCCACCATGGCATCGATTGCACCCATTGCATCGATCGCTCCTGCGCCCAATCCATTTTCCACACCCACAGTGACAAGATCATTAACCTTTAACACCACTCCATTGGTGTTCTCAAGCTCAGTCCCCTCTATTTTGTCTCTTTTCCCATCACGCATAGTTTCCACTCCTTCTCAGCTCCCTCCAACACTGCAAAGCATTACTATGTCTTCTTCTGCTACCATATCATTGCCGCTACAAAATCAGGCACTAGTGCAGATTCCTTATGCACTTCCACCCAATGCACCATTTGAAGGGAAATATACCCCTTCTTATGTGGACCTATGGCAACAACTCAATTTTTGAAAGATGGCCAGGTCTCAGCGAACCCAAAAGAGCAGGGCAAAGGATGCATTAAGGCCTGCTGAGCCCAGGGTGCAGTCTTTACGAGGATAAACATAATGCATTATTTGCATCTCTGTAGCCCAAAGTAATCAAGCTAGTGGGGGAGATGACACCAAACTATTACGTAGTTCAGGCCCATGGTGTCAATCTCAGCTCTGCATAGCCAAAGGATAGGGTGGTTCTCATGGATGAGGCTCAGAGGATTGTTTCCTATGACTACATGAAGAATGCCAAGAGGATAGACAAAATCTCCCACAGAGCTAAGAAGAGTCAAAGCTACAAATGATCTCCTCACAATCATAGAGAAATCTTTAAAGGCAAAAATTACACAGCTCCAAGCATCCGTGCAGAAAGAGTAGGCAGGGAAAGATGCTTTGCAGAAGTAGACCTAAGGCAAAATGAGAAAGCTACAGTAGGAGCAGCAGGAAATGATGGAGCTTTGAAGAAGCTTATTGCGAAAGAGTCAGAGCTATCCTAATTATAAGCTAGTCTTCAAAGTACGATGTCGCTCTAAGGTGAGGTAAAGATGCTAACTATTGAGGAGTGGATTGAAAGGGAATTAAGTGCATCATAGACACTACTCACCCAGGAACAAAGCTTCAAGGAGAGTGGGCTTAAAGCATTAAATGAAAAACTTGCAAAGGCAAAAGAATCCAAGCGTAAGCTGGAGGAAGCCTTGCTTAAGTAAAAGGAGAATTTGGCTCAAAACAATGAGAAAATACAAGAGAAAAGTGTGGAAATGGTAGAGTTGTGCCTAAAATTGAGCAACACAAAGGAAAATGAGAAAGTTTTGTTAGAAAAACTAGCTATAAAGGAAGAAGAAAACAAGTTTCTAGCACAGAGATCCAAGGCACCTCCCCCAATATCCATTGATCTCTTTCCCATTTTTGAGGCTATTCTTTCTGCGAAGTGGGAAAAAATAAAACAATTCATTTATTCTTTCTAGCCTACCTTCAGATTTTTTGAGTGAGGCTCATTCTTTGTTCCCCAAGGTTAAGCCCACCTTTGAGCACTTCTCCAATTTTGTAATGCCCAAGATTCAAAGTGCTCAAATGTTTGTGAGATGGATATACGTGACATCAGACCAAGAGGCAGTTGATGCAGGTTTTGTGGACCAGAAGGACTACATGCTGACAATCAGTGCAATAATCAATTGCCATAAGGAAACTATCCAAACTCATACCACTTTGACTAACTTGGAGGCTGGCATGGCAATGACAAAAGGGCATTTTAAAAAATTGGAGGAACATGACTTCCCATCCCCTTTCCATCTAGATGAGTCTATAATGCAGCCAAAGGAAGTAGCTACAAGAATTGATCAAAACCTAAACAAGTTCGACCTGCAAACACTTTGTGCAATCCCTGAGGCAAACCTTTTGGGAGGATGTTCTATATAATAGTTTGGTAGCAGACCCTACTTGAGTCTGATTTTGGTGACCTCAATTGTTGGAATGACTATGGAAAGTTGGGACTAAGAGGGGAGGGGTGAATTAGTACCACAAAATTTTTTATAACTAAAACTATCTATAACCATATAATATTGCTTGTTGTTTACCAAATTCAATAACTTGAAATGAAACTAATATAAAACTCATAAAATATAACATCAAAACATTTAAGTAAATGAACTCATAACTCCATGATTTTTTTTATGCAGAAATATTTGGTTAGAGGACAAAATTACGGTGGGGATGATACCCACAACCTTCACTAATTGCATTATAAAGGGTGCTCGGTTAGATCTTACAATGTTTATCCATTTTGATAGCTTACCCAGTTAAGAGTATACAAAGACATGTTAGGTCTACCTGGTTAGAGGATTTTACAATCTCTACACTTAGAGATGTACCTTGTTAAAGTTTTTACAAATATCAGATCGGTTAAGATCTACCCAACATTGGGATTTCTAGCTCTCAATACAATAGTATTTACAACTTAACAATGTCTGCTATATTGCATCAAAACAAATTCTGATCATACTCTATGCACTCTGAAATATTGTGTTACCTCAATCTCAAACTATAACACTACTTGGATTTTCTCTTTTGTAGCTAGATAACATCTCGGTGCTCTCTGATCTGATATTTTTTCTTTAATATAACTATTTTAACAATATCAGCCTTCTCTATATATTTTCTCTGTATTGTCACTCTGTCTCTTTCTTTTCTGCTCTTTAAATATAAGATTTATTGCCTCTTAATCTTGTGTGTTAGGTGCGATATAATTTGTTTTTACCGTTAGATCTTCTTTTCCACTCGGTGACTATGTCACTTTTACCTCGGTACTTAGTGTATTTATTGGAAATAACAAACTTTCACTAACTGCTTAATTTGCTTATCATATCTTCTCTTTTGAATTATCTCGATCGTTGATCGTGTAACAAACTGATCTTCGTGCATCGTGTAGACACCTAAATTTGACTAGGTGTATTTTAAGCATTCAAAATTGTAAATCTCAGCCAATTGCCTCAAATCTCATCTCAATGCATTAAAATAGATCAAAATCAAATGGACATTTATCAAGCAAAGTGGACAAAAATCAAATTAAATCAAAGGATTAAATAATCATGAAATCAAATAATTAAATTCAAGCCTAAAAGGGATTAATCAAATTATACAATTAATTTTAATCAATTGATTGTATAGTTTAAATCAAAAGAATAAAATCCAACCCATTCACCCTTACATGGCTAAATTAATTAAATGATTGAATTATATAATTCCTAATTTCTTTGAGGACAACCAACCAATTTTCCCTCCATTTGAAAGCACCTCAAAGCTTTTTACTTAACCAAAGCTTGATCATGATCAACTCACTCTACCCCCTACCCTTAGGAAATTGCTATAAATACAAGTCATTTTCTTTGTGTTTGGGATCCAAGAATTTCAAGAGAAAAGCATCCTTATTATAGGCATTTGGAGAGCATTTGAGAGCTTTTGATAATATTTCAGCATTTGCATAGCATTTAGAATATCATGTTTAGAAGCATTTGTTGGTTTTATAGCATGTCTTGGAGCATTTGAGCTAGATTAGAGCATTGTTTATCATTTTCTTCTCATTCTAGGATTGTCCTTAAGAGAGATTAAGACTGAGAGCTCTCTTAATAAAGCTTAGATAGAGAACCATGAGATGTCATGGGTTTAACTTCAATTCTTAGATTAAATAGCATTTTCTTTCCATAGAGTTGTCGTTACTAATCCTAATTTCATGAAGGTGTTAATCTTACACACACAAATGGCACCCACCATGGGGATTTAGGCCTCATTTATAACATTTTTATCTTGATATTTTGTGTGTTTTGCATTATTCTTTGTGTTATTTTAACGGAAAAAAGGAGAATATCCACCTACGAAGTATTCAGAGCCACCTGTGAATAGTAAAGCACCGCGTACAGAGTTTCTTTTGTCTCTGTCGTTCTTTCTTCAACCACCTGTGAGATAAAGTGTGCCACCTGGGAGATAAAGTATGCCGCCTGTGAGATATAGTGTGCCGCCTGTGAACTTCCAAGAGCCGTGTTCCAACAACATTTGACCACATTTTATACTTTCTGTGCTGCCTGTCATTTTTATTTGGCCGCATGTAGATTTTCCCAAGCTGCCTATTAAGATTTAAAAGCCACTTTGAGAGTTTTTATTTATGTGTAGTAGCAGTTAAATACCGCTTATTAGCTGTTAAATTCCACGTAGGTCTTTCTTCTTTAAATCAAGTTTTTAATGGTTTACTCACTATTTTGACTCTCTGTGTTTTTCTTTGCTGCAAATGAAAAATACCCGAAAGTGCATAAACAAGAGAAACAAGTTACAAGGCCTAGCAAAGAAGTGAGAATTAAGGCTAAAAATGATAAGAAAATACATGCATCTAATCTATTAGAGAGTTTATTTGAAGAAGAACACCTTTATGATCATTACATTAAAGTGTTTTTTGCTTATAAAAGAAAATTTCCCACTTTTTGATTGATTTTCATACCTAGTTCTTCAAGCTTTGATTTGACAAAATTTGATTAAAAGAGCTTTTAGGAGGGAAATTGTCATTTTATTTTGCAAGTTTTTCTTCACTTTGTCTCTATTCGTATTGACTAACTTGTTGGAGGAGCCGGATTGGGAACGATCGCCACTAGGTGAGTTGAAATAAGCCAAATTGATCAAAAATGTGCCTAGCCTTTGCTAGCTTCGAAAATGAGGTATTTATCTTGACAAGCTTGCATTGATTAAATTGTGGCATTTCGTTTAAATCTAATAATTAGGAAAATCCTTCTAATTGTCTAAATTGAACAAGCATTAGGCATATGCTCTTCACTTTTTGAAGTGAATTAGAAAGCCAAACGTGCAAAGTCAATTTAGTGCAAAGAAAAGGATAAGGAATTAAACCACACATCTCAATTTTAAGAACCTCCTTGTCAAGAGGTTGAAAACAAACAATTTTTGCTTGAGGTGTTTGCAACAAAGGAAGACAACAGGGATATGCTCTTCACTCTTTGAGTGAATTAGATTCCAAAACTTGTTAGACTAAGTTCAATTCTAGCTAAAATAGAGCTTTAAAGGGCCTGCCTCCTGAGATTTGCCTTACGAGGATGGTGAGAGGGAACGACCCAAAGTGGGAGATATTCACTTTTACCACAATGTCATCTGACCCACTATAAATAAATGCACTTTACCTTAATCAGAAAGTGACTAAACCTTGTGCAAGCAATCCTCACTTCCTCTAGTAGTCCTTTGGGATTGCGCAAAATCATACTTTCGTGCATGTGGGAAGCCCGCAAGGGGCTAAAGGATCTTGGCAAGATTTAGAACGGAAGTGATTTGAAAACCTTGATAAAATAGCAAACCTACCTTTGTAGAGCCATTGTTAAAAGCCAAATTTGTTTGACTCTAAGGTAGATTGTTTGGAAGAAATTCTTGTGCATACCCATAAAAACATCCAAGAACATACACTTTTAGTGTTGTTTTAGGGATATGGTACAATTTTGATGTGTGTGTTGAGATTGTACTCTGTTTTCATGCAAGATTATTTTTTGACAAATCTGATCAAAGCCTTTAAAATTTTAAATCCAAAAAATAATAAAAAAATTGATAAATTCAACTTTGATCAGTAAAGCACCATGTACCAACACTTCAAAGCCACGTACAAACAAAATTGGGCCGCTTACAAATTTTAAAATGTCGCCTGTAAACATTCAACAACCACGTAACCCACTAGAAAGTGTCGCATGTCAAAAGTCTAAAATCACCTATCAACAGGAAAATGCCGCCTGCTAACTGCAGAGTGTCGCATACGAGAATTCCAGTGACCGTGTATTAACAATTAAAATCCGCCTACACATATGCAAGAGCCACCTAGAAATAAAAAAGGGAAAATAGTGGATATATACCAAGGGTTTAAAAATAAGAAAATTTCATTTTTGGATACCCTTTTGGACGTTTTACCTCTGTGTATACTCATCTGGATCAAAATCTATCATTATTGGATATTTTGCAAAATCATTCACGGATTGATCACTTAAGTGAGATAAAAGCCTAGGCTCTTTATTTGATCTATGTTAATGCCGGTTTTTAATCAATCTCATTACATTAAGGCTACCCTACAACCAAATGGATCTTATCTAAGGCAAGAGTGTCCTTTTCCAAGTGATCCTTTTAGTTCTTCAAGACCCTTACAAGAACCCATCAAGGAAATAAAACCAAGAATGTCTTTTCCATTTGGCCATATAGATCCCGATCAAATAAACCATGTAAACAAGGATATGAACACAAATGGAGGGGGAAATGCTGACCCTAACAACAAAGGATCCAACAACAATACCAATGGAGAAGCAAACATTGACCCTAACAATCAAGGGTTGAACAATAATAACAATGGGGGAAACATTGACCCTAATGATGAGGATTTAAGTAATGAAAAGGTTAATGAAGCTATGCAAATTCCTTTCTTCATGAAACTTATGGAAAAATTGTTGGAAAAAGATAAGGAAAAGTACTTTTTAGACCTAGCACAAACAGGTCTCAAACTTCCACATGATTGTGATGTCACCAAAATCAAACAAGAAGAAGCTGAGGCTAATCCCATTGACATCATGAACAAGCAATTTCAAATTTTCCAAATGCAATTGGACACGATAAAACAAAGTGGGGCTCCTAAACCCTTTTCTATCGAAGCTTTGTGTCCATTTCCATTTGATAAGTCTTTAATCATGGTTCCATATCCAACAAATGTTATTTTTCCTAAATATGACAAATATGAAGGAACATCTGATCCTCACGATCACTTAATGGAGTTTTGTGCATTAAGTCTAGAGTTCATGCATGACACAACTTACCTTATGAGGTTATTCCCTAGAAGTTTGGGAGGTATGGCAATGGAGTGGTTTTCAAAGTTACCCTCCCGCTTTCGAACCTTTGAGGAATTGGCCTCTAAGTTTGTAACTCACTATTCCTATAACATCAAACATGAGGTTAAAATGCTTAATCTATGTAACACCAAACAAAGAGAAGGAGAGGGATTACTACTTTTCTTACAATGATGGAGAGCGGTATTTGGTAGATACCCTCGAAGTGTACCCAAAAAGGAGAAGATAGATATTTTTGTAAACAACTTGAATCATGAAATGAACTATCGATTAAGGCTACAATGTCCTAGGTCATTCCAAGACCTAATTGAGAATGGGGTGACAACGGAAGAGGTATTGATAAAAAGTGGAGAAATTAAACTTTACAAGGATAAAAAGAATAACAACAACAACAATACCTCTAACACTAATCAAAATTGCAATTCCCCTAACAACAACAGATTCTGGATGAAGAATAACAACAATAAAGGAGTGGTAGAGGCTAACACTTTAAAGGCTACCCCTTTCAATCTCACTCAAAACTCAGTTCAAGCCAATAATGTGAATCAAGCACCCAAAGTGCCCTTTAACAACAACAACACTAATAACAACTTGGGGAATAAGCAAGGGACTTACAAGCCTAAACCTTTCTTTGCACCTACACCCAAAAGGACATTCACTAATTTGGGTGAACCATTGGAGACTAGATTAAGACCACTTATTGCAAATAAACTTATTGACCTACCAAAGGCTCAACCATATGAACCTCAAATCAAGCCAAATTAGTGGAGTGAGAATAACCATTGTGTGATAAAAGTGGAAGGCTCTGAAAATAATGAAGATCACACGGCCTTTAAGACTCCTTTCTATAAACATGAAAAAACAGAATCTTACAACTCAAACAATGGAGGAAACAGTGCGAATAATGCAAGAGGAAATCATAATGTTAACTTTGCTTATACTTATGACAATACTATCAATGTTGTTGTGATCAAAGATCAACCTATTCAAGAGTCCTCTAATGCCATCACAAGGGGGCAAGCCTCAAATTTTACCCTACAAGGGGGTAATCCTATTATTAATGGCCCTAAAACACCAACTATTTTGGCTAAACAAACACCACCCACAACAAAGCCTTATATTTTGGTAGATCAATTACAAAAGACTCCAGCACAAATATCAATTTTGGAGTTATTGAAATTGTCTCCTAATCACAAAGAGATTCTGGAAAAATCCTTGGTTGAGACCAATGTTCCTATAAACTTGGAGGAAGACAAATTTTAGAGCATGATAGGGCATCTCATAGCCCCTCATTGTCTTTCATTTTCAGAGCAAGATGATATGTCTAACACACATCCTCAAAACTTACCCTTGCATATAGAGGTATTAATCCAACGACATAGGGTCAAGAGAGTTCTCATAGATGGTGGAGCTGGTCTTAATATTTGTACTTTAAACCTTTTCAAGTCATTAGGGTTAACTGAGTATTCCATTGATCCTAAAAAGAAAATCACTATTAAGGCTTATGATGAGGAGGAAAGATTTTCAAAGGGTATGATCATTCTACCAATTCAAGTGGGACCTATCAAAAAGGATACCATATATTAGGTCCTTGATATGAAATTGACCTACAACATCTTACTAGGGAGGCCATGGATACATGAAATGCAAGCGGTACCTTCTACATATCACCAATGCATAAAGTTTCCATACATGGGGGAAGAGATCGCGATTGGAGGAGATTCAAACCCTTCCCAATATTGCAATGCTTTAAAGTCAAGTCATGAATTGTATATTCCTCATAATAGGGAAAGAGTCATCCCTATTATTGTATGTACCCTAAAATGGTCGCCTAGACTTTGGGCCCCAGTTATTATTTTACCAGTTTATCAATTTCCTGAATCAAAGCTTTGGAATATTTTCAATTCAAATCAATTTCCTTGATCAAATTGTAATTAATTTAATTATTCAATTATTTTAATATTTCCTAAGGTTTGATCATTTTTATCTAATTAAAAGATTTAATTTTCTTTTTAATTAAATAAAATTTATCTTATTTAATTAAAAGATTTAATCTCCCTTTTAATTGAATAAAATTTATCTTATTTAATTAAAGTACATTTCTCTCTTTTAATTAAATAAAATTCCTCTTATTTAATTAAATTCAATTCCTCCCATTTAATTAAATAAAATTCTTCTAATTTATTTAATTGAAAGAAAACCCCTCTTTTAATTAAATAAATAAAAATCCGCACTTAAAGCATTTTATTTGTTGAATAAGGAAATAAATTAAATGAAAAAGTAAATAAAATCTCTTTTTCATCACATCTTCCTAAGTGGTGGGTTTTTGCCTCTTAATCTCAACCATTGATCAATTCTTTTTGCCTCTTAATCTCAACCGTTCACTTTTCTTTATAAGGAAATCTCTCCTTCTCATTTGATAATCAATCATCAATAAATAATCATCAATCATATTAGGTTTTTATAGTATTGTTATGCTACAGGTTTGGAGAGCAATTTTGGAGGAGGATTTGAGCACTCAAGCTTGGATATTGCAAATTCTCTCTTCTTGTCTTCTCCTTCTTACATCCATGGCTATTCATGTAGATTAGATTCATGTTTATTTTAATAGATTAAACTTGCATTTGTATTTTCTTTTATAGATTAATCATGCATTGTTATCATTTAGATTAATTTCTTTCATACATTGTTATCATATAGAGTAGATTTCATTTTCATGCATTTAATGTCTTATTTCATGGTGTAATTTCATGGGTACTAACTAGGTCAATCTGAGGGCCTCTATTTCACACCTTTGCACTCCATGACTAGAGAGCTATGGATCAATATTTGAGGCCTCATTCTTGAGCAACCTTGGATGGAATGATTCATAGAAGTGTGTCAACATTTATGCACACATTTTTGGCACCCATCGTGGGGCATGATGCTCCTGATTTTTCTTCATTTTATTTAGATTTCAGATTTTCTAATCTTTACATGGTTATTTTATTTAAGTTTTTCAAGCCTAACCCTTGTGTAGATTTGCTTGGAGATGAAAACCCTAGATTTTCAAAAATTTGATCATATCTCCCAAATGGCTTGGAATTTCAATCTAATTTTTTTTTTGTAGGTTGATGACATATCAGAGAAGCTCCAGTAAACAATTCAAAATTTTTTGAGGTATTTTGAATTTTTAATAATTTTTTCTTTATTTTTCATAAAACCTTAATTTTTGGTGCAAATCAGTGATTTTTTTAGAAATTTTTACATTTTCATAAAGGTATTTAAATTATACAGGGGTTCTATTATTTGATTTTTAAATTTGGATGTAATATTATAGCTCATTTGGTCAATTTATGAAAACTGGTCTATTTTGGGAAAATGACTCCCTAGGGCACAAATGAAAAGATATTTTTAAAATTCTGACATTTTTGGAAAGCTCTTTGTTTTTTAATAGGGGTCTTTGTTTTGTATTTAGGGTTTGGGATCCGAATTCATAGCAAACAAATCAAATCTTGTTGACTAGGTCAAAAATCAAAATTAAAAAAGGGCATTTAATGATTAGCTTGCATTTATTTTTCACATGATTCAATGCATGATGTGAGTTGTAATTTGGATTATTTGCTGGTTATTATTGCTCTTAACAATTGATTTTAAGATCTAACCCTAGGGTTTGCATAATTGAATATACATTGCATATCTTATTTGCTTGTTTGCTTGTCTTGCTTGTTGGAGAGTTCGTGAGGATTGCTTGGACTTGCTTGGATAAACAACAAAATGATTCGCGTTGCATTAGATTTCAGGTATTTTTTTGATCTGTATCACATTTGGATTTTGGAAATTAAAATGAACATCTCATGTGTTTAGCTTGAGTGTTTCTTGCTTTCATAGATCACATTTTCAAATTGGTGCTCTAAAATGGACCTAGATTTGCTTTCTTACATATATGTTTCACATAGTAATTAGGCCCTATGAACACTATTTGTGGTGATCTTGAGAGAGTGGGCTTCATTTTCTTGTTTTACATGCGAAGCTCTTCTTGACGATAGATCCCCTTGTAGGTAGGGA
>MU224969.1:1097288-1109208 GCA_018584345.1 Thuja plicata
ACTTAACAGTTCTTTGATAAATCTCTTAACAGAGTGCACACCTAACGGTGTTGCTAAAGCTTCAAACGAAGTAGATCCTAATAGGTCTCCACTCTAATACTCTTAATAGGGTAGATCATCAGAAGTGGTCATTTGTAAGCCTTTACCAGCTCCCTTCTTATATGCAGATAGTGAAGTTTTGTGGGTAGACATCCCCACTGCAGTTTTTACTTCCTAACAGGAGTTTTCTGCGATATCATATCATGTGTTATGTGTTATTTGTTTTCATGAATGTTTCTTGAATGTTTATACATGTAAAGAACTTATATTATGATTGCACATACATAATCAAAGATGAACAGATAGATAGGTATATACAAATCTGATGACACAAAGGTTCATGGGCCAATCAAAGAAAAAGTTTTAGAGGTACTGATTCACCCCTCCCCTCTCAGTACATCATTCCAATAAATCCAACAAGGTGTTCATAGCCCCGACAATGTTATCGTTGTGACAACCATTAACATCACTCTATTGTTAGTCAGACATCCATAGCCACAGTAGAGTTCTTAATATAACCTGAATTTTTTGTACTTTTTGCATTTTTGCTTTTATTTTCTTTGATTTTGCATTTTTCTCTTTTTTTGCCTCCTTGGCTTTGATATGCACGAATGACTATGACCTCACCCTTCCAAGCTGGTTGCCAAGGTAGTAGTAGAACATTCTCGAATTTTTCACCTAGCGAACAAGGGAAGGACATCTCATCATCATTAGTATGAGTGTTAAAAGGAAGAGTGTGCGAAATCCAACTGGATATCACTAATTTAACCAAATGACAGACATTAATGCTAAGTATAGTGATAAAACGTGTTAGGACTAAGGATATCAAATTTAATCTTTCATTTTAAACCAAAATAAATGCAGTTACCTTTTTTCGTCACCCAAGGAGTATGGATCTCGTCCAACCGCACTTTCGACAGCCAAAAACTAAGCTCGAGGACCCAACAACGGACAAATGACAACTCTTGGAAAATGAAAATAGTACTTTTACAAGTTGATGTGACATTCTCTTTATTGTGAAGTAAATGCATTATGCCTGCGAAGGTGGTCAACTGCTCTATAAAAGGGTGGCATAAGGCATTTAGCAGACCTTGAGAGCGATAGGTGTAGGATTTGCACTTTTAGCTTACAAGTATGGATACGCCTGTAAGGTTGACCTGCTCATTATCTTAGGGACCCTTCTTGGGACACATAGACGACGATAGGCTAACCACAAAAGATAGTTTGGTCCTCTTTTCCTTGAAATGGGTTATGGTTGAGTATTTTTTGCATAAAGAGGACCCCTGTAAGCTCAACACAGACATTTCTTCTAGGTTCATTGGCTCTCGGCTAAACCTAGGGGAACCTAGGGACATGATTAGGTTTCTCGCACTAAGCATTTATGGCAGAATTTACTGTGGGGGGCTTGAGGATGTACTGGACATGGCTCGTTGTGGTGTTGGGTTGCCGCTAACAACTAACTTGAAGATTTTCCTTGAAACAAGAGCAGAGGTGTCATGGGTTCCTTTCATTTTCAAATTTCCGCTACATGCTCCTCGACATACATCGTTGTTACTCATGCCATGGAGTCAATTTTTTGAATAAATTTCTCAACCCAGGTATGGAAATGTCAGAGGAATGGATCAAGGAGTTCTTCATGAGGGTCTTGTTTGAGCAAGCCCGGGTTTCTGCCACTAAGTCGAGTGACAAGGAGACTTCTGACTCGGAAGAGAGCTCAAATGAAGGAGGGGATGACTCAAATGAGGATACATCGAACTCTTGTGGCAAGTGACCTGTGCTTTTAAAAAATATTTTGCAACCTGAAAAGAATTGAAATGTTATGATATGAAAATGTAAATGACGAATAAAATTTTTGTTTATTTTTTACAAATTTTGAACTATAAATAGATATACCGAAGATAAATGAAAAATATATACATTTTGCTTGTGTTTATCTCAGTGCATCAATTTATTTACCTCTCAATTACCACTTTGAAAAGTTTGTTTCTTTAAAGCCTAGAAAATTAATCTTAATGTTTGCTTATAAAGAAATGAAATATCACAACAAGAGGCTTCACCGTCGTACACAGAACGATGGTAGGGCAGAAAATACCTTTCTAAAAATGTGCGCAAAAATGGGGAAACTTTGTTCCATTGGAATGCTTGCTCTTAACACAAAAAAGGGTTAGTGCAGTGATTATTAAAATCATCGTTTAATTTTTTTTTGATATGTGACAATGATAATCATTAGAGACCCATTGCAGACTAACACTGGGGACCGACATTGTAGATGAGACACCAGAAATGTGTCACATTGCATGGTAGCTCTTATTGAAAGCAAACTAACCAACTAACCTCCTCTAACTATTTACACTAACTTAACAGCTAAACCTTTTACAAGAATCCATTTACAAGAATTGAGAAATAGCTACCCTGGTGGTCTAGCTTTTTCTTGGCAATTAATGGCCCTAGAGTATTTTGGCAAAAGAAAGGTAACATGGGTATTACCCTTCTTGGGTGTGATACATCAGAGGTGACGACATAATGTTTTGCTTTGGACATTTCCTCTGACATCACATGAGACAATGTCTCAAGACCTTTGATAAGACTCTTCATACTCTAACGTGAGCATGACTTTGTTGGACTGACAAGTAGACGGTTCTGAATAATACCTGATTGGGCACATGTGGGCCTACTTAAAACAAGTTGCGATAGGGGATGCGCCTGCGCTAACTTGGACCTCAACAACCGGTGGTACTACTATCTGGGGCGCAAGAGAAGACTCCAATTGAGGGGTCAGAGTGCATTCGTTGAGAGTTGTACAGAATGCTTCAAGCTCGTCCTAGAACAACATGTCGTCATTTTCTACTTCTCCTTGCTCATTAAATGGCTCACGGAGCGATGCCTCCTTTGAAGAGATATCTGAAACCTCCAAAAATTGCGCAGCAGGAACCTCTTCATCTTCGAAATAACAGGGGAGCTCAAAAAATAGAAGACTTGGATCATTAGTGTTCGGATTTGGCAGGGGAAGACTTTCTTCATCACGAATCATGCTCGCTTGTGTCAACATTAGGTCTTGTTGACTTTGTTCATTTTTATGCTTTGAGCACCAAACCACTAACCCACCTTCGAACAATAAAATTGTATCTAGCATCAGGCTCTGGAAGGAGAACTCTGAAAAATTGGTCCAGTCAGGTATATCTTTTGATGGATATGGATCCTCTGAGACCTCTTCATGCGTGAATTGGTCCTCCGGGACAAACTCTTCTACCAAATAAGGTTCCTCAAGAGAGGCCTCGGGCATACTCAGGGAATACCAGAGGGCACTCTAATGTCTTTCAAGCTCAATAATCCTTAGCTTGTGCTGAAGGTTGAGCTGCATCCCCTGTGCACTGGGAATTGGATCCCCATGATAAGGTTGAGGAGCAACCCAATCATTAAAACTATAATAATTTGGGTCCATGCCTAACTAGACCCTGACTGTTGCTTGTCGTGTGCACTTGCTTGCTTCATTCAAGCTTAAAAATCCAAAGCATGCATTGATTTTGGCGACTGCGTTCAACTCTGTCCCACCGAGTGTGCTAGGAAACTATTGATCCCCTTTTAGGGCCTAAGGCCTAAATAAGGGAAATCGAGAAGTTTTGTAGGAGTGGGACAGGGTGCACCCTACGAAACGACCTCTGGGATTTTACAAGTCAGCTCTTCATGAGTTGTGTTAAAAAGGAAAAGGGCAACCTTTAATAAACAACCTAAGCTAAGGGGAGGCGAAACACCAAATCAAAGCTTTGTTGGACGGTCTAGGAATTTGTTAGATGGTACTTGCAGGAGTTTGACCATTTTAGTCGAAGTCTTACGCCTTCATCCACTCACAACACGATGCACCACATACTCTTCATTGTTGGTAGGAGAATGAGAAGCCAAAGTCGTCAAACATAGGGCTCACACATTCATATCCTGTCGCAGGAAGTATCTGCAAGGATTCGAATTAAGACACAAAACTCCTAAAGAAAGTGTATGCCTCTTCTACTCAAGACACGATATATGACCCTATTTATTAACAGATATAAATAGTTCATATAAGGGTCGAAAGAAAATACCTCACTTCCTAAAACTCGTCTTGTTGAGGAGCGGTTTGTAAAGGATACAAATCATCATTTATTCTAAATGCATTGTAAGTAGAAAACGGCCTTCATGATCCACAAGTGCACCCAAATAAACAAAAAACAATTGCACCCACATAAATCAACTGGAACAAACCTATAAAGATTCAGCAGATGACACATTGATTAATAAAAGGGAAAAGGCACCTAGTACACAATCCCCATGATTTATTAAGAGCAAACATGCCAAGGCGAGAGATAATGACCTAGAAAATTAATGATACAGTATGCGCCCCTAGTCGACTGGCTATAGGGTCTTGTTCTCAGAAAAGTAGAGCCTCTACAAACAATACAGAGTATTTCCTTGCCTACTGAACCTAAGTCCAATATTTCCAACCTCTTCTTCTTACAATCTCTCAGGGTTTTATAGAATAACCCTCGGTCGATATGATCATAGGATGATTAAAATTTGTTACAATTGATTGGCATGCCAAAGAATCCCGCATGGATCACTCGATTTCCTGAGTTGCGGACAAATGTATGTCTTTGATTGGCTAGTTGAAACATGCTTGCCAGCTAGACTCAAAAGAAAGAATCATGGCAATTGATCAAAGATGATCGTGATTGCACAGGGCAATCTGAATGACATGAATTGGAATAGTTGTCTAGAATGTCATTAGTCGTGGTGGTTCACACGTGGGAGAATATTCATTAAATCTTCATTAGTGGGTCCTTCGCTTGGGGGACACACGACAAGCTGGCGGAACTTGGAGGGAGGACATCCCTCACTGAGCAGCTTGAAACTCTGATGGGTTGACATGTGTCAGCCTCTGTCAGGAACATTGTTGTTGCGAGCGCGCACACGCAATTTTGTGGTTGAAGTATGAACATAAGAAGTGTTGAGGTTGTTCTACAAGTACCAATAAAGATACACAATTGATCTAATTACCAACTTTTTCCCCAACTACTAAATATACCAATAGATAGCTATTAACCCACTATATAATTTTTTAGTAGGCTTTTAATTAGAAAAACCCATCTTTCAATGTCAAACCTCTGTCATTTTTTAAGGCATTTTATAAATATATAGAGATGTTTTAAGGCCATAAGCTATTAATTGGTATGTTATTGTGGGCAGAAAATAGAGGATCCAAACATATCTTTTTAAAGCCATTAAGCAAACCGTTTGATTTGACATGAGGCCACACCACTATATTCTAAGCTGTAAAACTATTATACACTGAACATAAATAACCTTGAGATAGCATACACACCCTAAGACCATCCTAAATTTGTCCATATCAATTGTGAGTTGAATTGCGGGTAAGTTGTGCAGATTGTAGGGACTGTCAGCATTACATAATTGTCCCATGAGAGGCTGAAGTGTTTGTGACGTCTCTTTGATGTGATTTGCAGTACGATATCCCAACCAAGTTTTCGGCCCCACTCGCTCTAAGTTAAAAAAAAAATCGACATATTCTAGGAGACACTATCATTTGGCCAAATATTTTCTGAAAATGTGAGTTTTTATGGAGAGTCCTCTTTAAACCCAATAGCCTCCGTCCATCCAAATAAAAAGACATTGTACCTATAATTTTTTTTATGTCCAGATTCCACCCTAATTTGTGTTTTAACTTGCAGCTTTCACAATCTAACATGGTGTATACACTACGGCCCAATGCCAAAAGACATGACATGGTGCACGAAATACAAACCAACTTGGGTCCATAATGCAATTCCAGAATAGAGACAAGAATGCTAAAATGGATCGAAAGCAGAAAGCAGAAAGCAGAAAACGGAGTACCTAGATTCCAACCTATGTGCCACAAATATATTCTTTTGCCTAAAAGGGGTTAGACAAAAGAATATATTTGTGAAACTTAGGTTGCTAGACTTTACTCCTTTGGGTGATTAAATATGGAGATACATCACTTACATTGGCAAATTCTGTTTATTTCTGTATTCATTATATATAGATCAGAATCAAATGCCTGATTATTCGAACCAGGGAAATCAAAATTTAGAAGGTTTCATATATATCAAGAAACCATAGAGAGAGAAATGGTTATATGTTATAACCACTTTAGACTAACCTGGATAGATTCCTGCAAACACTCGGTTAAAAGCATGGATAAAGGTAAAACCAAACAAGGACGCTAAAGACTTAACTTCTAAGAATTATTTACATACAAATGTCTCTGAAGCTCATATTAATCAAAGGGATATTTTAATTTTTGATGGTACATTATACTATTTTTTAAAATCAACATGATCAGATCATGTAAAGCCATTATAAGAAAGCACGTACTCATCAATGATTGTCTGCGGAGCTATTTTCATAATTACGGTTCCCTTGGATCCTGATGCTGCACACTTTAACAGTCTCATCATTTTCTAGCCGGTAAATGGACAAATCTCCAAATTAAATTTTGAATATTTCTTGTCATCTAGAACAGTTATCTTGTATTGAAAATTGACACTATGAAATAGTGCACCTGTATATATACAATATGGAGGCTAAGCATAAAGGAACGCTGCTATTTCTCTATCCATGGAAACTTGAGATCGTGCTTTTAAAGCATTGATTGCAATTCAGCCAACATTTTGGTCATGGAAAGACAAGGGCTGCCGGGTCCTAGTCTTTCCATGTTAGTATTGGTTCAGAAAAGGCTCAAATTTTTTATTTGGGTTCTAATACATGCCATCACCCATGTAAAAGACTCCAAAATATTCCCCCAACCTGAATAGCAAAAATAATAAGTATAATGTCAGAAGGCCAATTCCTAGAAGCTTGCTTGGATGCATATTATTGCTTGGCAAAACTACAAGTACCCATAGAAGCGCAGCAATGAGAAAACCTAACGTGTAAAGAAGACTAGGATCCTCTGGAATTGTATAAAAAGGCTGATTTTTCCAAGCTCCCAAGACCAAAGACAACCCTAATCCAACCAATGTATTAAACATAGGCCCTGCATAGCAACCTGACAATGCAATCTGCACTCCAGTACCACCGTTCAATGCCAATGCAATGTTAGACATCAGATCACCCATGGAGTTACCCCAAGCTAAAACTGTGAGACCTAGAAGTGAAGGGCTTATGCCCAGAATCGTCCCAAAGGCAACCAACAAAGACACTAGCTCATTGGCAATCATATAAAACCACACAATACTCATTAAGAAACCTCCTGTAACCCATGAAAACAAAAATTTGTGGGGTGGATGTTCCGCCTTTGTTGTACAGAAAGCCAGGGTTCCCAATGAAGCACCCAAAATTACTCCAACTACGTAAACATATCTGCCAATTCTGATAGAGTTGATCTCTTGAAAATTCCAAAGAAATGCCAAAAGAATTGGTGCTAGTATAGCACTTGAAATTGCAAAACCCCTTGACCACCGGTTCTCATCAACTATGGGAATTGTCAAACGCCTTGGCAATAGAAGTGGCAACTCCAAAAGAAATAAGAAAAATCTACAGCATGACTTGCTTGTCTCTATTCCTTCATCCCAACCCCACAAAGGCCCTGGAGCCTCCACTGACTTAACCAATGCCTGATCTGCATAAACAGAAACACTTTTTGCGCACATCCATTGTGGTACAGATGTGGGTGCAGGAAAGAACTCTGAATCACCAGCCAAACCTGTATCTGACTCTCGATCCAAAAGGGGTTGACGAACACTATTATCTTCGACATAAATGCTTTCAAGGACAGGATACAAGGGTGTCATTGACTCAATATCATTTTTTTTGATACTCTTCCTTAAGACCTCCTTCACAGCAATAGAAACAACATATACAAAATATATGGAGACAAACCCCACTGCTCCCCACAGATTGAGCTTACCAACAATCAAAATCACACATAGCGAAGCCAGAGTAAAGAGAAAGAAAGAAATATCTCTGACAAAGCAAAAGTGATCAATGGACACCCCAGTATCACCCACAAAGAGACAGATTGATCCAACAACAACACATGTAACAAAAACAGCACCACCCAGAACACCGTTCATGCCTATTTGCCCAGAATCTGCCCCTAAAAAGGCTGCAACACTAGCAAACACATCAGGAGCACCATTTCCAAGTGGAAGAAGTGTGGCTCCTGCAACTGTCGGTGCCAATTTCAACAGACTTGCCAGCATCTCTAAAGAACAACAGAAGAAATCTGCGGCAGTATTTCCCAGCATATAGAACAATGCCACTAGCCATAACCCTAGCACTATATACCCCAAAACAGGGACTTTTCCACATGTACAGTAAAAGAACTCGATGTACTCAATAAACCCTCCAGAACTGCAATGATCTCGTGCCTTGATGTATTCACACTCACTCTCATAATTCAGGTGCCGTTTCACTCCACTGCAAAAATCATCATTCTCTTCATCTTCCAAAACCGGCACCACGAGGTTAGGACTTTCGGCAAGGTTCTGGTGTTGGCCTTGTTCCATTGGACTCGCTGCCACGAAATGCCTGATTTCTGACGAATTTTCTGATATAATTCTTTCTACTTGACTGAAATCAGTGTTTTCCTTCTGATAACCTTGTTCCATAGGACTCCCTGCCACAAAATGCCTGATTTCTGAGGAATTTTCTGATAGAATTCTTTCTACTTGGCGGGTATTAGTAATTTTCTTCTGATAACCTTGCAGCCTAAAATTGGACCTGGAAGTATGGATGCTCCAACGGTATGAGGATATTGAAGTTTTCCTTCTAAGATTAACAGGAGAGGTAGGCTTAGTTTGGTTGAAGAAGTAGAAAAACAGTAGAAAAACGAAGACTAGGTTAAAAATCAGTCGCAATCTCTTGCCCCAAATTCTAACGCTGTCCATTGCCATGCTTCAGGGTTTTATAGCATATAAATTCTTCGTTATTCCTCAACCAAAACCATGGTCTGCTCCATCAGGCTTTTAAATCACGATCCAGCCAAGGTTTCGTCATTTTAAAACAGACTTATTACAACAGAAGAATACATGAACACCACCCCTTTCTGATGATTTCAGCAAGAAACTTCAAACAGAAAGCTTACCTTGCCGTTTTCTGCCTCACAATCTTTCAACTGCGCCAATCTTTACAAAAACGTCCAAATTATCTCCCAATTTAGCCTTTCTACTCAGTCTTGCCCAAAAATATTGGAAGCCAGACTATTTTAAAACCTTTCCCCTGCCCTTTTCTGTTCAATTTCAGCGCAAACATGAACTACCGCGCTTCCCTTGTGATTTTCTCCCTTAAACCTCCGACTTCCATCAAAACAAACACACAAGGAACCTCCCAATCTTTGACATTACAGCTCAACTTTATGCCAAAAGATTCGAAGGCTCAATTTCAAGAACAAAAAATTCAACCAAGGGGCTTCTCTCGTGCTACTCAAACACAATTTCTTACAGAAAGCATTCAAATAAAACAAAAATCTTCCATTTGTCCTCAGCCTTAACCCCAAACAATTATAAGCCAAACCATTCAACACCTCTTAAAAACAGTCAGAAGCCTAAAATTTAAATCTCAGCAAGAATTGCTTCAAGAATTTCAAAGTGCACCTGCATTCAACGGCTCAGAACTTCACTTGCACCAATCGTGCACTGCAATCACTCTGCATCAATCCTCCATCTTCAAACCAGAAGCTTTTCACGGCAATAAAAAGCCAAAATTTGTCACAGATTGTCCCATTCCGCAGCTACCGATCTTCAGCTGCCTTCGCAATTTGATGCTGCTTCCATACTTCGGAGTTGAGAAACACTTGTTGGCGGAAAGCGACAATTTTACCGAAAGCTCCGCAAATGGCCGCAATCAATATGCTTGCGCATTTGGCATCTAGTAACGATCATCAAATCAGAGAGCTGCAGTTACGTGAATTGAGACCAGTTGACAGAAAGTGAACCATAAATGTACTAGAAGTTTTTTTTGCTTCTACTTACAGAACAATTTCTGCAAACCTTCAAGAGAGACGCTTCAGATTCATTTCACATCTGCCATTAGGTTTAGGAATTCTCTTTCGGGCATTTTGCTTCAAATATAATCTACCCAACTGCTGCCATATTTATTATCATTTTCTTCAGATATGGGAAATGAATCTGACATCAGACCAGAATTCAACGACTACACAAGTTGAATGAAAAGTAGGATCAATTCGGTATTTATAAGAATTTGCAATTTGCAATTTTTTATTTTTACTCTTCATATTTTAATTTTTTTAATTAATTAAAGTGCAAAAATTGGCAACCTTCACCGCGTAGAACCAAAGTGTGTGGACTCTCTTTGATTCTACCGACTTGGTGACAGTTGTGACATAGTCATTGCAAATTTCCACCAATTCACAATAAATTAATAGATTAGATCTAAAGAGATTTGGTCATCATTTGTACTAGGAATAATGTGTTCAATATTCTTTATACTATGAATAATGTGTTCAATATTATTTATATTTATAATTTAAGGTTTCTTTTTTTAATATAAGGTTTTATTTTGATATATATTTTTATTGTGAATTATTTTGAGCCGGAGTAGTAGTGGGATGAGTGATCTCCCATGAAGAGTACCAACATTATCTAGATGCGATGAGTGCTAAGTCTATCATTCTTTACCACTCAAGAAGAGTTCTTGTGAACCATTACTAATGAAACATGGGTCAATGATAGCAATATCATTATTTTTATTATGTTATTTGAAATGCGTTGCTTATATGAAAATGATGATGAAATAGATGATCTATTTTAATCAAGAGCTCATAATTGAGAATTGAGAATTGAGAATTGAACAAAGGGATGCATGATAAAATTAATTTCAACCATCTATTTGCATTTATATTAATTTAAAAAAAAAAAAAAAAAAACTCTTTTATGATAAAGAATTGAGACAAAGATAATGGTTTAATAGTGTTCTAAATGGACAACTTACTTTTTGAAATTATTTGCATTTATATAAATTTAAAGCCATACTCTTTTACGATAAAGAATTGAAAAAAGACAATATTTTAGTAGTGTTCTTATATGAAACAGACAACCTACTTTTAAAAACCAACTCCAGAAAATAGAACATTTTATGAAATTACAAATAGTAATAATAAATTAAAACTAGTTTAGTTTATAATATGTCTAATTAAAATTTTAATTTTTATAGAATAATCTATATTACAACCCAAATCAATCATTTTCATAAGAATGTCTTTTAATATTATTGTACGCCTCTCTCTCCGGTTTCCCACAGCTTTCCAAGGGCGGGGGTTAGTAGCCAAGGTTCACAAGTGAATGCAAATCAAGTACGCGATAACTACTAAACGAATAACAGATACGTGAGCAATAAAATGTACAAACAACAAAAAGGAAGACAAACGAATGCAAACCCTTCGATGCTTGAAGCTTCTATTGTTTCTCTCTACTCCTTCTGAAACGATGTTCTTGATGCTCAGTATTGGCTGGGCAGCGTCTATGACTTGATAAGCGTCGAGAATTTGATAATTGCAAAGTGTGTGTGTGATCGCAGGATAGCTTGAATGTTGACAGAGTAATGACGCCTGTAAGCTTGAAATCCTGGATCCTTCAAATGGTTATGAAGGGTTTATTATATAGGAATTGGTGATGAAATGAGTGGTTGAGATCAATACCAGAGATGGGGAGATGAACGGTTGTGATCAAAAGGAACAGGAGAGATGCACAGTAAACTCCACCTCTTTAAGAGGAGATAGAGTTTGGTTAACTGAGGAGCTAATTATGAGTTACCTTTTTTGAACTGAAGAGGTGGGTGAAGTTACCCATGTGAACTGGAGAGATGGGTGGAGTAACCCATGTGATGTAATTGGAGTTATCTCTTTGAA
>MU224969.1:1126632-1159799 GCA_018584345.1 Thuja plicata
GATGCCAATTGCCTCCAAAGGATAGTTCGCTTGATGCTTGAGTGCAAAAGGATGCCCTATGATAAAATCACCCAATTGGAATGCTCAGATCTGCGAGTATAGAAAAGGAATTCGATGCCCTAGACCTTTACAACCAAAGCCATAGCTGCAGAAAATTCTTGAAGCGTTCCGGTGTTCCGCGATCTCCAACAGAAAAAGTTGAGGCGTGCCTTCCAGCGAGCGCAGCGATTCGTGAGCACTAATAAATTGTCAGTCTGTAAACACGCGATAGTTTCAAATGCATTTTAAAACAACATGCAATGTCAACAAAACAAATAGTAGAGTCAAGATCCAACTATCCAAAACTATATTGATTGATTCAAAAAACTAAAACCCATCCCACGAGATTAGTGGTTGAATTTGTTTATTATCTATTTGAATTAATTCACCCCCCTCTCAGTACCTAATAATTCCAACACAACTCATATTAGGTAGTATCTTCTTTCACTATTCCTAAATGATGCTTGTCTTGGGGGATTAATCAATATCTTTGTATATTTCTATAACATTACTATCTTGGCACATTGCTTTCAATGTCTTATTATTACTCCTCTATCGATACCAATAATTACTAACGAAAAACTTATCATATGTATGCTTCCTTTTTAATCCTTAGTCGTTGTTGACTAATTTTGAAGGAATGATGGTTTATGTCCACGTAATCTCTCCACTATGGATTCCACCTTTTATGTTAATACCAAGATCCATATGTCTCTATGCTTGTCCACATTATTAATAAGTTTAAATTTTTTATTTAAACTTATTTATTTATTTATGGATTATCTGTCTCTAGGTCTGGAGTGGGGATATAGCACCATCACAGAGTAATCAAGGAAATGGTCATTTACTTAATAGAAAGAGAACCAACGTGATCAATGTCAATGTTAAAGCTCCAATCTTGAGAATCAATAATTTATAAACATGGAATCGATATAACATCTCCTAGAAGAAGACCATATGCTCCAATGAACATATCAAAACATTTATTTCATGCCAAAACTATAATCTAGCAATCATGAGTATACAACATGACATAATACAAAACCATCATGTAAGCAAGGAATACTTATCAAAACCAACATTTCATAAATTGACACCTCAACCAAATACTTTCGAGAGTCCTCCATGACCAAATAAGATGTCAACATCTCCAATCACTTGAAGATAACTATATCCTATCAATGAACCTACAAATTTCAAAGACCCTTCTACAACAACAAGATGTAAGAGCCCCCCCTCCCCACAAAACATATGCAACACTAAAGAAGATTATCCACCATCCAATGGTGAATTCACATCAGTACCAATAACTTCCTCTAAAGTGTGATACTGACTCACGATGGAACAATATAATGACCATATCCAAAATTAATATCATACATGTCTTAAACACAATCAAATACTACACTTGCAATATCAACAATAATAAGTAGAACCACGACCTCCCAACTACAAGATAAACAACATGCTACAAGTCCCAACATTTGAAAATCTAGGTACTCAAAAAACATCCAACATGCTGCAAGTCCCAGCATTTGAAAATCTAGGTACCAATGTGAAAATGACCATAGATCAGGGCAACTGACAATTTCTACATCAACAGTAAATCAAATCTAGTGGATACAAACAGTTCACTTCTGAGTCATCCCAGTGTAATTAATAGATTATGCATACCTACCAAATCACATAAATCGTGGATCCAAACACTAAAACATGAAAACTCGTCATCACATTAGTAAACTACATACTAAGATAAGTCTTAAACAATGAATCAACGATAGGTTTGATTTTCCAAATAAATATACGACTGAGTAGCATAGTCAAGGAAATAAAAGCATTCAAGTGCAAATTTGAGAAATAATCTTCGTCTAAAAAACTCTAAGATTCTGTCATGAGTCGTAACAGATATAATAAATATATTAAATATACATGATTAGTTAATAATATCTAATAATAAATAATGTTCAAAAGATATTGACAAATAACCAAATAGTTAATTGTTTATTTAATTTTATGCAATAATATTAAACAATATTATTAGTAAACAATTCAACATTATTAATAAATCATGTTTACCAATTAATAATGTTCTTTGTTTAATAATCAAATATTGATTATATATATTCATACAATAATAATCGGCAATAAATTATTACTAACAAATTTAATAAAACAAACACTTTTCAAATGGCGGGTTAGTAATAAACTTACCCAACCGACATATCCATTCAACCCACGTTTGGAATTATATTTATATTGCAAGAGAGATATTTATACTAGGGGAGAGATAAGCTTTGGAGGGGGAGAAAAGGAGTAAGAGTTCATACGTGGGAAGTAGAAATAGCAATTAATTATGAGATAAGGAAAAAGGACATTACATGTGAATTAAGGCAGCCAAAAAAATCATTTGAATAAGAAAAAGGTCATTATACATAGAGAGTGGTAAAGTCATATAATTTGAATAAAGAATCTCCACTACAAAAGGTATGTGAAGTTTATTCTCCTTAAGTTATGTCCTTAAAATATATATTTAAGACTAGAATGAATAAGGTGAATAAGAATATAAACTTGGTCATAATAAGTTATTGAAATGTTTTATTATTAGTAAGCAATAAACTATATATATATATAATAGGTTATACAATTGAGAATTAGGAAAATGTGAATTAATTAATAAGTAATCATAATATTGAAAATTATATTAATGTATATATAGTTAATAGTAATAAGACAAATACTTAAAGGTTAATATTATATTCTTAGGTCTAAGAATCAAACTACAAATTGTAAGAGTTTGATCCTTATCTTTTATTAATGCTCATGTAAGATAGGGAGTGTGTGGAAGGGAAAGACAGAGTAATTTCGGTCACTTGACAGTTAGTTCCCAACACTGGGGTTATGCCTTGATGGACCCTGCTTGTAGACTATTTCACACACCCTTTGCATAGTAATTGTACCATCATTTCTTAAGGCTAGTAATTAGGAGTAAAGTAATAAAATAGGACTTAAGTATGTACTACGAATCAAGGATTGTTCTAACTTAGTACAATTCAAAACCTAGTTGGAAAATTTAGAGCAAATTAAGTAAGGCCCTAGGTGGGGTCATTGGAGATTCTAAACAATGTCTTTCCTACAAATCTACAAACAATATATTTTTTTAGTATGCAAAACCTACAAAACCATCTCTGTGCAAATTTGAATCCACCAAGAATACTACAAATCTACACAAACCCATAACTTTTAGTAGAATAGGAAAACTATCAAACCTTCAAAAGAAATAGGTTGTCCAAAAGCTTTAAAATATATAATAACAAACCAACTTCACAACCCTTAAACAACTAGTGACAAAACATATACCAACATTTCCTCATTCGAAAAGCTACTATGCTCTCAATACCATGCACAAACCATACATGTAAAGCTACAATTATCATTCTTTCAGAAGTATCTCCAAAGAATCATAATCTAAAAATAGCTTATCTGTAAATCTACAAAACCACAATTTTTGTTGAACCATGTAAAACATACAAAACCATCGTGTCATGTGACACACATGCAAATCCATATCCACATATCATCTGGAATACACACAAGTCTAAATATCACCAAAATAGTTAAACCAAAATAATGGAATAAATACATATAAGCATAACCATAGATTTCAAAGAGAAAAACTACAAAGACCTCAGATCAAACCATCATGAAATTGAGACATGAAAGTGCAACCAACCAAAAGTAAAAAAATATCCAAGAACTATAGGCTTATTTGCAGGCCAACTCCATAACTACTAATAAGTACATGCATACATAGGAACTAGGATATTCTATAAATTTTCAAATCATTCAATGATCAACTCCATAGCCTACATGTATTCAAACTAATGAAATAGTATCTTCCGATTCTAGAGACTAAATACAAGAACCCAACATAAGCACATCAAACCATAGTCATGACAAACCAATTTTTTCAATATCACCAAGGAGCTAAAATCAAGAACAACTACAAAATCAGATAACACTTTTGCGCATGAGGGTTATACTATACTATCAAAAAGGAGCTTCCAAATCAATATCCAATTGAAAATAACCAAATGATCAACTCCATAAAACTCCATCTTGTAGAATCCCTACTTTATCCTAGAAACAAGATCAACTACAAAACTTCCACTTAAACAAGGATTAATAATCAATTGATACCTTCAAGATAGATTCCCTCTAGCTTGTAGGGCTAACAAAATACAACAGAAGAAATACCAAAAACCTTAAACACCGTGGATCTTCACATTAAATGATATGTAATTACATGCAAGTGTAATGTAGAAAATAAGGCTCTCCATCTTATGCATAGAAACTAGGAAACTAAGATTCAATTCAATATCATACTCTGAGGGCTTCTATTCCTTTATTTCTTATAAGTGATTGATTGAATGATTTAACAAAATAGGTGATTAAAATCTTAGTCTAAATAAGTGATATTAACTGATCTAGAAATTGTAAACATAAAATGAAAGGATAATTATGTAGTACACCTAGAATTGAGCCCAATTAGGATGATCTAGGTTGTCTTGAGTTGTTTGGACCTTCTGGATGAGTTATGCAAAGTGGGGATTAAAGTTTGGCTCCCAAGAGTTTGGATCTACTCATGACCAAATTTTATCCAATTCTAGGTGGACCTAGATGCCCCAAATGACTTGGTCCTAGGATCCAAGCACCCCAACCAACTTGGTTTTGATACTTTCTAACAAAATTTAAATCAAGAACCTATGATAGTGTATTGAGTTGATGATCTTCTCAAAGCCAAGAACCAAACTTGGATCTACACACAAGAAGGAATAACTAGCATTTGTGGCTTGTATGGGGCTCACCTTAGTCAAACCCTGAATTGGGACCCAACCCCATAGGGTTGATACAAATCTAAATTGAAATAATTAAATTGAAACAACTATACCTCCAATTGATGATGTACTTCTCTTAGGATAAGTTCTCAATGAGTTGATGCAATAACATGATTAAAACATCATGAAATCATTAAAAAAAATGCTTGAAGATGCCTTGAAGTAGTTTGTTTCTCCTTCAATCAAATATAATCTTGAATTCTCGATGTTGATAGGTGTGTTATGATGCTTGATTGATTAAATGAATTGTTAGAGAGAGGCCTTTATATAGTGATCCCAAGAGAAATCACCTTTAGGACAACTTAGAAAAATAATATTTTCATTTTGAGTAACTTTTCCTAGAGTTTAGGATCACCAAATCTTGCTCCTAAAATTTTGGGGGAAAAGAATAGGAACGAGGCGCACTGATATGCGCATTCCCAGGAACTTGCACCAAAGTGAGACAAGTTCTTGTCTAAAATTTATAAAATTTTAGGAGGTACAAGATAATAGGACGCAGTTTCCATAAAGTCACACCAAATAGATATATAAGATTGGTGGATGTAGAAAATATGTCTTGATCTTTAAAATGAGGTAGAGATAATTTAAAATTGATGAGATAAAAGAATTTAAAGGGAACACCTATAATAAATGGCCCAAATATGATTTTGTTGAAATTTAATTAAGAGAGGACTCATAATATTAATTTAAATCAATAAAGTTCCTAAAATGTATAGAGTGAGAGATACTAAAATGAGTGCTAGGAGAGTGTGAAATTAGACAACCTAATTAAAGTTATACAATTTACAATGCTACATTTACCCACACTATAGAAAAGTATGATCTTAAGGTCATACTCATGATAAAGTAGAAGTGAAGATAGAACACCTGAGATTAAAGAAAAATAGGGATAGGATATAATTGAGAAAAACTCAATCCCCAAAGCATAGATCCTATCAGTTCATAAAAGTAACCTTCACAAACAAACATCATTAGTATTGAAACACAAAATTTCAAGTCAACTAGTAGAAGAGACCTTGATTTTCAAAATGTCTCAACCACTAATATCATTCTTGACATGTTATTTCAAGAGCACATGTGAAATTATAATAAGAACAAGGATATATACCAACTAAAGGGATAAATTACCATGATCCAACACTAGAAATTGTGTTATGTTATAGGATCATGAGAGAGAGAGAGAGAGAGAGAGAGAGAGAGAGAGAGAGAGAGATTTCATAGGCTAGCAAACTATGTTATGCTTGGTGATCCATGTGAAGAGAGGAGGATTTGAAAGAAAGTTATATTATGCTAGTCAACACATCCTAAGAGAAGGTCTAGTACAAAGAGAGATGAATAGTCTAGCAATTTGTGTTATACTAATCAACTCATCTTGGAGATGTATCAGTGCAAAGGAAAGGTCAAATAGTATAACAAGTTATTCTAGGATAGTTGACTAATCCCAAAGATATCCAAGGAAAGAATTGTATCTAAGGAAACCCGATAAAAATGATGCAAAAGGATAACCAAGGAAAACATTGTATCTGAGGAAATTTGTAAAAAATGGTGCAAAAGTATAACCAAGGAAATCATTGTATCCTAGGAAATCCACTATAAAATACATAAGGAAGCCACATATATGCCCCTCTCCTTATGATGACAACATAAAGATATGGTGGAATCTTAAGTAAAGATAGAACAAGGATACACACCTTCAACACCAAGGAGATACCCTTTAGGAAACAATGTGCATCCAACCCTACCCACAGAGGCATAACTCGTTTAAGCCAAGGGAGAGACAATTGTTAAAAAGACATTTTTTTACAAGTGCAAGGGATCATTTTGAGGGATGTATAGGAAAAAGGAGGAAGAGATATTTTCTCAAATATGTGTACCACCAAGAGGAGATCTTGAACAAAAATTTATCATTAACCAAAAGAGGGAAAAGAGAAGAACTCTCACTTCCCTATTGCTAGGTAAAGGGATTTTTGATGAAGGATAACACACTTTAAGCCCCAAAGTAAGGGATTTAAAAAAAAACATTTATAGACATGCACTTTCTATCAAGGAAGAGGTTGTAAACAAGGATGTAAATCTCCTAAAAAAGAGAAAGTCCTTGCATAGAATAATTGATTCTATGCTAGAAAATAAATCCTACGATAAAAAAATACCACTCATTTGAGAGAAAGTGGGTCGTTAGAAAGGATAAGAGATTAAAGAGGGAAACCTTTCACCCCAAGCGTGAAGACAAGGAAAAGGAGATATTGTGTTTCCCACAAAGTAATATTATATATGAAAATAAAGCACCATGCAAAAACAAAGAACCCCTAATAAGGTAAGATATTAAGGCTACATGGTGTGGAGAAAAATAATAGAAAAAGATAGTTCTAAGGAACTATGTTTATAGTACCACTATCAATAAATTTTTACATTTGTATTTTGATTGGATGAGTAAGAAGGAGAATCAAGGATACACACCTTCCTTATTTCAAGGTAAGGGGATACTTGGTGAAGGAAAAAACACTTTTTGTACTCCAAGAGAAAGATACTTTATAATATATATATGCTTTCAATCAGGGAAGAGGTTGTAAAAAAGTATGTAAATCTCTTGAAAAGGAGAAAATCCTCATGTAGAACAAACAATTCTATGCTAGAAATGAAATCATTTTATCAAAGATAAAACTCACGGAAGGTTAAATGGGTCTTTAAGAAAGATATAAGATTGAAACAATACCCTTTCCACCCAAGCATTTATAAAAGGATAATAAAGACTATTATGTTACTCAGAAAGTATGATTTCACCTTAGATTGTACCACCATGAATGAAAATGAGCCACCAAAAGATAAGCTACCAATGTCACATAGTGAGGAGTAACATAATAGGAAATTAGATGTTATTTAGAATGATCATAAAAATGGTTCCATTTATTGTTACTTTTCATTTTAACTATACCATAATCAATAAAGTTTTGAATTTTATACTTCAATTCTTGTCATTCATTAGTTTTATGGCCAAAAAATTTATGATACACACAAATAGAAGGATTATCTTGTGGTTTTTACTATTTTTTTAAATTTATTTTTCAAAGGAAGAGTAATTAAGTTGGCTTTAAGAAGCTCAAACAAAACATTCTCTTGTTGTGATGAGAAATTAGGAGAAGTTATAGATTTATTATACAAGGGGTGAGAATATCAACAAAGGGGGGAGGTTGGAAACTTAGACCTTCTTTAGAAAATTATGTTGCAGATTTCTCATGAATCTTGATAGTTTGTTGCATAAATCCTAAACCATGTACATTATATCCATAAAGCTTTTAAATTTCAGGAAGATAAGAGTTACTCTTAGGTTGAATTGGATTGAAATTTAAACATGCCCAACAAAAATCTATACATGTGCTAAAGTAAGAGGTTTGAGTGTCAATTTCATGGAATTTTTTTTCTACAAAAGGTGGGTGTGAATTCTAATGATCCCCAATCATCCTCTTGAGGGGGAGATGGTGTTTTTGTTTGTATTGGAGAAAAAATGAAGACATTGTAGAATATTAACTGAGGTGTGAACATAAATTTTACTTGGTATATCAATTGGACAATATTTGGAAAAGTAACTCCTAGAAGTGGTGTTGATGCTGCAGGAATGTTTGGAACTTCTGTTATAACAGGTGGTTCAGGTGCAGATAGAGTAGTACCAGATCTCAAATGGATATCAGATATCTCTAGTGCATATGCAGGGTACTATTGAGTATCAGTGGCATACATTGGTTTATGTTGTTGCTTTTTGTTAGGATTAGGTTGTGGTTGAGCAAGTAATTGTGTTTGCTTTGGAGTAGGACCTGTGGCTGCAGGAGGTGGCATTATTGCAGGTTGAGATATTGGAGGTGGTAAGGGTGGATAACTGGGATTTTGGTTAGGCCACTATTGAGGCCCTTTCCATTGGTTATATGGTTTCCAATTCCCCTGTGGTGTCTTTCATTGATTTTGAGGTTGGTTAGGCCATTGGTTTTGATGTTGGTTAGTCCATTGGTTGTTCTAAGCAATTTGGGAGTACTGAGAAGGATTTTGCTAATTCTGGTTTTTCCATTGATTATTGTAAGGACTAAAAAATTGCAAAGGATCCAGAAGCATACCTTGTCTTGAAGCCCATGTTTGACATTGAGCAAAAAATAGCACTTTCTCATTGTCTCCTTCTATTTTCATGTACTCAATAGGCAGGTGTTGGTTCTCCAAGTTCATCACCAGCTTGCATCCACAATCTTTCTTTTGTTTGCGGCAGTGAGGGCAATACTCAGCTAGCGATGCTTCAACATCTGCATGCTTCTTCTTGGAATTCATGGTGTCCAGGTGTGTAGCAACATCAATAATTATATCTTGCTTGAAATCTGACAACAGGTTTGAGATCTCCAGCTTAGAAATGCCCGAGTTGTCTCCCTTAGTAACTGTAGACCAAAATCCTCTGCCCTTCTTTACATTTGATCTTGAATAATTGAGGAATATTTTCTTAAGGTCATCCCAGGAAGATTAGATATATTTCCTCCAGCCATGAGGTCTAGTGCTTCTAGGCAGCTATCATTTACTCCCCTCAAGAAAATGAGTTTCTGTGAATCCTCCTCCAACACATGTTGTGGATTCTTCTTCATGTTGTACAAGAAGCGTGAAACATAATCTTCCAGAGTTTCATCCTCCTTCTGTGGCATTCAAAAAATTTCATCTCCTCTTGGGTCACCCCCCTTGCAATACTCTTTGTACTTCTACAGAAACAAAGTGCATTTCATCCTAGATGGTTGTTGCATTAGCTCCTAAGCCCATAAACCATCGTAGGGAGGACTCCTTCAATGTTTCTAGAAAAAACTTGATCTTGTGGCCATCAGTGTTGTAGTCAAATCTTAGACAAAGAATGTCAAACTCAAACAGAAAGGTGTCAGGGTCTTCAATTATGAGGCCATAGAACTTTGGAAGTGCAACAGTGGGTATGTTTTTGAGGTTAGCATTGTTGATAAGGCTTAGAAGAGGAAATGGAAATGTAGGTTGTGTCATTACTGGAGGTATTTGAAAATGGATTTGTTGCTGGAAAGGAATACTAGCTACAGGATTATGGATGACAGGTGCACTTGGAACATAATTATCAAGAAAACTGACCAAAATTTTAGCAAAAGGTCAAAGGCCAACTGGATCAAAATGCACTTCTTGAGAGGAAGATGTTGCAAGAAATTTAGGATTTGCGTCAAAAAAGGTAATTCAACATTTTTGTTCTAATTTGCACTCTCCTGGAAGAAATCTGCCATGTACATCTCGTCTTATTCCTCTTTGATGCATGCAAGGAATTTTACAAACTTGTGAAGCAAGTTCAGGACTACAAACTACTATCTAGAAAGTACGGAACTATCTAAAAATGAAAAATAAAAATGACTCAATAAGGTTATCATCTTGACACCATCCCCGACAATGATGCCAAAAATGAACCACCTCACAATAGGTACTAATAATCATGCCAAATCTTCTCCTAGGAATAGTATATTCAAACTAAGGATTACTTTTCCTATCATGAAGTGCATTTAAATTTTCAACCCAGGGAGGTATGCTTGAAATGGGACAACACGATATGTGCACTAAGTTTGTCAAAGAGTCATACTACCTATGTTGCAGGAAGGAAAAATGCATGAAAGAGACCTACGCTATTGCTGCAGGAAAGTAAACACACTTGACTACTTAATGGAATTAATGATGAAAACTGCAAACGTAGTTTAAACCTATTCTATCAACCCATATCATTCACCATAATTATCCTTGCAAGTGTTGCAGGAACATACATGAATCGAATGCTGCAGGAATGAAACAATAAACTCCTACTCGAAATGTTGTAAATGTTGAAAGTAAATCTAATCTACTCTAATCTAATCCACCTCCCAAGTGGGCCCCTTTGGTTGGCTTCTACTAACTACTATAATAGAATGTAAACCCAAATCACTTCATTATATTTCAGAAACTGATTACATAAAAATAATGCACAGAACTAGAAAAGTAACTTGCTGTGCAAGATGCAACAACAATATATTTTCCAAAACTGAAAACTTACAAACTAACAATCAAATCCCTATATATAGAGGATTGACGCTTATTCAAAGCATAAAGATAAGTTCTGACTTAAATATATCCATAGAGGAAAAAGGAAAAGTAACAACCCACAACATAATGTAATAAAGTATGGATGACGAATTCAACAGGATAATGAGCGCTAAGGAAATATAGTAGAGCTATACTCCTATATTCTCTGATATGGTGGCTCCTCCAATGTAGCAGGCATGTCTCTCGGTGCCATGATGGTTCTCTTTGTCACAGCTAGAACTTCAACATTTCTTCTTTAATGTTGTTGGCCACTCTCAAGCTGCTCCTTTTTCCCAGGCAGGTTAGTAGCATGTGGATATATATACAAGTAAACTAGTCAAATCAATCCAAAAATTAGAACACACATTCTGATAGCTATATGAAGCATTGCAATATATATAATGTTCAACAAAACATGTCATGGCTAACTACCCATAGGCTTGGTGATTCTAACTGTACTTACCACAAGTTCAAATAGTTATAGGCTCACAAATATCTTGGTAATGTTTTAAATAGAGTATCAAGATTAACATAAAATAGAGACAATTTATTGTCTCATCAACTATATGAGTGTCCACACATTCAGAACCAGATGTGCACATTTTATTTGCATAGATTTTTACTAGGGAATCATATTGAATCTTTCCAAAATGTGTATGTGGGTGAGTTACAGATAAGGGAATTTATATCCTTAATGCAAAATTAGGTAGAGTGGAAATAGAGAATGGATCATTATAGGGATGCACAGTGAAGACCTGGTGTTCCAATAAGAGATGAATTCCAAAAATCCTACATATTCAAGGGAAATTTCAGCTCAGTGGCTTAGCTTGATAACATTTTCCCCATTTATGAGAGGAATTTGAACAAGTACATCAAAGCCTTTAGGGATCTCCAAGGTTCCCTACCATACATGGCACTCATGACCAGTAGGGAAAGATACAATTTAATTCCAGTAAATTTAAGGCGAAGAGAGACAATTTATCCTACAAACATCACATGGAGTATGACAAGGACTCTGAATGTAATCATGATCATTGAACAAAAAGAAAGGATGTAGATCGGGATGTGGTTTAGGAATCCATTAATCATAATGTTGGAACCTATATTAGATTTACCTTCACAGTTTACATGGGATTTTCTCACCAAGTGGGGAGGCAAGGTAGAGGAATTTTATGGATGTCATCCCTTAAGATTGTACTAGGAGTATAGATTCCATAGATTTGACTTAGTGATATCGATAGAGACCATAAACAAGAACCTTCCAGACCAACCATGAGGACATGGCTGAGGTTAGAAAGGGGAGAAATGATGGGTGAAAAATATTATCTTTTTAATGCATAGATTAAAACTTGAAGTAATGGATTTGATGATGGTATATATACTTATATGTCACTTATTTAGATAATCATGTTAAGTTAATTAAAGACTTATCTTCAAAGTTAATATTCTATGATAAATTTGTTCCATTTCCTAATTCACCAAGGATATAAGGCAGAAAGATGAGTTTGTTGAGACTGAGCTGACCGAGCAGCTTCAAAGTGTAACTACTGAGCCTGGCTCGCTACAAGTTTAATACTCGAGGTTGAAACATTTGATGGGAATGCATCAAGAGCTTAGACAAGAAGAAAATAAGAGAAGGATGGAACTTCTCTAGCTGGTGTAGGAGCACCTAAGTTTGGAAACATTTTGGGTTTGTTTAAATTTGTTTGTAAGGTGTTTTGTTCATTCACTCTTGTAATGACTGAGGTAAATTTGGTGAACAAACACCATAGTTGCTTAGTTGTTTGGTTTTTCAGATTAGTGTGAGTTGAGGTAGTTTGTAAGCCTTTGGAAATCCAACAAAGGCACTAGGAACCTTAGATGGTTAAAAGAAAGTAAGGTGAGATGCTTGGGTTACACTGGCATTTGGGTAATACTCGTGCTCAGTACTGATGCTCGGGTTGCACTGATGTTCAGGTAGTACTGGTGCTCAGTTTACACTAAGTTGCTCAGTGATGCTGCTCGGGCTACTCAATGGTGTTGCTTGGTGATGTCTCTCGGTGGTTTTGCTCAAAGTTTCTCACTGGTGTTCATTTTACACTGGCGCTCGGGGTTGCTTACTGGCACTTGGTTTGTATTGGCGCTCATTGCTGATGCTCGGTATTGTCAGTTACAATGGCCCAGAAATTACAGCTCTTGTCTTTTATGACCAATATGGTCAGTTGTAATGATTTCTTATGTGTCGCCTTTGTGTTGAATGGAAAGTTACGCATGTTCAAGTGACGGGATGATTACTTAATGATCTCCCATGCCTTCATTGAGGGGTTGGGCTGAAACTGCGAGAGAGTTAGAAGAATAGTTGGATGTATGTGTTGGAATAGTCCCAAGGGATAACTGAGAGGGGGGGGGGGGGGAAATCAGTTATCAACTAGTTTAATTATTTTCTCCNGGGGGGGGGTAAATCAGTTATCAACTAGTTTAATTATTTTCTCCAATTAAGTACAAAATATCATTAAGCATATACATAATAAGATAACACAAAATAGAACACCACAATTTTGGTTACGGGGAAACCAAAATAGGTAAAAACCCTGGTGGGAATTAGCACCCACAAAGAACTGTACTTGAATATAATAATCCCTGTTAGAAGATCTTACAACCCTATTAGGAGTTGATCTTTACAATGCAATAAGTAGAGTGACTTGGTTAAGGGTCAGACCCTATTAGGAGTCTTTTACAAATAACCCTGTTAGGGGTGAGGACTCACTATCCAAAAGCACACTCCTAAAATGATGAAGGTTGCAACCTTCAGTAAAATAGATATACACTATATATGATAATGAACTATTTGAGTAGACCTACTATCTTGATCAGTTTCAATGAATTGTATACACTCTTTGCTTCTTCACATAGATCTTTAACTGATGAATGAAATGGCTTTACTGTCCCAAAACAATCAACATTATGTTCTGTTCTTTTTCTATCTCTTTTCTTATCATTCACACTTAGTGATCTCAAATGAAATTCTATATGTATCTTCTCCAAAATATATGATCACGTCGGCTGTAGGAATCCCTTCAATGCTTCTCTTGTTAGCTAAACTAAGCACACAACATAATTAGAACCGTGCAACTCAAAATGAATAGACGCATCTCTTCACATAGTCGGCTCCACCAAAATTACCCAAACGCCATGCTTCAGATGAAACACGATTAGCGCCTTTGGTTAATGTATTTGACTCATAACTAAACATGAATCTAAACATGCGTATCCCATTGATAGGCGTAGCTGAAGAATTAATAAAATTATTGTCGGCTTTCTGAAAACAATTCTCTGAAACTGTAGCTAGTAAATAGAGTAACATAACTCAATTGTTACTGAACATCTGAATCTGCATGTATGAACATGGTATCATAACTATGTCTGAAACATAAAAACAACCACACAAGGCTTCCACATATCCATACTGAAAAGTGAATACAGTACACTGTTGTATACTATATGTTGTCATCAATGACAAACATACAGTCAACTATTTGCACAAAGGAAAATCTCCAACAATCTCCCCCTTTGACATTGATGGCAACATATGATTAAAAACACCATCAATCCAAAAGTGTCTTCTTTCTTTTTACAATCTTCTCAATATCCTCATCAAAGGTTCCTCTTCACTGTTGCATCTCCTTTGACTGTGTTTTTATTTTCATGACTATATGCTCCCCCAGAATATATGCTCCCCCTTTCTATAAACTCCCCCTTTGACATCAATGGAAAAGGATGCCAAATACAAATAAGCATAGGTACTACTCCAGAAGTAGACTAGTCAACCACTCATCAATCACAAAGGACTGATGCATTTTCTATGAGTTCTAATCATACTTAGGAAAGGGAATTACTCCCAGCTTCTTCCTGAGATACTCAAAAGTATATTTAGATAAATTTTTTGTGAATATGTCTACCAACTGATCTTTGGTGCTCACATAATCCAGCTTCACTTCTCTTTCTACAACTTTTTCTCTTAGAAAATGATATTTTATTTCTATGTGTTTTGTCTTTGTGTGCATCACAGGGTTCTTTGACATATTAATGGTGCTGGTGTTGTCACAATGGATGACAATGGGATAATCAATATGAATTCCAAAGTCTTTAATCATCTGTTTGATCCAAACTATTGTTGAACAATTCAATGCAGCTGCTACATACTCAGCTTTTGGTGTTGACTGAGAAATACAGTTCTACTTCTTGCTTGTCCAAGTAACCAACCTGTCTCCAAGAAATACTGCTCCTCCTAAGGTACTCTTTCTTTCATTAACGCAACCTACCCAATCTGCATCTGTGTACACATGAAGTTTTACATTTTCTGAATTAGGATACCATAAACCATAGTCTATAGTTCCCTTTAAATATTTGAATATTCTTTTTATTGCCATTAGGTGATTCTGTTTAGGTTCAGCTGCAAATCTCCCAAAAATGTCAACTACATTAGATATATCTGGTCTAAATTGAGTGAGATATATGAGTTTTCCAATCATGGACTTGTAAAGTGTTTTGTCAACTGCTATGGAGTCATCACTTTTAGAAAGCTTGCTTCCTATTATCATAGGAGTGCTTACTGGCTTGCAATCTTCCATTTTGAATGTCTTTAATATCTCCTTCACATATTTACATTGATTTATCAATATACCTTGGTTTGTCTGCTTTACATTTAATCCCAAAAAATATTTTATAGGTCCAATCATGCTCATTTCAAATTCACTCTGCATCTCTTTGGAAAATTCTGCACTAAGCTTGTCATTACCTCCAAAAATAATGTCATCAAAAAAGATAGCAACAGTAATAATCCTTCAGGTGTCTCTCTGATGAATAAGTTGTAATCTGCTTCTCCCTTTTTGAATCCAATCTTTGTTAACTAGCCATCAAGTCTCTCATACCATGCTCTTGGGGCCTGTTTAAGTCCATAGAGGGCTTTCTTTAGTCTACATACCATGTCTGGTTTGTCTGAAATTTTGAATCCTTCAGGCTACTCTATGTAGACTTCTTCCTTCAAGTCACCATTCAAGAAAGCTGACTTGACATCCATCTGATATACTTTGAAGTTCTTGAATGTTTCATAAGCTAAAAATAAATTTATAGCTTCCAGTGTGCTCACAGGGGCAAATGTATCAGAATAGTCAATTCCTTCTCTTTGCGCATATCCTTTACATACTAATCTTTCTTTATTTATTATCACTATACCACCTTCATTCATTTTGTTTCTGAATATCCACTTAGTTCCAATCACGTTCTTGTCACAAGGTCTAGGGACCAATTCCCATGTGTCATTCTTAATTATTTGATCTAATTATTCTTGCATTTCATTTATTTAATCTGAATCATTGCACACATCTTCAACACTTAAGGGTTCAATTTGTGAAAGTAAACATACCTCTTCATCAACGGTTGAACCTTTTTCTCTGGATCTTGTCAAAAATTTACTGCTTTGATCTCCAATGATATCTTCTTTTGAATGGTATCTAGATGTGTATTTTGAAATTTTAGGTGTGAAACTCTCATCTGTGATCTGTGATTCTTCTTGACTTGGTTCAGGGTTATTGCATGATACATCAATACAGTCAAACATTTCTTCAATAACTATTTATTTATTGATAGGTCTAGGTTCATCTTCAATCGTAGGTGCATATTCATAATATCTCTCTTAAATCATGAACTTCTCATTAATCTTCACATGTACACTTTCAATGATTTTCTTCAACATTAAATTAAAACATCTGTAAGCTTTTCTCTTAGTAGAGTAACCAAGAAAAATACCTTCATTGCTTCTAGCATCAAATTTACCAACACCATCATCTCTCTTGATGTAGCACTTGCTTCCAAAGTTTTTGAAGTATTTTACTGTAGGTGCATTACCAAAACAAATTTCATAAGGTGTTTTGTTTGCACCTGGTCTTAGTTGAATTATGTTGATAGTATAGACTATTGTATTGACTGCATCTCTCTAATAGGTGTGCGCAACTTTTCCTTCAATAATGATAGTGCGCGTTGTGTCAAGTATTATCCTATTTCTCCTTTCTACAATTCCATTTTGTTGAGGGGTTCTAGGTGCACTTAGTTGTCTTTTGATCCCATGTTCTTCGCAGTACTCAAGGAACTTGTTAGAGGTGAATTCTCCTCTATCAGATCTCAAACATTTTATTTTTAATCCAGACTCATTTTCAACTTTAGCTTTGAATATTTTGAACTTCTCAAAAGCTTTAGATTTGTCTTCCAAGAATGCAACCCACATCATTTTGGATAAATCATCAACAAATAAAATGAAATACCTTTCACCATAGTAAGATCTTGTTTGAGTAGGTCAACATAAGTCTTTATGCACTAGATCTAATTTTTTCTCTATCGAGTTCTGTTTGCTTCTGAATGAGGTCCTCACATGCTTTCCCATCATACATTCCCTGCACATAGTATCAACCGGTCTTGCAATACTAGGAAGGTCTCTTACTGCCTTTACATTTCTTATCTTCACTATGTTGTTGAAATTGATATGACAAAGTGTTTTGTGCCATAACCAACTGTCATCCACTTTTGCAACAAAACAACTTACTTTGGAGTTAAGCTAAAAAACATTACCTTTGGTCTTTGAACCTGATGCAATCATGTATCCTTCTTTTTTGTTAATAATGCACCTGTTGTTTTTGAATTCTAACTGATATACTTTATCAAGAAACTGTCCAACACTTAGTAAGTTATGATGTAAACCATCAACATATAGAACATCATCTGTCTTGTTCTTTCCATCTAAGGTGATAGATCCTCTGCCTATGATAGGTTTGGGAGTGTTATCTCCAAATCTAACCATGCCACCTTTGTACTTATCTAGATGTACAAATCTATCTTTGTCACCTGTCATGTGATGTGAACACCCACTGTCTATGATCTAGTCTGTTCTGATGTTTGCTTGTGAAACTAAAGCCAATTCTTGTGCTTTCTTTTCATCTTCAATTTCTATTTTTTCAATCATTTTTTCATTATCTTTAATTGCAATGAATCCAATTTCATCTTCCCCTGAATCACCATCAGTCACACCATCTTCAACATGATAGCATTCTTTAGTATATTTGGGTTTGTAATCTAATCTAAACTTCTTGACTCTTGTGGGACATTTGGATGCAAAGTGGCCAACTTTGTTGCATGAAAAACATTTGAATGGTAGCTATCCTTCATATTTTCCTTTACATTTCCTTTCTTTCTTAGCAATCATAGCAATGATTTATTCTAGTTTTGTATCAACTTCTTCTTTCTCAATATTACTAGAGATGCTCAAGGATTTCTTACCATGGACTGAGGCTTTAAAAGTTGTTTCCATTTTAGGTTTTGTCTTCAATCTTGATATCTCAAATGCAGCTATTTTGCTGATCAAGGTTTCTCTTTTGAAGTCCTTTGAGAATTGCATGGTTTAATCCAAGATGTTTATCTGTCTTTCATAATCTATTGTTAATGCAATCATCAGTTTGTCCATTATATCTTCCTCTGAGATTTCTCCACCACTGTTCCTGATTCTTGAGACTGCTTCATTAATCCTCTGATTGTAAGCCCTGATGTTTTCTTCAGGTAGCATCTCTAAATTGTTTTATTTTTTCTTCCATGTCTTTCTACGCGCATTCTTGGCTTGGATGTCTCCTTCAAACATGTCTTCTAAGTATTTCCAAATTGAATATGCTTTGTCTGCCTTCTTGATCTCAGAAAATTCACTGTCAGATAGGGCATTGATTAGGGATTCTTTGAAAATTGCATTTTGGGTGAATACTTCCTTTTGTTTATCAGTAGAGTCTTCTTCTGCAAGGTCTTTCAAGGTAGGAAGATCAATTGCGTGAGTAGCAACCTCATAGATCTCAAAACCAACACACTAAAGATGTGTTATCATTTTTTTCTTCCAGTCAAGATAATTCTCTCCGTCAAACTTAGGAATCTCTTTCCTGAAGTACACCATTTGATCTACCTTAAGCTGTTAGGCTTCTTCTCCAAGGCACTTAGCTCTGATACCAATTGTTGGAATAGTCCCAAGGGATAACTGAGAGGGGGGTGAATCAGTTATCAACTAGTTTAATTCTTTTCTCCAATTAAGTATAGAATATCATTAAGCATATACACAATAAGATAACACAAAATAGAACACCACAATTTTGGTTATGGGGAAACCAAAATAGGTAAAAACTCTGGTGGGAATTAGCACCCACAAATAAATGTACTTGAGTATAATAATCCCTATTAGAAGATCTTACAACCCTGTTAGGAATTGATCTTTAGAATGCAATAAGTAGAGTGACCTGGTTAATGGTCGGACCCTATTAGGAGTCTTTTACAAATAACCCTGTTAGGGGTGAGGACTCACTGTCCAAAAGCACACTCCTAAAATGATGAAGGTTGCAACCTTCAGTAAAATAGATATACACTATATCTAATAATGAACTGTTTGAGTAGATCTACTATCTTGATCAGTTCCAATGAATTGTATACACTCTCTGCTTCTTCACATAGATCTTTAACTAATGAATGAAATGGATTTACTGTCCCAAAACAATCAACATTTTGTTTTGTTCTTTTTCTGTCTCTTTTCTTATCATTCACACTTAGTGATCTCAAATGAACTTCTATATGTATCTTATCCAAAAGATATGATCATGTCAGCTGTAGGAATCCCTTCAATGCTTCTCTTGTCAGCTAAAATAAGCACACAACATAATTAGAGCCGCGCAACTCAAAATGAATAGATGCATCACTTCACATAGTCGGCTCCACCAAAATTACCCAAATGTCATGCTTTGGATGAAACAAGATTAGCGCCTTTAGTTAATTATCTTTGACTCATAACTAAACATGAATCTAAGCACACATATCCCATTGATAGGTGAAACTGAAGAATTAATAAGATTACTGTCGGCTTTCTGAAAACAATTCTCTGAAACTGTAGCTAGTAAATAGAGTAACATAACTCAACTGTTACTGAACATCTGAATCTGCGTGTATGAACATGGTATCATAACTATTTCTAAAACATAAAAACAACTACGCAAGGCTTCCACATATCCATAATAAAAAGTGAATACAGTACACTGTTGTATACTATATGTTGTCATCAATGACAAACATACAGTCAACTATTTTCACAAAGGCAAATCTCCAACAATATGCTTGTTTTTCATTTCCAGTTAATGAATAGTTGCAGAGTGTGTTTTTAGTTTATCTTTAAGCATTTATTGTTTGTTTTGAGTGCAATTAGTTTAGTCCTATTTTGCTTTTGCAAATTTGTGAGTTTCTGACCCGTTCTGGATTGTAAGTATTGTATGGCTCCTCGAGGTTCTTGAATCCATGGTGAGAGCCATGTGCCTAGGTGGAATCTGGGAGGAGCCCTTGTATATATTTTTCTATTTTGTTTTTGTAGGAGAGGTTCTAGACATGAAGATGGAATTCTTACCCTAGGAGAGCTCAGTGATAGTCTAGCTAGGGAGGGAAAGTGAGAGGATGTTGTGAGTGTGTTGGCTAAATGAGTTGGTTTAGCTAGGAAAATGAATCTACCCTTGTAGTTTCAGTGAGCATTGGAGGGAGAACTTGTTGATGGGGAACTGGGTCTTGAGAAGGAGGTGAAGATCTTAGTGACTTACCTCGAGTTATGGTTTTGAACACCCTAGAAGGTCTAGGAGAGAGACCTTAGAGAAGAGTCAAGACGACTCTCTAAAGTAGAAGATCCAGACTTCCCATAAGATTGGTATCAGAGCCTAAAGATTGGGCTTGTGTTGTTTGGGTGTTATTTTCAACGGAGTTTGTAGATTCATCCAAGATGTTGTCCAATGCAGAGTTAGTAAGAGACGTAAAAGAGAAAAAAGAGGAGAATAGACTCCTGAAGGAATAGTTAGCCGAAATGGAAACGAAGTTAGAAGAAGTACACCTTAGGGCTGCATCAGTTAGTGAACTGATGAGAGAAGATGATGGAAAGGTTAAGCTAGTGGCTGAGGAAGATATGATACCAGAGCTAGACCCTATGCTTCAAGAAGAGGCATTATTGAAAGCATTGAAGGAAATGAGTGGTAAGTCCTTAGAAGGTGTGCCTCTATATGAAAATGATGCAAGAAACTTAAACTATATGCAAATGATCCTATCTAGCTAACCTGGATTCATCACCAAGTGGGCCCCCTTGAGTGAGTATCCAAACTCAATTATGCTGAACTATAGATTTAAAAATTCATTCGCTATTGATAAAAAATGTATTACAAATTCAAATGTAAAGAAAATAGAATGTAAACTATAACTGATAAAGCCCTCCTTCTCACGCAGGAGTGGTGCTTTATTTAAAGAAAAACATCTAACTGCTATATAGTCACACCATAAAGATAGGTGGAGATTTTATTATAACCCTACTAAACATGAAAGGAAACTACAAAATTGGAGATTGAATCGATCCATTAAAGAGGAAGGAAATGCTTTTGACAAAAAATCCAACTTCCCACTCTTCCCTAGATTTCCTCAGAGAATTTATTATGATGCCTAGTCCTTTCCTTCTCTCTGCCACCTTGATCATCCCGAATCTATCTATACTATGCCCGAGGCTTCCCCATATGCACCTGCTATAAGACCAGATCGAGCACCCAGAACATGGGTGCTGTCTACGTGGTCAAGGTAATGGTTGTTAATTTGGTGCGCTGCACTCTAGATGTTAGAGACATTTATGATAACGAACATCAAGTTACACATTCATCATTCATGTTTAAACAATAAATTTATTTCAAAAATACATAACTATATTTTCCAAAATAAGTAATCTAGTATCTTCATCCAGGCGTAGTATGTTTAAGTATTTCCCATCATAAAATAGGTTCGGTGGAAGCATGCTGCATAACAAAAAATATAAGTAAAAGTATCTGAAAAAGCATAATAAGCATGATGAAAACATGGTCATGATCCTAGCAAGAGCATGCCCTAGGGCTTCTACAGCATGGCATTAATATGCCCTATCATTTTTTCCCGCTATGAAGACCAATGCCTGTCCTCAGGCACCGAAACATTCCTGATCTTTCCAAGTACTCAAAGATCCCCTTCCTGTGTCTCACTAGGAATAGAGGTGCCCAAGCGCCAGTAATAAACATTAGTGTGCTCCATCTTGATTTACCTACTCATTTCCATTTGTTCATCTACCTCATTGTCAATACAGCTATATAGTGGCCATAGGAGAAGAGGGGGTTGGAAGGAAAGTGGAAGCCACCTTTTAGGACGAGGTTGCTTGCCCAGACATAGGTACCATTGAAATTTTTGTATATCAACTCTTAAGTTGATAAGGTAGTGAGGCTCAGCCTTCCTTAATTCCAATGTTAATCTTTCCCATCTTTGTCTCAACCCTTTTGATGCCTTGTTCCCATCCGATAAAGAGAGTTGTTCAAATGATGCGAATACCTCTTCCCTGTTGTTCAATAAACTTTTCTGGTGGGTAGAGTCTTGCATCCCATATACTATTTCCATCCAATCACAATACATCCTACGGGGATAACCACTCTCTGGTCGTAAGGGTAGTGTGATAGTTTGTTCCACTCCCCTCTATTTTCACAATTGTTCCCCATAGTTGATCTCATTATTAGACCAAGAAAGTAAAGCAGACAAGTGGACATCTCCAACAAATAGAAAAGGATTCCAATCGGTATTAGAAGGAACAACATAATTATGTAGGTAAAGTTCACACAAAAAATTCTGAACACAGACTGGGGACTGATCATATGCAACCACAAACTCCTGTGGTGAATCTATGCTTGTGTGTAGATCCCGAAGGACCCTCATCAATTTATACATGAGAAATTTTTCTTTCAAGCACAAAGCATAAACTCTAGGAGGTGGTCTACATTCTATCAACTATAGAATTAGATGTGTAACCGAATCTAGTTTTCTCTGTAGCAACTGCACCTCTTGTTGTTTCCTGCCTAATTCTCTTTTTAATCTATCCTTTTCCAACTCCCACATTGACTTTTAATATTGAATTTGATTAAAATAGTCAATGGAAAGGGAGTGTAGTGTTACTTGACTCTTTTGAACTGGAGTAGCTGTAGTGACCTATTCTACTGTTGTGACTATGTTTGACCCATCAATGGGTAATTCTTCTAGGGTTGGAACAAGGGCATATTTCCCTTGATCGACTTCCTACTAAGAGGAAGGAATATCTTTAGTTTCAGCATTTTCCACCCCCATGCATGTTGTTTCCAAATTCACTATTTTTGTGTCCCTTTCCTCAGCTACAAGATCTATTTCCATGATGCCCGAACATTCTGTACACGGGCTTCCTACTTGTGGTTTTTCTTTTAAAGATTCCTTAATTGGATCTTTAGGAGATGACCTAGTCATTGTAGGTGAGTCTATTTTGTCTGCCTGAGGTGTACTCAAATGACTACTTCACCATGGAGGAATTTCCATAGATGCAATGGGGCACTTTTGTGATATCTGTTGTTTCTTCATCGGCATGGCTGGAGGAGAAACATGGTTTTCTAATAAAATAAGAGTTTTCTCCTCAGTATCCACAACTATCTTTGCCTTGCCCTCATGAGCATTTTATTTTGTTTCTTGTAATCCAGGCTGTGTCCCTTCACCTTTTCACTGTACATGGGGTGCGGCAATAAATTCATCCCATGTCATAGGAGAACTATTGCGTAAAGAAATCTCTACCTAAAATTTTATCAACCTGTGGTGAGTAGCTGCATTCAATTTCCCCTTTCTAACTTATTATGATCTTAGTTGCAACAAAGAATACATGAAATTGGGTATATTGACAAGGTGGTCATGCAGTAAATGACTCAACAATTTAAACTGCATAGCATGCAAGTAGGAAAATTTCCCTTCACAAGTAATGTACCTTATCACATGGACATCCAGTCAGGAGTAATCCTCCAGAAGAGATGTTCTCTTCGCCCCCTGCTTACTAGTGTCCAATGCATTGTCTGTGGGCAAGGAGAATTCCCCCCTGCCTGCTTGTGCGTCATGCTCATGTGGAAACACTTCATCTGTAGCAAGAAGTCATGAAACCTCTGCAATGCATGCTTTTGAAGCTTCCACCCTTAATCCCTTCACATAAGCAACTCCATTGTTGAAGTGTGTAAGAATTCCAATGCTATAGCCTCATTGTAATCACAGAGCCTAAAAAAATAAGTAAACTAGCCTATGCGGTTAAAGACTTGGACACTTGCTTGATCCTACAATAAATATGAGTGATCCCCTAGCTCATGGCATATTGGTAGTCCTCCCATTATTACTGAAAAATTGTGCACCCCAAAAACTCCAAATCACCTGAAACTTCTTCTGCAACTGAAAACGGCTTTTTCAAAACTCTACTCTCTATATCCTCAATAAAAATTCAATCCTCTTGTATTGCCCTGTATTCTGCCTAAGCTAAAGACTAAATAATGCTAGACAAATTCTTGGTATAGGGTTCTGGGGATTATAACAGAGGAGAATTTTGAAAAACCAGAGCTGGGAATATGAGTTGGATTTGAAAATTAAAAACATAGCAGAGAATTTTGCATTATTTGGTGTTGTCACATCAACTAATCACAAAATGACTGCGTAGTACTACTTACGCAAGGGTTATCATGGAAAAACATGAGTTAATGAGTTAACAAACTACCCCCTACAAAAATTATGATAGGTGTCCTCACATGTATGGTTAGGAAGTACAATAGCACTCAGATTAAGAACTAATATTAATTACAATGTAATGTACAATAATGTCTAATGAATAAAAATATTGCAACAATAAATGAAGGCGTACCTAGAGAGTAATCGTGAATAAATGCCTAAATCCAGAAAGATCAGATGACATGTGCAAAGTGAAAATTAATGAGTGGCATAATAATTATGGGACACGAAAGTGAAAATGGAAGAAAAGATTGATGGGATGTGATGTGATGGTGACTTTATTGTGGAGAGCTATTTTCACGGGAAATGAAAAATTTTATTATGACTGTTGTATAGTGAAGTTAAAAAGACGACTAGAGCAAAAATTTGCCCCACTTGGCTATAGGAGCTTCATCGGCTAGAGGAGGTCCATTGGTTGCAGGAATGTCTTTAGTTGGAGGAGGTCCATTAGCTACAGGAGTGTCTTCAAATTTCCATAGGAACTCTTCTTTAGTGGTGGGTTTATGGTACAGATGGAGTCTGTGACCATTGACCAATAACTTGAAGCGGACAGGGTCAATTATAGACAATTGGACTGCACCATTAGCAAACAATTTGTCAACCTCATAAGGGCCAAGCCAATGAGTTGTAAGCTTACCTTGATTCTCTTAAAATCGGGAGTCATATAGAAGTACCCAGTCACCAGGAACAAACCATTTATTTTGGATGTGTGAATCATACCATTTCTTGCATTGAAGCTGTAAGAACTTGGTGTTCTGTACGGTCGCCTTGCAGATCTCATCCAGATGATTAAGCTGCAAGAGCCTCTCTTGCTGAGCTACAGGAAGATTTAATTTGAGTTATAATGTTGTGCGTAAATTTTTATGCTCAAACTCAATGGGCATTACAACAGTCTCGCCATACACCAATTCAAAAGGTGTAAATCAAGTAGGGGTTTTCCATGTGGTGTGGTAGGCCCACACAACTTCCTGTAAGAAGCTACTCCAGTCTGTTTTGTGCAACTGAACTGTATTAGTGAGGATGGCCTCACTTTCCCTACTAGTGATCTCATCCTGACCACTCGCCTGGGGATGATATGGACTAGACTTCCTATGGTGAATGTTGTATTCCTCCATAAGTGCAGTGATCAGATTTGAAGTGAACTGAGCTCCCTCATCTGTAACTAGTTCCCGTGGAACACCATATCTCGTAAATATTTCCTCATATAAAAACTATGCAACCTTGTTATCCCTTGTGTTGAGCATTGTTTTGACACAAGGCAACTTGCTAAGATCTCAAGATTTGATTTCCTCTCTTGAAAGAATAACGGGGTTATTCCCAAAGTTCTCCAGGGTCAGGTCACAACTTGCTTGGTTACTCAGTTGAAGATAAATGTGAATGTTCACAAGGAGGCCTTTGCTGGTTCGTTCAAGACTTCAAACTGCAAAAACACTTTAGTTCTCTTTTGGTATTTTCCATTTTAACATATATGGGTGTTATAAATAAAATGCAATTTTGCATTTTCAAGATGTAGATTTTTCAGAATTTAAAGACAAAATTTTAAGAGAGAATAGAGTAACGAGAAGTAAAACAAATTGCTAAAAATAAAATCCTATGAACATAAACCACTGCAAACTCTTCCTTGCGAATTGAATGATGGGGATATTTGGAACAAACCCACAAAGCATAAATCAGACCAAGCCACAATTCAATACTCCATGGATGCAAGTGTTTGGAGAGAAGGTACATTCACTCGTGCAGGATATTCAAAATTGATCAAATCATGAATCCACCAAGATGTGCGCACCCATGAGAGAGATTTATCGTTAAACCCAATGATGATCTCTTCCACGCATTTGTCACAACAAGGTAAAGAAAACAATAGCAAACTCCAACTAAAGAAACACAAATCTAAAACACAAAAAACAAGATGCTCTCTGAAAATAATGAATAATGCAAGCATACATCCAATAATTTTGCATAGGTAGCAGCAGTTCACACATCACGAGTGAAGCACCAAATGTATATCTTTATTGCATTAGGAATCTGACCCTTTTACATTGATTTTTGATTACAATATATAGAGTTTGATCTACAACTCTGAATTCCAAATTTTGGGCATCACAAAGAAAATAAATTAATCTAAAACTTTTTTGAAAGGGAAACTACTCTTAACTGATACTAGATAACTTGCATGGATTCTTGAATCCATTTACCATCATTCTTCCCATGCAAGGAGGGTCAAACTCGCCAAGTAGAAAAGAGAAAAGAAGGAGGGTTTCTTCTAAAAACTTGGAGTCTTCTTGTTTCTTAGAGCTTTCCTTGGATTCTTCATCTAGAGGCTCTTCTGGCAGTGGAGACTGGTAAGAGACCCTTAGTCCCTTCAAAATGAACTCAATTTAACCATCAATCTAATCTGGATTTCAACTAGTGTGCAAAAATGTGATCTCGTTGGAAACACCCAAATTTTTTAGATCCCAACCTCACCTCTGAAACTTTTAATGCCCTAAAATTTCTTAAGTGTTAAACAATAAAAATTTTGGTCCAAAGTTTAGATTTGTTAGAGGCCAAAAAGGCCGAAATATTTGGAAGGCCGAAAAATATACAAGGCCAAAAGGCCGAAAAACCTGGAGGGCCAAAAGGATGAAATATTGTCCTGCTTGTGGGGCTGAAAGGCCAAAAGGCTGGAATTTGCAAGTCTTGAAGGGGCCGAAAGGCTAAAACACTGAAATTTTCCTTAGGGATTTTTGTCCAGTGTTTGGAGATTTTTTCTTCAAAATACTTAAGTGGTCCAAGGGGTCATATTGGGAATACTTCTGGGTGTGCATCCCAGAGCCTTTATATGACATCCTGAACTTCCTCATAGTTTATCTTCTTTCTTTTCACCTTTTTGACCTTTTGTTCTTTCTTTTCTTTGAATGTTGTTAGCTCGGAAGCAAAGAATTGGATCTCCTCTACATGTTTTTTCATCCTCATCATCTCTTCTTTTGAATAGAATAATTGTTGCAAGGCTTCCTTGGTCCCTACACTTGCCATAATGTCCCTGAATTGTTGGACCACTTCTTTAGATGGGTGTAAGATATGCTTGGCTTTGTCCTGGTACAAATCAAGGCTGATCCCTATGAAGAAAACATCTATTTCTTCCACCCATTCTAGGACTTCTTTCTTCTTTTCTAATATGGAGGCTTGACATTTTTGATAAATGCTAATTACCTTGATTATGTGCTTGACCCAAGTCTCAAAATTTTCTACCTCCTCACCCTCATATATCTTTAACAGAATTTGGAAGCATTGTTTCTTAATGATCTGCAAATCTTGGAGGGCGGCTTGCCATTTACTTGTCTCAGAATCTAGGCCACCCTCATTTTTCATCAAGTAAATTGAATTTGTAGCTTCTATGAGAATAGCCCTATATGGTTTGAATACCCATTTGATGACACTTTCCCCATATTGCTTAAAATATTCCTTCCAATATGCACTTTCTATGATGAAGGATGGTGTTAATGCTGCCGGTAGGTCTGGGGTGTTTCTCTTATCTAACACTACCTGTAATGAGGCTTCTGGGCAGTTGGGGTCAATAGGACCAACCATTTTGTGAATGAACTACTTCAAGGCTTCATTCTATTCTGTCAAGGTTTTTATAGTCTCCTCAACCTTACTCATGAAACCCAAAGCATGTTTAAGCCCTAAGGCTGCTAGTGTCTTGCTCCCTTCCCTGGTGGGTTCCCCCAAATCTACCTCTTCAAATGTATAGTCTTCCAGAGTTGTTTGCGTTTGAGAGGTGCTAGAAAATGGGACTACAACCTGTGCCTTCCAGAACCCCCTAGTATCTTGGGTGACATAGGACATTATCTGTGCTGGTAATACGATCATTGTCTGATGAAAATTCTATCCTAAGGATGCTATATATGTATTTTCCCCTTCATCCTTATCTGTATAAGTTCTTCTCCTTGACTAGATTTCTTTAGTAAACCACATAGGCTTACTAGATGCGGTGACCGGCTTATATGGGGTAACCTAAAGAACTAAATCTAAATTTTGAGACCCTGGAGTCACCTCTTTATCTAGCCCCTCTTCTTTTTGTTGTCTCTGTTCCCCTTCATTCCTTTCTCCTCGATGCTCTTCTTCCTTTTCACTTTCCTCTTCTGTCTTGTCTTCTTCCTCCATTACCTCATCTCATTTTTTCTGTCCTTGGAATTCATCCCCTGAGGAGCTGACCGAGGCATTAGTATTGAGACCATTCATGACCGTTAATGTGGTTTCAAAAAGTGACACAACCTCTATGGATGCCAATCCTCCAGGGGTTGGGATGTGGCAATTCAAAGGTCTTGATGATGGTGGAGTAGGTGTTGGGAGATTTGGAATTAGAAGTGGAAGAGTAGTTGGTGGGGTTTGGAGAAATGGTGGTGGAGTAGGAATAGGAGGTGGAAGAAGATTTGGTGGAGTAGGAATGTGAAGGGGTGTTGTAACAATAATGGTTTTTGTTGTGGGCTCATTAGTAGTCACCTCTTGGGTGATTGGAGACTCATGATTCTCAAGCCCTTGATCTGCTTTAGAGATCTCTCCCATGATAGGTATATTTGGCTTTGGATTGGTAAATTGAGTGGGAGGTCCTCATACCTAGTTGCATAACCTAGCATGTCCTAGCCTAGGTCCAAGAAACCTTCCAGAACCTCAAAGTATGACATTGGGAACTCATTCAATCCTAGAGCATCCAAGGGATTATCTTTCTCTTTAGGATCTTCTTGGTGTTTCCTACTAGTCTCCTTTTCTCTCCTTTTCTGAGACCTTTTCCTTTTGACTAGAGGGACCTCACCCTTCTCCTCTTCTTGCGGGTCCTCCTCTACAGTTTCTAATTGCGGAGATGCAGAAGATTTCTTCCTCTTATATGTCTTCTTCCCCTTTCTAGTGGCAGGAGGAGATTGTCCAAAAGTGGAGGGTCCTTCATCTAGTGAAACCTGTGCTAGCCCTATGGGAGGATCTATTTTCCCGGTCATTCTTGTCTTAGGAGCCTTGGGCCTTGGGTTTGACCCATACTCCACTGTAAGTTCATGGTTGTATACCGTGCTTGGCTTCTGTGATGGTGCCTTCTTGTATTGTGGCACTGTAATTTTCTCTCCACACTTTCTATCTGCTTTCTTGGGTGGATCCATCAATGTTTTCATAGGTATTGGGCGCATCTTGTAGGGCCTATTAATCCATTCCCCTATTTTTCTCATCACATGCCTTGCCTGGAAATCAATGTCGTCATTTTCATCCTTATCAACCTCTGCGTTCATGATAGGCTGATCATATATCTTGTCATCTATATAAATGGCCTCCAAGACCTCATCTGAGTCTTTATGACTTCCTTGGCCAGGGTAAGAGTCATTCTATAATAATCCCAGATCCTGACCTCATGGTCATCTACACAGTTCATCCACTGACCCTCCAAGTGTGGTTCGTGAATGTAGAACTTGCCAATAGTGTGGTTGTAAGTGCCTATAGGGTCAAAATGAGGTTGCACTGTCTTGTAAAGCTGTAGGGGATAATCATCCCATTTAAAGGCCAAAGATTTACAGATCTTCATATCTTGTACGGTATATGGTCCCAGTGAGATGGGAAAATCCCAACAGTGCTTCTTTTTGTGCTTTATGTGTGTTCATATACATCTGTGAGTTGCCCGGACATCTCCAAAATGATTATCCAGTTGGATGGATACCTGGGAAACTTATTTAGTCTTAAATTTGATCTCGCTACCTGAATGTAAGTGAAGTTTTTGAATTGTATGTAATAGGCCCCTATGCCCCTTACTTTGGAGGTTGCTTCTTCTGACATCCTTTTTGAAAAATCACCCTCAATAGATTGGATGATTGCAAAAATGAAGGCGTCATTGACTATCCTATATTCTGGGTTGTCCTCTGATATTTTTTCCTTTTTTTGTACTTGGGGGTACACGATGTGAGGCCATGCATTGGGATCACTTAGGTTTCCCCTCTTGATGAGTCCTGGGTAGTTCGCCCATGCTACCAATAGGTACACCACATAGGTACTCATATAAAATATGGGGTTGCGTTTTACTTCCACCAACTGTTCATCCAACTTGTCACTGATGATGGTCCCCCAATCAAGCCTAGCCCTATGGCCTTTGATTCTTTCTATTAGGAGAATCATCCAATTCCCCAGTTGGGATAATTGTGGTAACCCATATACTTGGCTTAGAATTGTTATGGCTGCCTTGATATCATCTTTCACGTATCCCCTCCTTAAGTCTATCTTGTCCAGCTTATTTTTTGGGAGAGGTTGCTTGAGGTAATGGTTGTTGACTATTTCATAAGCCTCTTCCCCTTTGTTTCTAAACCACAAGTTTCCTTTCTCTATGAAAAAGTCATAGAACTTATCTACGCCTTTGTGGAGGTGGAAGACATCCTCTATGATGTCTGGCCTAATATCCAACACTACTTGGCCCTCTGTATTCTGAACCACCCTTTTGTCAGAGTCATAATGGTTCGCCAAGGTCATGATCATCTCAAGTGAGGTCACGGCCACTAGGTGGGATGTCGCCTTGACTAGTCCTGCTAATACCAGTGAGGTACAATCCTCTGATCTCCCGATTGGTTGGCCACACCTTGTTAGGAAGTCGTCCAAATCTACATTCCCGATATCAGTATCAATGATTTTGATGTTCTTGTTGCCAATTTTGGAAGGGGGGGTGTTCCCCTTGTATAGGTACTTCATGGGTGACACTGTCTTTTTCTCAGGAATTTCTGCTGTGAAACATGCAAGTATCACTATTTTATTTGAAGAAGAAAAACTTAAAAGAAAGCTAACTAATCTAAGAAAACAGAGGAAAAACTCTCTAAGTAGTCAGGAATGCAGGTTTTCACACTTTTGGCCCTTTCAGGGTTTCAGGTGCCGAAAATGGTTTCAGAGGCCGAAAAGGCCAAAAGTTTGAAAAGCCATCGTTGAAGAGCGAGCTTTGTCAGAATTTTCAGCATCCAAAAGTTCAAAGTTTTTGATGGATGCCAAAAAATTTGAATAGGCTTATGAAATCCGAAAGTCTGAGATCTTACTGAAGTGGACAATGCTTTCAGGGATTCAAACTTTTCGGCATTTCAGATCTTTTAGAGGTTTGAAAAATTGAAAAGGCTGAATCTCTGAAATGACACTTGGACTCCCAACCCAACCTATTTTTTGGCCTTTCAGAGGCCGAAAACCTGCGACAAAGGTCGCAACCAAAACAAAACAAAACTCTGACATAGAAAACTAGAAAGAAACAGACCCAACCCAACAAGGAGGGAATTCCCTGCTAAACATTGAAGGCTCCAAAGGCCCTAAGAGACCAGGGGAGAGAATTCCACACGCCCTAGGTTGGACAAGCACCAGGAATGAAAACCCTAAACTTAAACAAAAAAAGGGAATAAACTACGAGACAACAAAAAAGGAACCTACCTTGAAGGAGCTAGGAGGGGGAGGATGACACAACAGAGCTTGGAGGCTTGGGGTGATCAGTCTCAGGATTGAGGGTGAAAATGGTGAAGTGATGAGCTCTCAAGAAGTTGGAGGTGAAAATGGTGAAGTGAGTTAGATTAGGGCCCTTTTGGCCTTTTATAACCCACGGGGCTTACGTCAGCACTTTCGGTGTTTCAGGGTCCGCAACACCAAAATTCAGGAGGTAGACACCTTCAGCCTTTTGGTGTTTTTGGAGGCCAAAAACTCTGAAAGGGCCAACTTTTGGCCTTTCGGCCATTTTGGTATTTCAAAGTGATATGGTCCTCTGAAAGGCCGAACAGGCCAAAAGGCCAAAAAAATGTGTCTTCTTTTTTTTTATCATGCTGACACCCTTTCTTTTGAGACTAACCAGGCGAGGACTCAAGGGGGTAGACAAGATCGAAAGCCAAAAGACACAAAAAGGGGGGTCCCCATGGTCAGAGGACTAAAAAAATGGGGTGTGTGTTGTGGACCCACAACAAATAGCCCCGACAAAAGGAGGAATGACCAAGGTATTTCTTCATCATCAATACTCTTCCAGAATGTATCTTTGCAGTAGAACAGAATCGAGAGGTGTTTGTGTTGACAATCTTTTAATGACCTCCAATCTGAGGTTTTTTTGCTGGTTTCCCAATGGGTGTTCATGCGTATTTATTTCTTGACCTTTTATTGTGGTAACTGGAATGTTTGCTAGCTGCTTCCAACCTTTGTCAAGTAGACCAGGGTTTCCCGAAAAGAGCTTTGATGCCAGTTAGGTGTTCATACCCCCGACAAAGTTTTCCCCAAATCCCAAGTATAACCTTGCTTTACTGTTGTATGCACCCTAAAATGGTCGCCTAGACTTTGGGCCCCATTTCTTAATTTATCAAATCCCTGAATCAATACTTTCAAATATCAACAATATCAATTATATCAATTTTCTTGATCAAATCATAATCAATTCAATATTTCCTAAGGTTTAAGCCTTATTTAATTTAAAAGAGAAAAAAATAAAAATAAAAATATTATTTAATTAAGAGAACATTCTCTCTTTTAATTAATTAAAAATCTCTTTTAATTAAATAATAA
>MU224969.1:1168910-1224339 GCA_018584345.1 Thuja plicata
TAGCCTCATTTCATAGCTTAGTTTCCTTTTATGCAATAGAATAATCTCACATAGTCTAAATAAGAAGGCTTGGTAACATTTGTTCTTTCCTTTCATATATTAGTTGCATTGTACTTTCATTTTCATAGCTTAGCTTGCATTTTCATTTAGATTTGCATTGCATTGCATACATTTTGATTCTTGAGGATATTGGCATTCTTTCCCTTGTTTTCATTATGAATCTCTCATTGTATGGTTTATTGGCAAGGTCATGAGTTTATAGCTCTAGCTGAGAGCAATTTTTACAAATCTTGCAACTCCATGCATAGAGAGCTATGGATCGATTTGTGAGGGCTCATTCTTGAGTTTCTTTGCATGTAAGGATTCATAGAAGTGCACTATTTTGTGTGTACAACTGTCGGTCAAGTGTTCATAGCCCTGGTAGAGGTTGTCATAGTCACCCAAGTCCGTTCTAATTGCTAAGCTGTAGCTTTCTTTCTTTTGAGAGTTCTGTCTTTAGAAAGTCCTTTTATTTCGTCGGCGTGCTTTTGAAATGTGTCAAACCTCAAATTTTTGTGTACTCCATGTGTTCAGGTCCATAGTAATTTTCCTTTTGTTTTTTATTTGATCCGAGCAATGATTAGGATGTGTCACCCGAATCTTAGAATTGTGACCTCTTTGGGGCACTTTTTCTTTTGTGTGCTTCTTTTGTTCTCTCTTCAACTTTTCCTTTTTTTTTCTATTGCCTTTCCATTAAGTTTAGACTTGGGTTCTGGGATCGGTGGGTACCTAAATCTATGCATTCATGCTAGTTACAACTGATAAACACCCAATAAATCAATTCTCTCGGGCATCATCTCTTAGTGTGTTCTGTGATCAGGATGACCAAGCTTTGAACTTGTTCTTATCTATCAACGATAATTATCACCACTTTGCCTTTTGGGAGTGTCCTTCACATTTTAACGTATCTTTGGAGAATTTGACTAAGAAATACCTCTAATCCAATGTACTGACTACCTTGGAGTGGATCCAAAACCCACTAACCCAAAACAACGAAAAGAGCCCCGACAAAAAGGGAAAAACCACCACGAACGAAAGATAGGACTGACGGCGAGGGCGACGAAAAAAGAAAAAGGAAAGGAAACAAAGAAGCAAAAAAGGGGCTATGGTACAAGGGATGGGATGGAAGGAAATCCTAGTTAGGATCCAAATTAATGTTTGATGAATTTCCCATTGACTGGTAATGGGATCAACTCTCCATTCAAAGTGCTGATCCTAGAGGTGTTTTCCCCCAGGATCTCTGATATCAGGTAAGGGCCTGTCCATAGTCTTTGGAACTTGGTGTGGTTGCCAGGATTTTCTTTTTCCTTATCCCACATGAGGAAAAGGTCAGAGATCCTGAAGGCCTTAATGGTAGCTCTCTTTTCAAACCACCTCTTGACTATGACTTGATGCTTTGATATGTGCTCCAGAGCCAATGTTCGCTTCTCCTTTAGGTTAAGGAGATTCATGGGCTGGAATTATACTCGATCTTCTCCTCCCACATATTGGTCCATGAATCTCAGGATTGGTATTTTTGAGTTCATGGGGAAGACTGGTTGTAATCCATAGACCAGTTGGTATAGGGACGTCCCCAAGGCATTTTTTATCCTTACGTGATCAGTTGCGTGTGCCAATCCCTAGGGTTGTCATCCAGGACATGTTTGATCATTATTGTTAAGTTCTTGTTTGTAGACTCTGCTACACCATTGACTTGCAGATAATAATTTGAAGAGAACTTAAGGATTACCTAGTTTTCAAAGGCCCATTGTGTGAGCGAGGTAGAAGAAAAAGAGGGAGCATTGTCACATACTAGATAAAATGGCATCCCAAACTTGGTTATGATGCGCTCCTCCAAGAATTTGGTCACCACCTCTGTAGTAAAATTATTCAGTGCTTGAGCCTCCATCCAGTGTGTGTAGTATTTGGTAGCTATCAAAATGAACTTGTGTCCTACAAACGAAGGGGGGTTAATCACTCCAACAAAATCTAACACCCATTGAGAAAATGGGTGTACCTCATATACTGGTTGTAAGGGCATTACGGGGTTTCTCTCTAGAGTTGCGCTAGTTTGGCAAGTGTGGAAAGATATCACATGTTTGCTGGTGTCCCTGAATATTGTAGGCCAAAAATATCCTGTCCTTAAGATTTGGTGGGCAGTTGCATCAGCTCACCCATGTCCCATCCCGTATTTGTCATGGAAATCCTCTAGGATTTTCTTTTCCTCGAGTCTGTCCAAGAACCTTAGGTATAGACCCTCATAATTGTGTTTATATATTTATCCATTCTTCAATATGTAGGAGCTACTTTTGATTCTCAAGGCTCTTCTCTGGGAACCACTCACCTCCTCTGGGCAATGGTTTTGCAATAGATAATACACTATGTCTTGATACCATACATCACTGATCACACCTTGATCAGTGTAGGTTTGGCAGACCAGACCTTCTTCAACCTTAGAGATTAGATTTGTTAGGCCTTGGCCCCTTACTAGTTTCATTGGTTGGATTTCAAGGTCAAAATCCTGGAGGATTGCCATCCATTTTACTCTCTGCTCTCCCAGCTCATTATGCATCAAAAGGGACTTTACGGTTGTGTTTGGAACTATCCCAATGAATTTACTTTTGAAGATGTAGTGTCTGAACCTTTTTACCACTTTGATAAGAGAAAATGACTATTTATCCAGGTTTGGGTACCTGAGCTCAACATATTGAAAAGGGAAACTCATGAAAGCTATGGGTCTCTCATCTTCACTGTCCTTCTTTTGTGTGAGGATGCCTACACATGAGTGCCTCAGTTCTCAAATGCAATAGAATAAAACTTGAAAGGGATAGTGTAGTCTAGGATGACCATGACCAGTGCCGTAGTGATGGAATTTTTAATCTCCTCAAAGGATTTCTTGGCTAGGAGACCCCATTCAATCTTGGCATCTTTCTTGAGCATGTCGTTCAACGATTTCACTATCTCTGTGAAACCACTAATGAACTTCCTTACGAAGTTGATCTTCCTGAAGAAAGATTTCAATTCTTTGTGGCTATGTGGTGGCATAAACTTTAAAAAGGCCTCTACCCTTTTAGGATCTATGGCTATCCCCTTCTCAAAGATGATATGTCCCAAGAGTTTTCCTTCAGTTACCCCAAAAATGCATTTCTTGGGATTGAGGGAAATCCCAAATTCCTTGCATCTTTGAAGGCATTTTCTGAGGTCATTTAAGTGGTCAGCTCTTTACTTTGAGAAAATTGTGAGATCATCCTTGTATATGATAATGCACCTCCTAACTAGTCCTTTGAAATCTATGTCCATTGTCCTCTGAAAATTGGCCCCGATGTTAATCATTCCGAAAGGCATCCGGCGGTAGGCGAAGGTTCCCCATTTGGTTGTGAATATTTTTTTCAGCCTGTCCTCTTCCTACACCATCACTTGGTAGTAACCCAAGTAACCATCTAGAAATGATATCATTTGAGACCCATTGACCTTTTGTAGTGCTTTGTTGAGAGATGGGAGTATGTAATTGTCCTTCTGAGAAGACTATTTAAGGTTCCAGAAATCCATGCATAATCTAATCTCTCTAGTTTTATTTCTCACGGGTACTAGGTTCACAACCCAAGTGGAATGTTGAATTGGAAAGATGATTCTAGCATCAATAAACTTCTAAACTTCCTTTTGGATTAAGGGTTCCATAGTAGGGTTCATGGGCCTCTGTCATTTCCTGAAAGGATTGGAGTCTAGTTTTAGAGGGATGTTGTGCACTATGACTAAGGTGTCATATGTCTTCAATTCTTCATAGCTCCATGCTATGACATCTCGATATTCAGTGAGGAGCTAGACCATTTTCTCTTCTCTTCTTTGGTTCTTGCTTTTCTGATGTGGACCGCTCTAGGTTCCCCTTCCATGCCAAGGTTGTATGTATCACATTCTTTACCATCAGGTGTTACGTCTAGGCGTCTCCTTACTACAGTCTTGTCATTGTCAAAAATCCTCTCTAGTTCTACCATCCCTTTGGGTATGGCATTGGTCCTCAGATTTATGACACCTTGATCATCAAGATCTTTAGGTTCAATTGCTCCTTCACCTTCCTTTTCCTTGTTTATGATCTATTTTTCAAACACACCGGCACACATGATAAACTCCAAGATGTGTTGATCATCTTGGAAGACTTGAAAATTAGTGACGTTGTCTAGAGTGGTTAGGGCCGCGAAAAGTTCAACTGAGAATTTAATTAGCTTGGATTTCTCCATTGAATGTAATGAACTGGCCAAAATGGCTAAGGCGTCGGTGACAACATTTTTTCTTCTTGGGATGGTTTTGATGTCGAAAGTGTTGAAGTCATTGATCAGGTCCCATGCTCTATTTTGGTAGGCTGAGAGCCTCTTATCATTGCAAGTATACTGACTATGGATCTGCTTGATGACCAATTGCAAGTCCTCTTCCACTATTAGGATTTTTATTCCCTTTCCATGGGCCAGGGGAAGCCCATGGACCAGCACTTCATATTCTGTGACATTGTCAGTGCACAGAAATTGTAACCTATAAGCGGCAAAGAAAGACTTACCTCTTGGGTTTATCAATTTGATCCCTGCACTTGCTCCCTGTTTACATTTGGAACTATCAAAGTGCAATTTCCATATCTGGGGTTTCTTAGTAGGGTTAGACTTGGCTGATTTTCTCTTGGGAGAGCCCTTGGTTTTGAGTTTCCATCCCTTTTCTCCATCACTGTCAGAAGAGGTTAATTCTCCTGTATTTTGGGTATGTCTGGGTTTGGGGGTTTCAACACTTTCACCACCTTCATCTTCTAGCATTCCTTTGTAAGGGGGACATGCTCCATCATCAGAGGTACTCCAGTCACTAAGTGTGTTCAAAGCAGGACTTCTATCATCAGAATCTGACCCACTGTCCTAGTTCTGATGTGAAGTGTTTGTAGGGACTGGGCTGTTTATTTCTGGCAGGGTGTTACTTTTGTCCTCAATCTCAAGGATGTGCTCTTTTATTGTTGGTGTTTTTGATAGATTACTTGGTAAGGTGATTTGGGTCAATACCCGTGATAATGCTTCTTGGGAACTGGGGCATGTGAACTCAGAACGGCTAGCCTGGTGTAGTCGGCAGTACCCTGGTAGTAACAAGATGTTAGGGTCTGCATGCTAAACCAAGTGTCGTAAGCTAGCTATTGTGTTGTTGATGAAATTTTGGAAGATATCATCATCGATATCTGACTCTAAGAGACCTAGAATGGGGTTGTGGTCTGATTGTAGGCCTTCTTAGATTTGGAACATGAGGATGTCATCCATTTGATAAGTTCCCAAGTCTGGTTGGGTGAACATGACTTCATTCAGGGCATTGTACTCAGTGATCATCTTTCTCAATTTAGGCTCTACATATATCTTGATCTAGTTATTCAAACCTCTCCATGGTAGCCATAGTTGGGTGAAATATGTGGAAAGCCACCCTCTCAAGCACTTGGTCCATTCTCAACTTAACATCATCCCATAAGTTTTAGGTATGGTTACTATATGCACATCAATGTGTTCTTGTATTTTGGGATCTACAACCAATTGAATGTGTAGATCTTTGAGCACACTAATCACCTTGACCTCAGTCTTATCTAGTTGTATGACTACTCAGTTTGTTACTTGGGGTGTCATTCCCAAGTTTTGGTAGATTGACAGGGGAATGACATTGCAAGAAGCTCTTGAATCAATCAGGAAGTTGTGTAGGTTCTTTCCAAACATCCATAAAATGAGTAAGAAAAGTGGGACCTCCATCTTATCCTTGAACATTGCGGGGAAATCCTTAGATGTGTTGATACTAGATGTAGGTGTCCTTGTATTGTTGGTTGATGAGCCTGGTTTTGAGAGGTCCAGAGATCTTAGAAGGGCCTCCTTCTGAGATGGGCATCCTTGCAGCAATTCAAACACATATATCTTCACTTTAGTTTTCTTCAGTTCATCAACCACGCTATATTTATCACTCGACCAGGCCGCACCTCTATAGCCAACATATGTACTTGTTGTAGGGGGTGTGGGACCATTCAGGCCTTTAGGAGGCATGGGATTGTTACTAGTTCAAGGATCTAGTGGGGTTGGTTGTTTGCTTGGGGGAATACCGTCAATGAGAGGTTCCTTTCTTCTCTGAAGGTTGTATGAGTTTCGTTGATCATTCTAGAAGGCATGTACTTCTGAATATTCAGGCTCATTTTCTCTCTGGAAGGGAAACACAGACTCATCTTCTCCTGCAAAAGCATCTGAGCCTTCCTCTTTTCTAGACTCATAGGAATCGAACACCATAGCATTAAATTGTACCGAGGGCTCCTCTAGGTTTTTGATGTATAGATCATGGGAGTTGTTCCCATACCGATTATTGTCTTGGTGTGAATTTAAAGCTTCATAAGCATTGGCATTGTTTGCTGGGATGCTGCCGTTATTGGGTCTAGTGTTCCATGGTTGGATTGGCCTTTGTTTCCCAAACTACTTCTCTTGTGTATTGTTATTATTGTATGTATTGAAGCCTTGGTTTGGATTCTGGGGGTATGTATTCGAATCAGCAGCTGTCCTTTGATATCCACCTTGATTTTGGGATGGATTTGACTTCATCCGGGTGAGCTTGTTGGTGAGTTGTGATAAGGCCTTCTTCACGACATCTAGCTCAAAGGCCATGAGAGTATCAGGCTCTGGTTGGGGTATAACTCTTTTCTCCACAAACACTATTTTGTGAGCCTCATAACCTGGATAAGTAATAGATGGGGGTACGACTATAAATGGTTGTGTCAAAATGGGATTTAACATAGATGTGTGAGTGGCTAGAGCTTGATTGCTTGCTGCAAATAGATGTGGGACAACAAGGTTATTCATGGTGGGTACTACTTCATAACTTCCTTCTTGTGGGTCCATCTACTGGGTAAATGTGACGGCTTCCTTGTACACTTTTTCCATCATGTCTCTATCTACTGGGGGAAGTCTCCTAAAAACGATTGAGGTGAAAGGATCCAAATCCTTCAAGTAAACTTGTATGACAGCCTCATCTGGTATGGTGTAAAGAGCTTCTAGCTTCTAGTTCATTTTGTGGAAACGATGATTGAACATAGCGATGGGATCTTTAGGATCTTTCCTCATTGTAATGAACTGGTGATGTGTTGTGGCAGGATCCACATACAACTTGAATTGATTGAGGAATTTGGTTTCAAATTCGTTCCATGCAGAGATAGACCCTCATGGTAGGTTCAGGTACCAATTGTATGGAAAATCTCCCAAAGTGTATGGGAATAGATGACAAACAACATCTTGGTGGGAAATCTCTTTACGGTTCCAAATTTCTTTGAAGGCACGGATGTGTTCTTCTGCTATCCTTGATTCACCATATATGAATCAGGTGCAAACATTCTCTGGATTTTTGGGTAACTCATGGAGCTGCCCAAAAAAATTTAAAGGTGTGCTATTTGGGTTGGCAAAAAAGGTCATCGAACATGGTTGTTGCAAATTTTGATTTTGCACGTTCTAATTTTTGTCTATGGCTGTTATGACAGTCGGGGCAGTGATATGTGTGTTGTCCAAGAGAATTCTAATACTCAGCAAGGTGGTGAGAATATGTCTCTTTGGTCTTTCCTTTGTTATTGTGAGCTCTACAATTGTGGGTGAGTTCAAGGAAGTCGCCTCTCTTCAGAGATAATCTAAGCACTTGCTCGAATCTCTCTAGAGAGAAAGATCCAATGTTATCCAAATTTTGAGTCTTGAGGCCCTCCTTCTAGCACCACATCTATTGAGCGTTATTTTGACACAAGCCAACTTGCTAGGATCTTGAGATTTGATTTCCTCTCTTGAAAGAATAACGGGGTTATTCCCAAGGTTCTCCAGGGTCGGGTCACAACCTTCTTGGTTACTTAGTTGAAGATAAATGTGAATGTTCACAAGGAGGCCTTTGCTGGTTCATTCAAGACATCAAACTGCAAAAACACTTTAGTTCTCTTTTGGTATTTTTTGTTTTAACATATATGGGTGTTGTAAATAAAATGCAATTTGTATTTTCAAGATGTGGATTTTTCAGAATTTAAAGACAAAATTTTAAGAGAGAATAGAGTAACGAGAAGTAAAACAAATTACTGAAAATAAAATCCTACAGACATAAACTGTTGCAAACTCTTCCTTGTGAATTGAATGATGGGGATATTTGAAACAAACCCACAAAGCATAAATCAAACCAAGTCACATTTCAATACTCCATGGATGCAAGTGTTTGGAGAGAAGGTACATTCACTCATGCAATATATTCAAAATTGATCAAATTGTGAAACCACCAAGATGTGCGCACCCACGAGATAGATTTATCGTTAAACCCAAAGATGATCTCTTCCATGCATTCGTCACATCAAGGTAAAGCAAACAACAACAAACTCCAACTAAAGAAACGCGAATCTGAAACACAATAAACAAGAGGCTCTATGAAAATAATGAATAATGCAAGCATACATTTAATAATTTTAGATAGGTAGCAGCAATTCACACAGCACGAATGAAATACCAAATGTATATCTCAATTGCATTAGGAATCTGACCCTTTTATATTGATTTGTGATTACAATATATAGAGTTTGATCTACAACTCTGAATTCTGAATTCTAAATTTAGGGCATCAAAGAGAAAATAAATTAAACTAAAACTTTGCTGAAAGGGAAACTACTCTTAACTGATACTAGATAAATTGCATGGATTATTGAATCCATTTACAATCAGTCTGCCCATGTAAGGAGGGTCAAATCCATCAAGAAGAAAAGAGAAAAGAAGGAGGGTTTCTTTTGAAAACTTGGAGTCTTCTTCTCGTTTCTTAGAGTTTCCCTTGGATTCTTCATCTAGAGGTTCTTCTGGCAGTGGAGACTAGTAAGAGACCCTTAGTCCCTTCAAAACGAACTCAATTTAACCATTAATCTGATCTGGAGTTCAACTGGTGTGCAAAAATGTGATCTTGCTGGAAACACCTAGATTTTTTGGATCCCGGCCTCACCTCCAAAAATTTTAATTCCCCAAAATTTATTAAGTATTAAACAATCAAAATTCTGGTCCAAATTTTGAACTTGTCAGAGGCTGAAAAGGCCAAAATATTTGGGAGGCCAAAAAGGCCAAAAAACCTGGAGAGCTGAAAGGTCGAAATATTGTCCTTCTTACGGGGTCGAAAGGATGAAAGGCTAGAATTTGCATGTCCTGAAGGGGCCGAAAGGACAAAACACCAAAATTTTCCTTAGGTATTTTTTTCCACTATTTGGAGATTGCTTATTCAAAATGCTTAAGTGGTCCATGGGGTCATTTTTGGAATACTTCTGGCTGTGCAACCCAGAGCCTCTATATGACTTCCTGAACTTCCTCATAGTTTATTTTCTTTCCTTTCACCCTGTTGACCTTTTGTTCTTTCTTTTCTTTTAATGTAGTTATCTCAGAAGAAAAGAACTAGATCTCCTCTACATGGTTTGTCATCCTTGTCATCTCTTCTTTTGAATAGAATAATTGCTGCAAGGCTTCCTTGGTCCCTACACTTGCCATAATGTCCCTAAACTATTGGACCACTTCTTTAGATGGCTATAAGATATTCTTGGCTTCGTCTTGGTAAAAATCAAGGCTGATCCCTGTGAAGAAAACATCTATTTCTTCCACCCATTCTAGGACTTCTTTATGATTTTCTAATATGGAGGCTTGACATTTTTCATAAACACTAATTACCTTGATTATGTGCTTGACCCAAGTCTCAAAATTGTCTATCTCCTCACCCTCATATATCTTTACCAAAATTTGGAAGCGTTGTTTATTAATGATCTACAAATCTTGGAGGGTGGCTTGCCATTTGCTTGTCTCAAACTCCAGGCCACCCTCTTTTTTTATCAAGTCAATTAAATTTGTAGCTTCTATGAGAATAACCATATATGGTTTGAATACCTGTTTGATGGAACTTTCCCCGTACTGCTCAAAATCTTCCTTCCAATCTGCATTTGCTATGATGAAGGATGGTTTTAACCCTACCGATAGGTCTAGGGTGTTTCTCTTATCTAACATTGCCTGTAATGAGGCTTCTGGGCAGTTGGGGTCAATAGACCAACCATTTTGTGAATGAACTTCTTCAAGGCTTCATCCTGTTCTGTCAAGGTTTTTATAGTCTCCTCATCCTTACTCATGAAACCCAGAGCATGTTTAAGCCCTAAGGCTTCTAGTGTGTTAATCCCTTCCCTGGTGGGTTCCCCCAAATCTACCTCCTCAAATGTATAGTCTTCCATAGTTTCTTTTTTTTGAGAGGTGCTGGCGGATGGGACTATAACCTGTGCCTTCCTACACCCCCTAGTGTCTTGGGTGACATAGGACATTGTCTACACTGGTAATATGATCTTTGTCTGATGAAAAGCCTGTCCTAAGGATGCTATATCCATATTTTCCCCTTCATCCTCATCTGTATAAGTTCTTCTCCTTGACTAGATTTCTTTAGTAAACACGTAGGCTTACTAGATGTAATGACCGTATCATATGGGGTAACTTGAAGAACTAAATCTAAATTTTGAGACCTTGGAGTCACCTCTTTATCTGGCCCCTCTTCTTGATCCTGTCTTTGTTCCCCTTCATTCCTTTCTCCTTGGTGCTCTTCTTCCTTTTCTCTTTCCTCTTCTACCTTGTCTTCTTCCTCCATTGCCTCATCCCATTTTTTTTGCCTTGGTCTTCATCCCCTAAAGAGCTAACCGAGGCTTCAGTATTAAGACCAGTCATGATCTTTAATGTGGTTTCAAAAAGTGACACAACCTCTATGGATGCTGATCCTCTAGGGGTTGGGATGTGGCAGGTCAAAGGGCTTGATGATGGTGGAGTAGGTGTTGGGAGATTTGGAATTAGAAGTGGAAGAGTAGTTGGTGGTGTTTGGAGAAATGGTGGTGGAGTAGGAATAGGAGGTGGAAGAGTAGTTGGTGGAGTAGGAATGTGAAGGGGTATCATAACAATAATGGTTTATGTTGTGGGATCATTAGTAGTCACCTCTTGGGCAATTGGAGACTCTTGATTCCTGATCCCTTGATCTGCTTTAGAGCTCTCTCCCAGGATAGGTATATTTGTCTTAGGATTGGTAAATTGAGTGGGAGGTGGAGTTAGGGTTACTTGTGGTTGAAAAAGAGAAGGACGACCTGCCTCATACCCAGTTGCATAACCTGGTGTGTCCTGGCCTAGGTCTGAGAAACCTTCCAGACCCTCAAATTTTGACATTGGGAACTCATCCAATCCCAGAGCATCCAAGGGATTATCTTGCTCTTTAGGATCCTCTTTATGTTTCCTACTAGTATCCTTTTATCTCCTTTCCTGAGACCTTTTCCTTTTGACTAGAGGGACCTCTTCATATTCCTCTTCTTGTGGGTCCTCCTCTATGGTTTCTAATTGTGGAGACGCAGAAGCTTTCTTCCTCTTATATGTCTTCTTCCCCTTTCCGGTGGCAGGAGGAGATTGTCTGGAAGTGGAGGGTCATTCATCTAGTGAAACCTTTGATCGCCCTATGGGATGATCTATTTGTCTAGTCATTCTTGTCTTAGGAGCCTTGGGCCTTGGGTTTGAGCCATACTCCACTGTACGTTCATGGCCGTATACCGTGCTTGGCTTCTGTGGTGGTGCCTTCTTGTATTGTGGCACTGTAATTTTCTCTCCATGCTATTTATCCCCTTACTTGGGTGGATCCATAATCATTTTCATAGGTATTGGCTCATCTTGTAGGGCCTCTTAATCCATTCCCCTATTGTTCTCATCACATGCCTTGCCCAAAAATCAATGTCATCATTTTCATCCTTATCAACTTCTGCGTTCATGATAGGCCTGTCATATATCTTGTCATTTCTATAAATGGCCTCCAAGATCTCATCTGAATCATGCTCCCAAACTTTTGGGGGAATATGAGTCTTTATGACTTCCTTGGCCAGGGTAAGAGTCATTGTACAATAATCCTAGATCCTAACCTCATGGTCATCTACACAATTCATCCAGCGATCCTCCAAGTGTGGTTCATGAATGTAGAACATGCCAATAATGTGGTTGTCAGTGCCTATTGTAACCACCCTAATTTGGTCAGCTCTGACTATAGACCCTATTTTCCCTAAGTGTGATCATACCCCCAATTATGTCCAAACAACTCTTCAATCAACTGGCGTAATTCATTCGAATTAGATTAAATCTCTTAAGTGATCTAATCATTAAATTTTATTAATCACCTAAGCCAATCAAATCAATTCAAATCAAAACATGGCTAAGGTAATTAATTTAAAATAAATTAAATAAATCCTAATTATATCTAATCACTTGCAAAAGTCTATCTTCTAGCCTAAATTAATCTAATTAATTGGCTATAGTCCTAATTAATTATCAAAAGCAATAAAAAGCTTAAATAATTAATTTTCCTATTTTTGAGTGAATATATTAATTATAATTTATTTCATTAATATTCCCCTTAACCCGAACCTAACCTATCTCAACCACCTTAACCCTAGGTTCAAACCCATCCCAACCTATTCCCCCCATGCTAAGCTAAGCCTAATCTTAATCCTATCCTAACCCACTTTCTAATGTTGTCACATTCCTAATTTTGTGATTAGGAATTCAACCCACTTGAGAAAGTCAACTTTCTCAAGCTTGACTCCCTCTAAGTCCACCTTCTCAAGCTTGGACTCACACCCCTCACCATGCCTCTTAATTGCTCTCATTAATACATCATTAATGGAGATTCCTCAAGCTCATGCCTCATTAATGCCTTTGGAATTAATGCCTCTTACACCTCATTAATGGTTTTTACACCTCTATTAATGACCGTTGTCCCCCCTCTCTCTCCTCATTTATTCTATAAATAGAATGAGTTTTTGAGCTCAAATTGCCCTTAATTTTCAGAGCTAAAAGCATTGCTATGTTTTTTAGATTATTTATGAATCCATATTACATCTTAGATTTTGATATTATGCATTGTTATTATCTTCATATTTAGAGTTAATATGCATGTTTCTTAATCATTTAGATTAGTTTTCATTCAAATCTTCCATTCTTAGGTTGTATATGTCACTGATTTGTGTATAATCTGAGGGCATGATTATGACATTCTTCAAACTCCTCCTAGATAGGAAGCAATAGATCAGTTTTAGTGTTTAGCTTCAAACCCTCGCTTTTTATGCTTTTCCACTAATATAATGATCTATTGAAGTGTCATGTTGCAGATAACAGGTCCAAAAATTTATAACTAAATCCAACACTTTGGGCCTATAGAACAAGCATCAGAACACTGACTGGAGCCACACCATTTACCTTAGTTTATGGCGCTGAAGCAATACTACCTATTGAGGTTGAAATCTCATCTTTGTACGTATCTTTGCAAGGTCTTGTTACTGATGAGCAATGCCACATTGATAGGGTGAATGCAGTAGAATTAGTTGATGAGCGCAAACAATAGGTGTTCGATCATATGAAGGTGTACCAAGCATGAATATCCAAAGGATACAATAAAAAGGTCATACCATGACATTTTCAAGTGGGGGATTTTGTTCTAAAAGAGAATCCTAAGAACCAGCCTAACAAAGAATAGAAAGGAAAGTCTAAACCTAATTGGTTGGGACCGTATGTTATCACTGCTACTTTTGGGATTGGAGTGTAATAACTAGCTACACCTGAGGGAGATGTTCTCCCAAATCCTATAAATACCCTACATTTGAAGCAGTTTTACGCTTGATGTTTGGCTAGCAGAGCCTATGCAGTGAAAACTCAGAAAATACCAAAAAATCAGAAAATTGATCCTAAAGAAATCCAAAAATAGTGGAAAAAGCCCTGAAGAAAGGTATCCTTTGTGAAAACCTGGCAAACAAGTGCCTTGATACTACAAAAACATTAAAAAAAAAAGCAAAAATAGCAAAAAAATTAAAAAAGAGAAAAGTGCCTTGATGACAATCTAGTAAAACGGGCATCCTAGTAGCAAAAATGAAAAGTTTTGCCAAGTGGTGAAAACCTAGCAATCATGTGTCACTTGTATTCTGCACTCTATCTATCAATACATTGCTAATACTAGGCCTTCACGATTGTACCTATGCTAAAAGTTGACTTTTTTTCCTTACGAATATCCTATCCTTGCTTGGGATTTGTTTGCATTTCTGTCTTAGGAACAAGTCATTCCACACTGGGGACATCTTCTGCTAGCATGTTAATTTGCATCTTCTAGGTCATCATAGGATGGTTTGTCTTGTGACACAATGTTTCTCGATTCTTGCACCAAAACTGTCACTTTCATGAAACATGAGGGCATCTTTTCAAACCGCCTATCTTGCACAAACATTGCACTAACATAAATGCCCTTCTGAAAACTACATTGGATTGCAAACAGGGACAAGGTCATCCACTCAAACAAGAAAACATATTGCTTAAAATTCCAAATTTTGATTGATGAATCTCTACTAGGCTTGAAAAATGCATCAATGGTATTTCTCAATACTACTTAAACACAGTTTGATCTTGGTTTGATTATAAATATTTTATGTTTTGATGAAGCTTTAACTAGGGGCATATAAGCAGTTATGAGTTTTCTTTGATTGATTCTCAATTAATAGTTGTTATGTCTTTCGAGTTACTCCATGACGTTTGCGTAAAGACAAAGAGTTGCAAGGACAGGGGACAAATTTTTCTTGGTTTTCTGCATATGGTAATTTTTCCAAATGATCCTATAAATTTTATCTAACTTAGATGTTTATGGTAAGAGCTACCACCCTGAGTGGATATCTGAATATATCTTGATCTTTGTTATGTGTAAACTACGGTGAAGTTGAAACAATTTCCTTGTCTATTTTCTAAACTCAAATTCTCACTAAGGTATACAAAGCATAATGTACCCAAGGATATGAATTTTCAAGGTCATTGCGGGTCCAATATCTTACCTTACATAGGATTTCATATAGTAAAAGAAAGGTGACTAACTTTTCATCTTGGCTTCTATGCCTTGACGCCTAAGTCTATTATTGACATTTCATCCAATAAAAATAGTATTCATACTTTCATAATATCAGTGGGTATTAGTGATTGTTGTATTACCAGGTGGTATCCATTCCAAGCAGCGCCCAATGATGATTAAAATGTTACAATATCTGCAAATCAGTGACAAGTCCTATGAGTTTGCATATAGCTGCATTTAGAGATTGCGTGATTCATTTGAAAGAACAACATAAGGAATTGAGCTTAAAATGATTTCTTAATTCATTCAAAATCCAAGTTAATTACATAATCAATGATTCCTGAAATCTTTGATCTATCGGGAACAAAATTGAACTCACATTTTTAACGTGATTAACTTGGTACCAGTGTGTTTTCTCTTAAACACACCCCCATTTCTCCACTTCTTCTAATTCCTTCTTTTTTGACCTAACCAATCACTGCAAGTGATACATCATTTCAAATAGAGGGATTTTATTCTTTCCTTCAATTTCATTCCCGAGGGGGCATGATCACACTATCATCAATCAAATTCTTGCTTGAAACAACATTAAAAATGAATTCGTTATCAAAAAAATAAAGGCATGACAGCTCCTTGACTAAGTCGAAACTGTTGGATCAAAGGCTTTGATTCTCACAAGCTGGATATCCTATGTCTACTTTTTTTTAGATTCTTATTAAGCTCCTAGAAGCTTCATACTGACTTTTGGACGGCAACCAAGTTCATAATCAATATTATCAATCTTTGGATGACAACCAAGTTCAGAATTGGTATTTTTAAGATCTTTGTGTATTGACCTTTGTTTTATCAAGTTCAAAGTCAATTATATCAATTTAGTTCAATCAAGTGTGAGACTGATCTCATCAGGCATTTCGTTTGATCATGAGCAAAATTCTCAATCTTTCTGAAGTCAAACATCAAAAAATTTCTTTGAATCAAATGTGCTACTCACACATCTATTCAAAGAGGGGAAAATGTAACCACCCTAATTTGGTCTGCTCTGACTATAGACCCTATTTTCCCTAAGTGTGATCATACCCCCAATTATGTCCAGACAACTCTTCAATCGACTGGCATAATTCATTCAAATCAGATTAAATCTCCTAGGTGATCTAATCATTAAATTTTATCAGTCACCTAAGCTAATCAAATCAATTTAATTCAAATCAATTCAAATCAAAACATGGCTAAGGTAATTAATTTAAAAGGAATTAAATAAATCCTAATTATATCTAATCACTTGCAAAAGTCTATCTTCTAGCCTAAATTAATCTAATTAATTGGCTATAGTCCTAATTAATTATCAAAAGCAATAAAAAGCTTAAATAGTTAATTTTCCTATTTTTGAGTGAATATATTGATTATAATTCATTTCATTAATATTCCCTTTAACCCTAACCTAACCTATCTCAACCACCTTAACCCTAGGTTCAAACCCATCCCAACCTATTCCCCCCATGCTAAGCCTAAGCCTAATCTTAAACCTATCCTAACCCACTTTCTAATGTTGTCACATTCCTAATTTTATGATTAGGAATTCAACCCACTTGAGAAAGTCAACTATCTCAAGCTTGACTCCCTCTAAGTCCACCTTCTCAAGTTTGGACTTACACCCCTCACCATGTCTCTTAATTTCTCTTATTAATACATCATTAATGGAGATTCCTCAAGCCCATGCCTCATTAATTCCTTTGGCATTAATGCCTCTTACACCTCATTAATGGTTTTTACACCTCCATTAATGACCCTTGTCCCCTCTCTCTCTCTCCTCATTTCTTCTATAAATAGAATGAGTTTTTGAGCTCAAATGGCCCTTAATTTTCAGAGTTAAAAGCATTGTTATGATGTTTAGATTATTTGTGAATCCATGTTACATCTTAGATTTTGATATTATGCATTGTTATTATCTTCATATTTAGAGTTAATGTGCATGTTTCTTAATCATTTAGATTAGTTTTTATTCAAATCTTTCATTCTGAGGTTGTATATGTCACTGATTTGTACATAATCTAAGGGCATAATGATGGAATTCTTCAAACTCCTCCTAGATAGGAAGCAATAGGTCGGTTTTAGTGTTTAGCTTCAAACCCTTTCTTTTTATGCTTTTCCACTAATATAATGATTTATTGAAGTGTCGTGTTGCAGATAACAAGTCCACAAATTCACACACACACACCTACAGGGTCAAAACGAGGCCGCACTATCTTGTAAGTTTGTAGGGGACAGTCATCCCATTCAAAGGCCAAAGATTTACAGACCTTCATATCCTATAGGGTATATGGTCCTAGTGAGATGGGAAAATCCCAACAGTGCTTCTTTTTTTTCTTTATGTGTTCATATGCATCTGCGAGTTGCTTGTCCATCTCCAAAATGATTATCCAGTCAGATGGATACTTGGGCAACTTCTTTGGTCTTAAATTTGATCCCGCTACCCGAATGTAAGTGAAGGTTCTAAATTGTATGCAATAGGCCCCAATGGCCCTTACTTTGGAGGCTGCTTCTTCTGACATCCTTTTTGCAAAATCACCCTCAATCGATTGAATGATTGCAAAAATGAAGGCGTCATTGACTATCCTATATTTTGGGCTGTCCTCTGACATTTTTGACTTTTTCTGTAGTTGGGGGTACATGATGTGAGGCCATGCATTGGGATCGCTTAGGTTTCCCCTCCTTATGAGTCCTGGGTAGTCTACCCATGCCACCAATAGGTACACCACGTAGGTACTCATATAAAAGTTGGGGTTGTGTTTCACTGCCACCAACTGTTCATCCAAATTGTCACTGATGATGGTCCCCCAATCGAGCCTAGCCCTGCAGCCTCTGAGTCTTTCTATTAGGAGAATCATCCAATTCTCTAGTTGGGATGATTGTGGTAACCCATATACTCGGCTTAGCATTGTTATGGCTGCCTTGATATCATCTTTCATGTATCCCCTCATTAAGTCTATCTTGTCCAGCTTATTTTTGGGGAGAGGTTGCTCAAGGTAATAGTTGTTGACTATTTCATAAGCCTCTTCCCCTTTGTTTTTGAACCACAAGTTTCCTTTCTCTATGAAAAATTCATAGAACTTATCTACACCTTTGTGGAGGTGTAATACATCCTCTATGACGTCTGGCCTAATATCCAACACTACTTGGCCCTCTGTATTATGAACCACCCTTTTGTCAGAGTCATAATGGTTCACCAAGGTCATGATCAGCTTAGGTGAGGTCATGGCCACTGGGTGGGCTGCCGCATTGACCAGTCCTGCTAATACTAGTGTGGTACAATCCTCTGATCTCGTGACTGGTTGGCCACACCTTGTCAGGAAGTCATCCCAATCTACTTTCCTGATATCAATATCAGTGATTTTAATGTGCTTGTTGCCAATTTTGGAAGGGGGGTGTTCCCCTTGTATAGGTAGTTCATGGGTGACACAGTCTTTATCTCAGGCATTTCTACAATGAAACATGCAAGTATCACTATTTTATTTGAAGAAGAAAAACTTAAAAGAAAGTTGAATAATCTAAGAAAATAGAGGAAAAACTCTTTAAGTAGCCAGGAATGTAGGTTTTTGCACTTTCAGCCCTTTTAGGGTTTTGGGCATCGAAAATGGTTTCGGAGGCTGAAAAGGATGAAAGTGCAAAAAGCCATCATTGAATAGTGAGCTTCGATGGACTTTTCGGCATCCAAAAGTTTGAAGTTTTTTATGAACGCCAAAAACTCTGAACATGCTTATGAACTCTGAAAGTCTGAGATCTTACTAAAGCGGACAACACTTTCAAGGATTCAGACCTATCAAAATTTTAGACCTTTCAGAGGTTCGAAAGGCCAAAAAGGCCAAATCTCGAAAATGACACTTGGACTCCCAACCCGATCTAGCTTTTGGCCTTTCAGAGGCTAAAAACCTGTGACAAAGGTCACGACCAAAAGAAAACAAAACCCTAACATAGAAAACTAGAAAGAAACAGACCCAACCTGACAAGGAGGGACTTCCCTACTAAACATTGAAGGCGCCAAAGGCCCTAAGAGACCAGGGGAGAGGGAAGTCCACACGCCCTATGCTAGAAAAGCACCAGGAACAAAAACCTTAAACTTAAACAAAAAAAAAGGAAAATACTATGAGACAACGAAGATGGAACCTACCTCTAAGGAGGTAGGAGCAGGGCAGGGTGACACAATAGAGCTTGGAGGCATGGGGTGATCAGTCTCAGGATAGAGGGTGAAAATGGCAAAGTCATGAGCTCTTGAGAAGTTGGAGTTGAAAATGGTGAAGTGAGTTAGATTAGGGCCCTTTTGGCCATTTATAACCCACAGGGCTTACGTCAACACTTTCGGTGTTTCGGGGTCTGAAACATCAAAAGTCAGGAGGTAGACACCTTTGGCCTTTCGGTGTTTTTGGAGGCCAAAAAGCCCAAAATGGCCAAATTTTGGCCTCTCGGCCATTTTGGTATTTCAGAGTACTATGGTCCTCCGAAAGGCCAAAAAAGGGTGTCTTCTTTTGTTTTATCATGCTGACACCCTTTCTTCTGAGACTGACCGGGTGAGGACTCAAGGGGACAGACAAGACTGAAACCCAAAAGACACAAAAAGGGGGATCCCCATGGTTAGAGGACCAAAAAAAATGGGGTGTGTGTTGTGGAACCACAACACCTTGCATTCTTCATAGCTCTCTTTTCCACCCATTTAGTACCATAGTTAGTACAAACCAGAATGTAAGAGTTGTCATTTGATGGGTTATGAATTGGTACCACAAAATTTATTCCCCATTTATCAAATGGAGTGACTATTACATGAGAAAATAGAGGAATTTCATCTTATTTGGTGGGGCATCCCATACGCTGACATCTATCACACTTGCGGGTGTAATTGGCTGCATCTTTGTAGAGAGTGGGCCAGTAATAGCCAGTATTGAGTATCTTTATGGCTATATGTTTGGCCGCAAAATGACCACTACAAGGTTCATCATGGTAGGTATGGAGTATATCATAGGTCTTTTCCTCACAAATACACCTTCTCAGGATCTGATCAGGTCCAATGTAGAAGAGACAGTCGGCCAGCCAAGAAAAATTGAAATTCTTTTCAATTAATAGCCTCCTTTCCTTGGAAGAAAATGTTGTGGTACCTTTTGAGTAACCAAATAATTGGTGATGTCAGAATACCAGTGGGTATGAGTGGAAATATAAAACATGTGGTCATCTAGAAAGTTGTCATCTATGGCATGTGGGTCATCATCATTCTGTAATCTAGAGAGGAAATTAGCCACTACATTGGTTTTGCTCAGTTTATCCACTATCGTGATGTCAAACTCTTGTAGCAACAGGAGCCATTGGGAAAGCCTACTTGAATAGAAGGCTTGTTTACCAAATACTTGATGGCTTCATGATCAGTATGCACAAATATTGGGTAGCCAGTTATATAGTGGAAAAACTTATTCAGTGCATAAATTAAGCTAGGAGTTCTTTTTCAGTTATTGTGTAGTTCAACTCTGCACCCTGCAGATTCTTACTTATAAAGTAGATGGCATGCTCTACTAGTCCATCTTTCTAGCTGAGAATAGCACCCATAGCATGGTTAAAGGCATATGTGTGGATATGGAATGGTAATGCCCAATTAGGTCTTTAGAGAACTGGTACTTGTGTAAGTACTTTTTTCAGTTGTAGGAAGGATTCTTCACAAGAGTTTGTCCAGATGAAATCTGAATCCTTTGTGAGCAAGGAGTACAAGGGCCTAGCTAATTTTTTGAAATCCTTTATGAATCATCGATAGTAACCAACATGTCCCAAAAAGATACGAACATCCTTCTTCTTTGTGGGAGTAGGGAGGTTCATGATGACTTCAATTTTCGTTGGATCCACTTGTATTCCCTTAGCAGAGATGTAGTGACCTAACACCACACTTTCTTGCATCATCATGAAGAATTTCTCAATGTTTAGGGACAAATTATGCTCCTTACACTTGGTAATAACTCTACCCAAATTGATCAATGCTTCCTCGTAGGTTTCCCCATAAGTTGTGAAGTCGTCCATGTAGATTTAAATTCAATCATGGGAGATATTAGCATAAATGTTGATAACTGCACCCTGGAATGTTGCTGGGGCATTAAAATGGCCAAAAGGAAGTACAAAGTAAGAAAACTTTCCCCAAGGGAAAGTGAATGTTTTTTTCTCCTGATCTTTAGGAAGGATCCTAATCTGGTTGTAGCCCCTATATCCATCCAGGAAAGAAAAATAATGCTTTCCTGGGAGGGAATCTAGGACTTGGTCTATAAAGGGCAAGAGAAAATGGTCCTTCTTGGTGGCATTGTTAAGTTCCCTATATTTGACACATACTCGCTACTTTCCTCCTTTCTTTAGGACAATAACTAAAGGTGATACCCACTGGCTCTCAGAGATTGGGTAGATAAAACTGGCGTTCAGTAACTTTTGTGACTTTGTTTTGACAATTTCTCTTAATGCAGGGTGTATACGCCTCTGGAATTGTCTGATAGGATGTTTGTCTTCTTTTAAGAGGATCTGGTGGGTACATAGTTTGGGGTCCAAACCTTTCATGTCATAATAATCCCAGGTGAAGTCCGTGGCATGGTTTTTCAGCAGGGTGGTCAATAATGTTTGTTGTTGGTCTGTGAGTTGGCTATTAATATGTAAGAAATGGTCAAGGGAAACTTCCAACTTCTTTCTAAGTTCTACCATAGATGCATTTGTTAATGGAGGCACTTGGACCTAATGGGGAAGCAGTTGGTGGTAGAGGTGCTCGGCTACAGGAGAGGAAGGTATGATGCAATCAGGGTACAAAGCTTTTAGGGAGCAATTATAGGGATTGAGACAGTTAATGGGTGCTGAGTTATGACCATACTGGTTCTGCAGAATGTTAGTGATTATGGTGTCCTCCTCTTGTAGCTATAGAAATGGATCCCTTTCTAACATCATGAGTTGGGATACTAAATTGACCACTTCGGTCTCCTCTCCAATGTCAGGCCATATTGGTAAGGCAAAATCTATTTGTGGTTGTGCTGGCGGATATAAAGCTAATGTCTTAGTATCTTGACCATTAGAAATGGTCATACTGCCAGAGCGACATCCGATAAAGGAATCAATAGTAGTCAGCCAGGGTCAGCTAAGAATTATGGGATAGCCTCCTAATTTTTCTTTAGGCGAGAGGATCATAAATTCAATAGGGTAAGACCAGTTTTCAAGATCAACAACTATATCCTCCACTACCCCATAAGGATTGACTGTGAATTTTTTGCATGATATCTTTTTTGCATGACATTTATGGCGTCTCCTAGGTCAATTAGAGCATTTTTTATGGATATCCCATTAATGATTACTTCAACAACTGGGATACCTAGATCAAAATACTTGGGAACCACTATCTTGCCGAGCATGATATCAATAAGTTTGCCCATGACATGGATTGTCTGGGGGTCCTTTTTCTTACGACCATGCTTTTTAAAGCATGCTTCCTTGATAGCCTTCCCATATGTTGGAACATCATTTATTGCTTGGAACAATGGAATCTGAACATTGATGTTCTTTAATTGATCTAGGATGTCAAAGGTTACTTCTTCCTTAGGTTTAGAGTCATCAACTCGCAACCTTTGTGGGAAGGGAGGTTGAGTTGGCTTCACTGGTGCTAGTAATACTATTGGACCTACTAGAGTGGAATCTGGTGTAGTTTGAGGTAGGGGTTCATCTGGAGTTACTTCCATTATAATAGGAGGTGTGGGCAGAGTTGTGCCAGACCGTAAATGAATGTCATTGATTGCATATGCATGGTACTGGTTGGATCCACTGAATAGACATTTTACTGAGGTGCTGGTGGCCTATTATTATGATTTGGCTGAGGTTGTGTAGGGAGTTGAGTAGGCTTAGGGGGTACTATTATGGCTGCAGGAGGTGGCAGAAGGGCTTATTGTTGTGGCTTTTGTGGTGGCTACAGGAGTCCCTACTGCTGGTTTGGTCATTTCTGACCTCCACGCCACTGAGGGTTTTGTCACCAATTCCCTTGGGGTTGTTTCCATTGAGGACTTGGGTAAGGTTTCCATTGAGGTTGGGGATTATTCCAAGAAGGGTATTGATTATTCATAGGTTGTTTCCATTTATTACCATAAAATGGACCAGTAAAAGTAAGCGGTTCCTGAGGCATACCTTGTCTTTGAGCCCATGGTCTTCGTTGTGCAACATAGAATAATTGCTCATCATCCCCTTAAATTGGCTTGTAATCAGTGGGTAGCTACGTAGTCTCCATGTTGGCAACCAATTTGCAATGACAATCTCTCTTCTTTTGTCTACAATGTGGATAGAACTCTGCTAGCATAGCTTCAGCCTCCTCATGTTTCTTTCTCACCTGCAGTGTGTCCAACTAGGTGGCCATGTTATTGATAATGTCCTGCTTAAAGTCAGACAACAAATGTGTGATTTCTACCCTTGAGGCTCCAATACCAATAGTTTTGCCTATTGTGGATTTGTATCCTCTACCCTTCTTCATCACAGCTCTTGAGTAATTGAGGCAGACTTTCTTGATATCACCCCATGTGGATTGGGTGATATCTCCTCCCGCCATAAGATCCAAGGCCTCAGTGCATCCTTCATTTATACCCTGGAGAAAGAGAAGTTTTTTGGACTCCTCATTAAGCTAATGATGAGTATTTTTATGCAGGTTGAACAAGAATCTCGACACATAATCCTCTAAGATTTCATCCTCCTGCTGGGTCATTTTGAAGATGTCATCCCCTCTCATATCATTTCCCCTACATTATTCTTTGTATTTCTCCACGAACGTTACCTTCATTTCATCCCAATTATGATAAACATCCTGACCTAAGCCCATAAACCATCTTAATGTAGACTCTTTAAGAGTTGCAGGAAACAATTTGAGCCTATGGGCATCCATGGTGTAGTTGTAACTACGACAGAGGATGTCAAAATCAAAGAGAAAGGTATCTAGATCTTCGATCACTAGGCCATCAAATTTGGGAAGAGATGATGAGGGAATATTCTTGAGGTTGTTGTTATCATGCTGATCAGTAATGGGAAATGGAAAGGTAGGGGGATTTTCCATTCCCCACGAATGCTGAGGAAGACCTTGAGGTTGGTAAATGACTAGAGCTAGTGGACTTTCTTCTTGATTGTCTGGGTTTTGGATTCTGAGATTGGCTAAGGCTTTTGTAAATGGATTAAACTCCAGTTCATCTTCTAGAAGGTGAAAGTTTAGTGTATCACCTTCTAAAGATGATGATGCTAATTCAGATAAAGGAAGGTTGAAAATTGTATCCACGAACTGACCCTCCTCTTCATCTTCGTCTAGTACAAAGATTTCTCCTGAACAACCATTGGGGTAGTTGGGTAAGTACCTTCCTAGAGCGTCTCTTCTTCTATGCATACAGGTAAGTGAAAAATTTCAGTGGTGGAGTGAAATAATTTTCGATATAAAACCCTACTTAAAAAGGATATACATGCTGGAATTGAAATCTACCAATGGCTGAGGGAAAATACTTGGATTGACACTGTCCCTGGCAATGGTGCAAAAAATGATTGGTTCTATTTAAGTATCAAATACTAGGCAAGTACCATAACTTAGGGATTGGACATCCGATCGAGCAACTATCCTCTTTTTTAGAAACTCATTTAATTTATTAACCTAGGGACATGTTACTTGAAACAGGTCAGAAAAGTATATGCACCAAGGATCATGCTATGGCTGCAGGAAACAAATTGCTTTTGAAGGGAAACTATTCTATGGCTACAGGAAGTAAATTGCTTTTGAGAAGAAACTATTTTAAAGCTGTAAAGAATGATGGAAAGGAAATTCAGAATTGAAAGCACTTGAAGGAACACTATAACTTGAAAAGATTGGAAAACATAATGATAGTATTTCAACAGCTCTACCTCTATGGCTGTAGGAAGTTCTGAACTACCCTGCGACTTTTGGCTGTAGGAACTATATTAACAGCAGAGTTATAAAACCAAGATGCATGAAACTTAAGCTATATGAAAATGATCCTATCTAGCTAACCTAGATTCCTCACCAAGTGGGCCCCCTTGAGTGAGTATCCAAACTCAATTATGCTGAACTATAGATTTAAAACTTCATTCGCTATTGATAAAAAATGTATTACAAATTCAACTGTAAAGAAAATAGAATGTAAACTATAACTGAGAACGCCCTCCTTCTCATGTAGGAGCAAGGATTTATTTAAAGAAAAAAATCTAACTTCTATCTAGTCACACCATAAAGATAGGCGGAGATTTTATTATAACCCTTCTAAACATGAAAGGAAACTACAAAACTAGATATTGAATTGATCCATGAAAGAGGAAGGAAATGCTTTTGACAACAAATCCAACTTCCCACTCTTCCCTAGATTTCCTTAGATAATTTATTATGATGCCCGGTCCTTTCTTTCTCACTTCCACCTTGATCATCCTGAATCCATCTGCACTGCGCCTGAGGCTTCCCCGTATGCACCTACTGTAAGACCGGGTCGAGCGTCCAAAACATGGGCGCGGTCTACCTGGTCAAGGTAACAGTTGCTAATTTGGTGCGCTGCACTCCAGATGTTAGAGACATTTATGATAATAGACATCAAGATACACATTCATCATTCATTTTTAAACAACAAATTTATTTCAAAAAGATAACTATATTTCCAAAATAAGTAATCTAGTATCTTCATCCAGGCATAGCATGTTTAAGTATTTCCCATCATAAAATAGGTTCGGTGGCAGCATGCCACATAACAAAAAATATAAGTAAAAGTGTCTTGAAAAGCATAATAAGCATGATGAAAACATGGAAAAGATCCTAGCAAGAGCATGTCCTAGGGCTTCTACAACATGGAATTTATATGCCCTATCAACAAGAAAGGTGGAAGAAATCTTAAATTGGCCTACACCAAAGTCAGCTAAAGAAGTGAGAAGCTTCCATGGATTAGCACAATTCTACCATAAGTTTATTAGATAGTTTAGTGAAATCAGTGCACTTGTTTTAGATAACATAAAGGGAGGTATGAAAGCCAAGTTCCAATGGAATGAGCAGGCTGATAAATGAATTGAGAATCTGAAGAAAAGAATAGAAACTCAACCAATATTGACACTTCCTAGTTTTGATAAGTTGTTTACTGTGGAGTGTGATGCCAATAATGTTGTTGTCGGTGCAGTTTTGAGTCAAGAAGGAAAGCCAGTAGCTTTTCATAGTGAAAAACTTAGTGATGCAAAGAGGAAGTATTCTTCATATGATTTGGAATTGTATGCATTAGTACAAGCACAAAGGAAGTGGTGACATTACCTCCTTCCCAAATAATTTGTGGTCTTTACCGACAACCAGCCTTTGAGTTTTCTAAATTCACAACATAAACTAAGCCATAAGCATATAAAATGGGTGGAGTATATCCAAGCCTACACCTTCACCATAAAACACAAGAAGGGAATACATAATAAAGTGGAAGATGCATTGAATAGAAGGTTATTCATAGTACAAGAAGTTCAGTTAAGAAGCATTGGCATAGAAAGTTTCAAGGATCTGTACCCAGTAGATGAAGACTTTTCAGCAGCATACAAGGTATGTCAAGATTTTCAAAATCACTTTCATAGTGAGTATTCTAAGTATACTCTTCAATCCGGTCTTTTGTTTAAAGGAGGATAGCTCTGTGTACCAAGAGGCTCAATGAGGGAGAACCTAGTACAAGAGAATCATAATGGTTCATTAAGTGGACATTTTGGGTCGAATAAAACTCTAGAGTTGGTGAAGAGGTACTACTATTGGCCAAGAATGAGCAGGGATGTCTAGAAGTATGTAGAGACTTGTATAGTTTGTCAAAAGGCTAAGGGGAATTCATCCAATGTAGGATTGTATCAACCCCTTCCAATACCAAATAGACCTTGGGAATGCCTCAATATGGATTTTGTAGTCAGACTTCCGAAGACCAAGCAGGGAATGGATATAATTTTTTTTATTGTGGATAGATTTAGCAAGATGGATCACTTTGTGCCATGTAAGACTGCACATGATGCATGTTACATAGAAAATCTATTCTTTAGAGAAGTTGTAAGGATACATGGATTACCTTTGAGTATTGTATCAGACTGAGACTCTAATTTTATGAGTCATTTTTGGAAAACCTTGTGCCAAAAGCTTGGTACAAATCTTTCCTTTAGCTCTACATATCATCCACCAATCGATGGTCAAACTGAAGTGGTGAACCAAAGTTAAGGAAATCTTTTGAGATGCCTCACAAAATAATATGGACAGTCATCATGGGATCAATTACTTGCTCAAGCAGAATTTTCCTACAATGACATAGTAAATAGATCCACTGGAAAAATACTCTTTGAAGTAGTATATGAGAGTCATCCCAGGGGTATATGTGAACTCAGGGATCTTGGAAGCAATGTAGAGAAGAGTGGATATGCTGAAGATTTTTATCAATCCATGAAAGAGGTCCATGATACAGTGAAGAAAGCATTAGTGGAGAGTGCAACACTCACCAAGCAAAAGGTAGATGAAAAGAAAAGAGATGTTCAATTCCAAGTAGGAGATTTAGTCATGGTGTTCCTAAACAAAGAAAGGTTGCAAAAAGTGTCTCGAGTAAGCTTCAGATGAGGAGGATAGGCCCTTGTACAATTCTGGCTGAGTATGGGTCTAATGCTTATAAAATTGATCTTCCCGCAGACATAGGCTTATCCCCAGTTTTCAATGTAGTAGATATGGTGCCCTATAAGGGACCAATTCTTGAAGGAGGTCATGATCAAGTAGCAGATACAAAGGATCTCACAACACTAAATCTTACAGTTGCACCGAAACCAAATGCTAAAAAGATTTTGAATTCAAGAATTGCTAAGCAGACTAGACAATAGACCTACATGGAATATCTAGTCAAATGGAAAGGACAAGCTGATTCATGTTAGGATTAACAAGATAGAAATAAAAATTACATGCAAAAATATAACCAATATCAGAGAATAATAAACCAAAATAAAAAAGAGAACATAAGACATAGAGATTTAACGTGGTTCAACCAATCCATGGGCTATGTCCACCAAACAAAAAAGTCCACTCTTATTATTATTCAGTGATTACAATCTGATCGCGATGCACAAAATCCATTATAGCTCAACACCGCCATAAAACATACAACATAATAATGAAACCCTAACCCTAAGCCAATTTATACAATCTTTATGCGGCTTTAGGGTTAGAACATGTCAGGCCAGAAATTGGCTGAAAATAGGCCTCAAAAAAATTTGTGATATCTATAAAGTGATCAATATTTCCTAACTCTCTAAAGAAGAAGATCATGACTTCCCATCATGAGATACAAGCACTTTTGATTCCCCACATTAAATCAATACAAATCCATTTGAGTAAGGCCAAGGATTTGGTGAATACCCCCGATGGCAATTCACTAGACACCGTCATTGGATTGGTGGCTGATGTTGTTTCTCAGATTGTTGTACTTCACACACTTAAATAAGCATGGGATTCATCCCTAGCTGATGTAGAGGTATGCACATGTTTTTGTTGTAATATGACTGAAGGATAAGGGTACATAATTTTTTTTTTGGATGTTTGTCAAAAAAGGGGGATAAATATCATATAATTACATAAGGGGGATAGATATGGATAGATATGGATAGATGTACATATGGGAAACATAAGTATAAAATTTTTGAGGAGTTTTATCGTAGGGGGAGTTTTGAGTTTTTTTTGGAAGTTTTGAAGTTTTTGCAAAATTTTGATGACTTTGAAGTTTTTGTCAAAATGCCCAACTAATGTCAAAGGGGGATATTGTTACTCCTATGCGAGTATTATGTTGTCAATATTTTTTCCAAAGTCATATTGTTCATAAGAGATAGACGGTAAAGTGAAAAGAGAGTGTCGACAAAGCAATACATACAAACACCGAGTGGAGACTTGCACCAAGTAGAGACATACACTGAGTACAAACATACATTGAGTACATGCATACACCAAGAAAAGATATTTATCGAGTGAGTAAGTCACTGAGCAGTGATAGTTACTGAACTGAGCACACTATGTCACAAAGAAAGAACAAAGCATGTTACCGAGTTTCACAAAGCTGAAATAATCATTCAATGCAGGTACATTGAATCTAGACACTGAGCACTGAATGTATTATAGAACCCAAGGAAAGTATTAGTTAGAACATTGGGACTACAAAAATATGATTATACATGATCATGAGGAAAATCTACCAATGAAAATAAAGAAGGAATAATGCATTGGAAGCATAACCAATACTGCACCACTTAATCTCCACCATTGAAACATGAAGCCCTAGATCTTTGTTAATCAACTGGAAGTCATATAAAAGATCAGAAAAATAATATAGAAGATGATGACATGATGAGAAGATGCGTATGAAGTGGAATTAAAAAGTGAAGGTATGCAGAGTAAAGAAGAGCTTAACTTATTGAGCTGCCAAATACAGTTTAAGGTAAAAAATTTAATGAGTACAATGAGTCTGAATAATATTTGATTGATGCACTTATACAGACAATTTGTAATAAGTTTTTGTTGTATTAGGGGTAGTTCAAATCCCATTACTAGGTAGGCCCTAACAGGTCTTATATTATAAATCCTTTAACAGGGCACATCTCTTAGATTAGAGATTGTAAAATCCTTTAACAAGGTAGACTGAATAAGTCATATTATACTCTAACAGGGTAAGCTATCATAAATATCTAACATTGTAGCTCTAACCGAACACCATTTTTTCTATAGTAGTGAAGGTTGTGGGTGTCATCCCCACCGTAGTTTTTTCCTCTAACAAAGGATTTATGCGTGACCAAAAATCTTTGTGTTATGAGTTGTATTTACATGTTTTAGTTTATATGCTTCACTTTAACTACTTGTAACATATTCTATTTTGTATATGATCAGATTGTACATTTAACATTTTTATCGGTACTAATTCACCCCTCCCCTCTTAGTAATTAACTTTCCATAGATAATCCAACAATCTCTTATTTGGATAATTATGTTAAGTTAATTAAAGACTTATGTTTAAATTTAATATTCTGTGATAAATGCATGTCTTATGGTTTTAATTGATATAAATTGTTGGTTATATTTATGTTGTTCCTTTAATCTTGTTGCATTGATGAATTTTTGTTTCAGAATTTGAAATTTAATCCATGATGATGGGGTTAGTCTTCTTGATCGGTTACACACCTAGAGATCCTGATAGTTCTAAGCATTAATGAGTATTACATCAGTGTCAAAACAAATTTTACACTTGGTGGACCATTAATTCCACTAAAGCTTGTAGCCTTGTTGTTCAATAGAACGCTCAATTTTGTTATGATCTTTTGTAATTGTTACCCTTCTAGGCAGGTAACATTGTATATTTCAAATTTGAATAAGTGGATGCATGTGCGCACACACACACACACACACACATACTGTAGATGTCTAAAAATATTAATTTAATTATTAATTACCTTATATTCATCTAACTATTTAATTTAATCAATTAAATGGTTTCATCCTTAGTATTTATATACAATCTAAATACTATTCCAATGTTTTTAATACATTCCCACAATTACCTTTGAATAAATTTATATTTATTAAATCCCTCATATTCCTAATTCTTCTAAACCAAGATTAATTCAAATATAATTTGAACAATTAATCCAAGCCTAGCCTAAAGATCTATTAATCCAATCTAGAAGCCTACCCTAAGCCTACTCTACTCCTACCCTACCCTACCTATCCCTCTCAATAAACGTACTATCCCAGTTAAGCACACACTAATCATACTTAAGGTGTGATTCATAACCTTTTTAGCACTAATGGAGTGCTCACACATGTGTGAGAAACTCCTCCCAAGGGATCCACTCAACTCTCTTAAATTATCTTACAACCTTGTCTCTCACTCCTTTCTCCAAGGTTGCTCACACATGTGTGAGCAACCTTGAGCTTCACAAAACATTTAATGCTTAAATTGGCTCCTCTTCTTAGCCTATGTGTCTCCTATGTGGCTCTTATGTGGATGCAACATAGGTTCCACCTCATTTAAGCCTCTTCCCTCCCTCAAAAAATCTATAAATAGAGGTCTTCTACTCTTTCATTCCATCTCTCAATTTGTGCATTGTTATCATGCTAATTTATCTCTAGAATCTCATAGTTTTTTTGCATGTTCTCAGTTCTTTCTTAAATCACTTATCTATTACATGTTAGGATCAATTTGGTAAATGAATCATTGTTTCAATCTTTCATTGCGTCTCATCTTTAGTTTTAGCTATCATATTGAGGAGAATTCAAGATTATTTATTCATACTAGCTCTTGAATCTCTCTTCTTGTCCATCAATCTTGCATTAATAGTTGCATTGCTTTGGGCTTTTGATCCATTATGTGTTTGAGAGAGAACGCCCACATCCATTCTTAGAGAAAATCCAAACAAGTAATAGGGTGCAACACTTGTTTAAGCTCAATCTGATGTTACTTGGATTTTCTTTGTTGCTTTCATGTTCTTTCATGGTTTAAAATGATTTCATGTGCTAATCCACCAATGTTTCATGTTTGAGCTTGTTTGTAGCGGGTTTTGAGGTCTGAGATTTCCTTGTACATATATACATACATACATGGGATCTAAGTTAGTTATAATCTAAGTATTTAAATAGATATGAGTAATTTTATTTTGTGCAAGTTTTCTTTTCAAGTGTAAGAAACCTTGTTTCAAGTCCTTACTAGGGCCAATTAAATGCAAGTCTCAAGTTGATCGAAATTTGTGTTAAAGATCCCACCAAAGGAAGAGCAACGACCTCTCAACTAAAGGGAGGTGATCTTGTTGTTCATTTTTTTTAGCATTTCATTTATTATTTAGTCAATTCATTGAGTCTTAGTTCATGTTAGTCAGTGATGGAATCTAAATGTTGAAATTGATTTTCTCATAACTTAGTTAAATTACAATTACTTGGATCTTGTTGAGATTAGTTTCTTTCAAGATTTCATTGGTGAATGCAAGATAGATTAAATAGTCTTTGTTTTAGAAGAAGTTATTCATTTGAATTCAAAAGAATAAAATGAGGAAGAATTCTAATAACAATCATATTGAACATAATTTTGTTGGAATGGAATGTGGAGTTTAGGAGTAAGACAGGAAGTTCAATTTCATGCAATTGTAAATAGTTTCCTTTCACACTAATTTCATAATAGTTAAATTCCTTGCAAATAAAATGCTTTTAAATTCCTGAAAGTAAGTAGTTCATTTCTGATTAATAATTAGTTGCTTTGTTTAAGTATTAGAATTCCACAATAAATTCCCACTAATTTGTGTTTGATCTATGATCTATAACTAAATCATTCTTAATTCGGAGATGCCTTAGAAAATAGATCGGGTAGTCTTTAGAGTTAAGAGTTTAAATTTAGATAACATTTAAGTCATTTCAATTTGTTAGTAAAGAACTTGCAAGAGCTCCTAGTGGATCATGATCCAAATACCAGTCATTGTTTTACAGTGTGAAACCCCCAAACTAAGAAAAATCCTTATCATAGATAGCCCTAGGACATGCTCAATTTGATAGTTAATAAATTAAATGATGAGAGTTGTGACATCAACAACCTTTCTCATCAAAAAGGAATGCTAAAAAAAGTGTGGAAATCAACAATAGAATGCAACTCCAATCTCACACCAAATCTAGTGTTCAAATCAAATAGTCAGTGGTTTGAAGGAGGAAAACCTTAGATTGCAAGTTTGGGCCTTCTTATGTTCTGCTAAAGATAAAAAATCAGATGATATGTATAACACTCATGCTCCCACATATATGGGTTAAGTCATTTTATTGTGAGTCTTGTATGTGTTTCCCATTTGTTCATGGGATAATAAAGCCCTCATTTGTAGGATGTTTTATTTCTTTTGTAGTGGAGTAGTCTTTGTTTTTTTTTATAGTGGTATCAATTTAGAATGGCCAAATATGGTCATTGGAGTTTAACAAACATAGTTTATTTGGGTCAATTATGTTAGGCATTTCTACACTCTTTGTAATAATTTTACAAATCAAGATAAATCTCAGAATATATGGTTGCTCTTACGTATAAAATAATAATCATATTTTTTCACTTTGCGTCAAGTTTTTGGATAATTAATTGATAACCATATGGTCTTAAATATTAAAATTAGTATAAAAAGGGTGTTGTCTCATAAATAAAAAAACCCAAAGGGTGTTCATATAGCAGTTAAATAGTTGCAACACATTAATCGCTAACTACAAATATAAAAAAATGTCAAAATATAACGAACATCAACATCATCAAAAAAGAGTAATAGTCCCTAGAACTTATATCCAGCCTACCATCTAAACTAAGATAAGTCTTACAATAGGGCCACCTAGGGCCATCCCTAGTAGTAAACATATCTATACTACTTAAAGTATTAGAAATAAAAAACAAAATAACTTTAACATTTTTATAAAAATATCCAAAATGGTAATTAACAACAAAGAAAATAAAAAACTCATGGGGACATGTCCCTATTAGGTTCCTTTGAATTTTCATCTCACTTGTTGTAGAGCACTGGTCCAAGCCTCAATCAAGAACTTGAAAATTTCCTTGTAATTTCCTTCCTCGTTGTCATCATCACCAGGGACTTTCTTTTGCAAGAGATATAGAAAGGTAGCTGAGCTATGCATCACACATATGCTAAACCTAGAGATGCTCCCAATTTTCCTCTCTAGTGCAATAACCCTATCTTTGGTCTTCTCTAATTCATCTGTCGTGTTGGTACATTTTACACAAGTCCCTAACAAAATGTCACCATAGGTCCCAATAGCTCCCAGTTTGAAAATATCATCTTCCTTCTACATCATCTAGTTTGTAAGATCATTAGATCCCATTTTGATGTTCTTCCACACATGTGTAGAGATATTTATAGTCTCTGAGTTGTCTTTTACCTCCATATCTCTATCTTTTTCAACATCCACCTTTTTTATTTTATCATTCTCTTCACTCATGTTCCCTTCTTCTTGCTCAGTTTATGACCCCACAATTGTTTTTTTCCCCTTACTAGTAGGGTGTGTGGCTAGCCTATTTGACCTTCTTAGGGTACTATTTTATTCCATAGCCTCATCATTATAGCCAATTTATGGGATGGTAAATTTTCTTTACTCATAGAGGATTTCCTTTTTTCATATTAAGGAGTTGGGCTCTTCGTTTATGATCAAACAACTCCAACTTATTAGTAATGTGGGTAGAGGTTTTAGGAGAACCTTGACAAAATTTTAACCTTGTATTTTTAATACATTTCTCTCTACTTGATTCAGGAGTATCTAAAAGACTAGAAAAGGGTGGGTAGCATAATTTGTAGCTTCATGAACCACAATTGGTCTTGGTGGGAAGAGGGCCAAGTAGAAATTATAGAGGCAAAAAATTAGGCCTTGGTGAAGGGGAATGGGTTTCTTTCCCTGAATCTTAGCACAATCAAATGCTTCTTTAACAAAACTCTCGAAAGAGTGAAGGATAAAAAGGCAAATGAGATAATACTATGATTACAAAAATTATTTACTACGGGCATACGATAGAAATTATAAACCCTAAATCTACCTTCAAGATTGAAATGCTTCATTACCATGAGGCATACCTATTCCCAGGGCTCTAGGACTTTCTCTCTCTCACAACCACCATGATGCTTAACAAGACTTTCAAAATCTCTGAAGAACTAGTTGATACTATCCATATCCAACACCTTGTTCATTTTCTTTTTTTTTTTTTCCTTCCAAAAGTTGAGAGACTCATTGCTTTAGCTATTATGTCCCCATTGAGACCCTTCAATCCATCCATGAGGAGGAAAACTATATAGATAAATTCTCATCATGATCATTTATATTCTCAATATTTTATGCAACCCTTCCCTTCTTACCAATGTTCCATGCAGTGGAATTATTCTTGAAATCAACATGTTTTTTGGCTCCACCCTTACCCTATCTCCACCCATAATATATTTCTCAATTGTAGTAGCTTTCCTGCTCTCAAAAATCTCTAAATTATTTCTGATGGTGAAATGAGAAAACAATATCGTAAAAAGGTCAATGAAATAATGAAACCATGTTCCCTTAATTGCCCCATTTCCTTTCATGACTATCCACATGTGCGAATAGCCAATCTTAACATTTAGAATAAAAGTAGAGCAGATCTTTCACAATCCTGCTATTTTTAAAAAATATTTTAACATCCTTCATAACCTTGCAAAGGTGGTGTCATGTTATCATATGATCATATGAGCATACTACCACTCTATTACATTATGTCAATCAGTCCCAATATTCCACCTCATGCCACCACTTAGGTGTACTTCTATGTAATTAGACCCTTTTCCACCCCCCTCATGCTTATCGTTAGCATTTAAATTATTTTTTGCCAAAATTGAAATTTTCCGATTAGTTGACCTTAGTGTGCACACTTTAGTCCTGCTAAGTAACACATCCATACTCAATAAGATGTACCACAAATTTCTTAATTTATCTTCCATCTCCATCAATTTCTAAATTACTCTCTTCCATAAAGAGATTTTTTTACTTGATGTTGAAGACTCCCTATTCCTCCAACATCTAGTGCCTTCTAGTAGCAATCCTATTGCTTCCATAGCATCTGTTAGACTATTAATTTCCATGAAGGTATGGTTTATGGTGAAAAAATTAAGGCCAAGGACACATTTTTTATTATTCCTCTTGATTCCTTCAATGGACCAAATGGTTTTGATTATCCCCTTGGTAGCACCAATAATAAGTTTTGAATCCCCTTCTATGTCAAGATTTTTATTACCCATAGAGAGAGGTAATTTAATCCCCCAAAAGAAAGACATGCACTCTGCCTGATTATTCATGGATCTATTAATGTTACCCATATAGGCAACAATAAAATCTCCTTTAGAACATCTAATAGCAATTGGAAAAATCAAACTAAATTAAAAATATCAGAACATGTAAAGAATTTAATTTAAATGTTGGATATGCAGGCAACAAATTCCAAATGATACTAAAAAAGAATAGGAATGCTGAGAAAAGGGTGGAAATGAACAATAGAATGTAACTCCAGTCTCACACCAAATATGGTGCTCAAATTAGAAAGTCAGTGGTTTGAAGGAGGAAAAATATAGATCACAAGTTTGGGCCTTCTTGTGCTTTACTAAAGAGAAAAATTCAGATGGTATGTTTAACACTCATACTCCCACGTATATGGGCTAGGTAATTTTATTGTGAAACTTGTATGTGTGTTCCATTCCATTCATGGGATGATAAATCCTTCATTTGTAGGACGTTTTCTTTCTTTGGTAGTAGAGTAGTCTTTGTTTTTTATAGTGGTATCAATTTAGAATGTCCCAATATGGTCATTGGATTTTTAGTAGATATAATTTCTTTGGAGTAGTTGTGTTAGGCCTTACTCCACTCTTTGTAATGATTTTATAAATTAATATAAATCTCAGAACATATGGTTTCTCTTATGTATAAAAAAAATACTCATATTTTTTTACTGTGTCAAGTTTTTGGATAATTAATTGATAATCATTTTATTTTTTACATTAAAAATAGTATAACAAGGGTGTTTTCCCATAAATACAACAACCCAAAGGGTATTCAGTTAGTAGTCAAACTGTAGAAACACATTAACAACACATTAATCACTAACTACAAATATCAACAACATCAAAATATAACAACCATTAACATCATAAAAAAAGAGTAATAGTCCCTGGAACTTCTATCCACCCTACCATCTAAACTATCCTAAATATTATTATAGGGGGAAACCAAGGGCCTTCCTTAGTAGTAAACATAACTATACTACTTAAAGTATCAAAAATAAAAAAATAAAAAAAATTTAACAGTTTTCATAAAAAAATTCCTAGGATGGCAATTAAGAACAATGAACATAAACAAAACATAGGGTCATATCCCTATTGAGTTACTTTGAAGTTGCATCTCACTTGTTGCAGTGCACTGGCCCAAGCCTCTGTTAGGAGTTTGAAAAGTTCCTTGTAATTGTCTACCTAATTGTCATCATTGCCAGGGACTTTGTTTTGTAGGAGATAGAGATAGGTAGATGATCTATGCATCCTACGTATGCAAAACCTAGAGATGATCCAAATTTTCCTCTCTAGCTAATTAACCCTAGCTTTGGTCTTCTCTAAATCATTTATCATGTTGGTATATTTTACACAGGTCCCTAAATGAATTTCACCATAGGTCCCAATAGCTCTCAGTTTGGTAGTCTCATCTTCCTTCAACATCATCTCGTGTGTGATATCAATAGGCCCTTTTTTGAAGCTCTTCAACACATGTGTAGAGCTATTTGCATTCTTTGAGTTGTCTTCTACCTCCATACATCTTCTTCAACCTCCACCTTTTTTTATCATCATGCTCTTCACTCTCATTTCATTCTTCCTCAGTTTATGATTCCACAATTTTATTTTTTCCCCTTATTAGTAGGGCATGTGGTTATCCTATTTGACCTTCTAAGGGTACTAGTTTCTTTGATAGCCTCATCATTAGAGTTGATTTCTTGAATAGTAAATTTGGTTTATTTTGCAGAGGAATTATTTTTTTCTTATTTTTGCAGAGGAATTATTTTTTTCTTATTAAGGGGTTGGGATTTTTGTTTATGATCAATTGAATCCAACTTAGTAGTAATGTCAGTAGGGGTTTCAAGATAACCTTGGTGGGATTTTAACACTCTATTTTTAATACATTTCTTTATGCTCAAGCGAAGGGTCTCCAAAAGACTAATTGAGGGGGATAGTAGAATTTGGAGCTTCATGAACCATAATTAGACTTGGTGTCTAGAGGGCCATGTGAAAATGATAGAGGCACAAAAATTAGGCCTTGGTGAAGCGGAATGGGTTTCTTTCCTTGACTCTTAGCACAATCGAAAGATTCTTTAACAAAATTTTCCAAAGAGTGAAGGATAAAAAAGGGAAAAGAGATGATACTATGATTACAAAAATGATTGAGTACGGGAATATGATAGAAATTATAAACCCTAAATCTACCTTCAAGGGTGAAATATTTCATTACCATGAGGCATACTTCGTCCTAGGGCTCCAGGAGTTTCTCTCTCTTAAAACCATCATGATGCTTAATGGGAATTTCATTCTCTCTGAAGAACTAGTTGATACTATCCATATCTGACACCCTGCTCATTTTATTCCATTTCTTGTTGATTAACTAATGAATATCTGATGGAGATGATGAAGACTGGGTGATATAGAGTATCATGATTGTAGAAATGGTTAGATCAATTGTTGTTTTGTCATTGATGTCAATCAATTGATTAATTAATTTTTGTTGTGTTATCATATCTTAAGAGGAGAAGTTAAATGGGTGACAAATATAGATCAGACAGTGATGAAGTAATGATGTTTTAGTTGTTTTCTATTATATATTTGATGTTATCAAATCGATACATTTGATTGATGAAGTCGGGAACCACAATGAATCACGTTATGACTGAAAGAGATACTTTACCAAGATAGATTGAGTCAGTCGGTAGAATGTTAGGTGAGTCGATTACCGAGCATCGAGCACCAAGAGCGATTTAGACATTGAGAAATGATGAAGTCAGTTACCGAGTTGCAAAGCAAGTTTTACCGAGTACAGTTTATTGATAATAACATATATTAAATGATGATTTACTGTGAAGTGATGATGATCTAGATGAATAAATGAATTAAATGAAGTTTTTTACAAGATCTACGAGCAGGAAAATTCATTGTGAAGATCTAATGAGAAGATCAAGCGGTTAAACAGAAAAGTGAGATTTCCAAGAAAAGTTACAAGTTCTGAGGTAAAAGTGATTTGGTTTACCGAGTTGAGAAATTAAAGAAGATGATCGAACAACTAAGAAAAAAGGATGGAAAATCAAATTAAGGAGATTAAGAGGCAAAAGTATGTCTATATAAGGAATTATAATTACACAGAGTGTAAGGCTACTAGGGAATTGAACACATAAGGAAAGAAGATGAAGATCAACATTTATCGAGAAAAACAGAGAAAGACAAATCAAAGAATCTATAGTTTGAGAAAGAGATCAATGGAGTATGTGATGCCAGTATTCAAGTGAGCATAAAGGATTTGATCCAAGCATAATGAGTTGCTAATTTTTACAGATCAAAGTTTACTGTTTCTTATTAATATTTGTAACAGAGAAATCTTTTAACCGAGTGGATTTAACCGTCCTATTTGTAAATCCTAGACTTAAGTGACATTTCAAAAGAGTGTTTAAAGACCTCTAACAAGGCCACTCCTAACAGGGTGAAGATCTTAACAGATCTGAGGTAAATCCCCTAATAGGGTCACATTTAGCAAATGTGTTTATAATATTTAACATGATAAGTTCTTAACTGAGCGAACTTTAGAAGGGTACATTTTTTATTTTGGGTTACAATTCCCACAGATGTTTTTCCCAAATTGGGTTTCCTCATTAAATCTGGTGTCAATGAGTTATATCATGTGTTAATAAGTTAATCTGATGTTGCTAAGTTTGAATGATTGATTGCTGCTTATATTATTTGGTGAATTGGTTATTTACTGTATTCAGTACTTACCAAGTGAATTAGTGAGTTCAGTTTTAAGATTTTAAGTTTGATTTTTTTGATTCACCCCCCCTCTCAGTGGGACTAATAATTGGTATCAGAGATTTGTTACTCTGAAGTGATAATTTTAAAAGACTTGAGTTAAGATCTAAATATGTATAAGAGGGAAGCACCAAAGCTGAATAGGGATCATTTCTCTACATTTTAAAGTAGAATGAGGTTGCATGTGTCTGGAGTAGGAGAATATGCACTTTACTATCTTGAGAATGAATATGTAGCACCGACTACTGCACCTTTGACTATTAGTGAGCAAAGATAGAAACATGAGCACAGACAAGTTATGATTGAGATTACATCTACACTTACGGACCATGAATACGATGAGCTTGATGGTTGTACTACTGTTAAACAGATGTGGGATAAGATTGTTTTGACCTATGGTGGAGATCAACATGTTCAGAAGGCTAAAGTAGAAAGTTTGAGAGGAAAATTTGACTCTATGAGGATGAAGGAAGGAGAGAACATAATACAATATAGTACAAGACATGTACTATTAATTATATCAAAGGAGCCGGTGGTATCATAATAGAGGATGATGTTACAAGAAAAATGTTGAGAACCATTCTACCGAGTTATGATATTCGTGTCTCTTCTATACAAGAGCTGAGATCTTACCCCAAATGAATGTTTCACTGGATGCCACTATTGGTAAGTTAAATGCATTTGAACTTAATGATTCTGACAATAGTGTGCCTTCTATTTATAAAGTTGAATCTACATTTAAGTCTACTTTAAAGATTGGAAAGGCTAGGGAAGTTGTTGCTAGAGATGGTTATTTGAGCAGTGCTAGTGAGAAATTCTATAGTTTCATTGAAGGACTTGAAGAGATATTTACTGAATGTGAGGATAATGAAAGAGAATTTGAAGCTTTGTTGGCTAGAAGGCTACAAAGAGGCAAAGGAAAATACTAAGGTAAGTTACCATTGAGATGTTTTAATTGTGATAAAATTGGTCACTTTGCATCTAACTCTCCAGAGAATGATAAGGAGGAAAAGAAAGATAGTGACAAGAGAGAAAACAGATTTAGGAGATATATAGACTAAAAAAAAAGGCAAGTAATCTTTTTATATTTCTAATGGATGACAAAGTGATGATGATTCTATTGAGAGAAATGAGGAAAAAGAATTTGTTTATGTTTCTATAAAAGATGATTCTAATGGAGAAGAACCTAGAGCCCTAATATCACAAGTAAGTAAGAATGAAACATGGATTATAGATAGTGGTTGTTCACATCACATGACTGGTGACACACTTAAGTTTATTTCCTTGGAAAAACATGATGGAGGTTATGTTAGATTTTGTAATGATGCTTCATACCCTGTGAAAGGAAAAGGATCTATAATTCTACTAAATAATACAAGATGTGATGATGTGTATTGGGTTGAAGGATTAAAGTATAATCTGTTGAGTGTTGCATAGCTTAACAATATAGGTCACCGACTAAAATTTCAATATGGAAGAGTGAAAATATTTGATGAGAAGAGCAATATAATTGCTACTAGAGAACAATCTAAAGGTAATCTATTTTATCTTGATATTTCTACGAAGAGTTGCCTATTTTCTAAATTTGAAGATGTTTGGTTATGGCATAAAAGGATTTGGCATGTTAATTTTGACAACTTAATCAAAGTGAGTAAGAAGAATAGAGTAAGAGGACTACCGAGACTTGAAAAACCAGAGAATGCTATGTGTAGAGAATGTCAGATGGGTAAGATGACTAAATCTAGTTTTTCAAGAAAGACTTATGATACACAAGGTATTTTGGATTTAGTTCATAATAATTTATGTGGACCGATGAGAATTCAAAGTTATAATGGAGACACATATTTTATTTTATTTGTGGATGATTATTCTAGAATAATTTTTATAATGTTCTTAAAAGAAAAATCTGATGCATTTCAAATGTTTAAGTGGTATAAGGCCCGAGTTGAAAAAGAAACTGGAAGATAGTTGAAATGTCTGAGATCCGATAGAGGAGGTGGGTTTACTTCTGACGAGAACTTAAATTGTTTTTTAATGAGAATGGAATCAAGAGATAGTTTTCAGCACTGAGGACACCATAACATAATGGGATTGCTGAGAGAAGAAACATATCCATTTTGGATTGTGCTAGGACACTGATGATTGAAAAAGGAGTTTCACACAACTTCTAGAGGGAAGCTGTGAGTACTACTATTTATAAATTGAACCGAGTATAAATGATCAAAGGTACCAACAAGACACCTTATGAAATATGGTATGATCACAAACCTAATGTTAGTTACTTTGAAATATTTGGGAGAAAATGTCATATTTTGAAAGATTCTAGAGAAGGAAAGTTTGATTCAAAAGGATATGAAGAGATATTCTTAGGATATTCTACAAAGAGTAAAGCTTACAAATGTTTGAACAAGGTTACTAACAAAATGATGGAAAGTGCAAATCTGAGAATTGATGAATTTGTAGAAAGGAATGTTGATGACAGAAAAAGTACTAGTGGAGGCACATTTTTTCTAGGTGAAAGATTGGTTACATGGTTGAGCAAGAAACAAACTTGTATTTCACAGTCTACTGCCGAGGCTGAATATGTTGTTGTTGCTATGAATTGTGCAAACATGGTATGGATTAATCAATAAATTGAATGTATGCAAGAAGAGATCACAGATACAATTACTATTTTTTGTGATAATACAAGTGCTATTAACATACCAAAGAACCCAGTTATGCGTTCAAAGACGAAGCACATTTCTATCAAGTATCACTACTTGAGAGAACAAGTTCAAGAGAAGAATGTGAAATTGGAATATGTGAATTCAAAGGAATAATTGGATGATATCTTTACAAAGCCACTACCTAAGGATGATTTTGAGTATCTAAGAGGTAAATTAGGGGTTCTTCCCATATCCAATGTTCACTAAGGAGCATGAGATATGCTGCATCAATTCTATATTTCATTAGAATATCTATTTCTGAATTGATGTTAGTATCACACACTTTAGGTGATTCTTGAAGTTGTGAAAATATTTTTGTATGTAATGTTTTATGAGTACATGTTAGGTATAATCCACTATTGAAACAAGTTTTTAGGAGTATGACTTTTTGGTATTGTTGTCAAAGAGGGAGAAGAATGAATTGATGACATTTATCTACAGAGAGATATTGAGGGAGAAGAATGAATTGCTAAATATTTACTCATGAAGGAGATACAGAATGTATGTAATAGAAACACAATATTTATCCAAGAGGGAGATTCAAATTAGAGAGATCAAAGTGGAAACAAATATATCAACTCAGAGGGAGTAAAATTATGTATTTGAGAGCTTCCATCATCAATTGCTATAATATTTTTATAGTAGTTGTCATCAATGCCAAAGAGGGAGATTGTTGATTAATTGATGAATATATGATGGAGATGATGTAGATCGAGTGATACCGAGTATCATGATTCTAGAAATGGTTATATTAGTTGTTGTTTTGTCATTGATGTCAAGAAATTAATTAATTGATTTTTATTGTGTTACCATATCTTAAGAGGAGAAGTTAAATGGGTGACAAATAGAGATCAGACAATGACGAAGTAATGATGTTTTAGTTGTTTTCTACTATATATTTGATGTTATCAAATCATTACATTTGATTGATCAAGTCGGGAACTATAATGAATTAAGTTATGACTGAAAGAGATACTTTACTGAGCTAGACTGAGTTAGTCGGTAGAATGTTATGTGAGTCGGTTACAATTACTGAGCACCAAGCATCGAGAGCGAGTTAGACACCGAGCAGTGATGAAGTTAATTGCCGAGTTGTAAAGCAAGTTTTACCAAGTACAATATATTGATATTAACATATATTAAATGATGATTTAATGCAAAGCGATGATGAGATGGATGAGGAAATGAATTAAATGAATTTTTTTACAAGATCTATGAGTGGGAAAATTCAAAATGAAGATCTAAGGAGAAGATCAAGCGGTTAAACATAAAAGTGAGAGTTCCAAGAAAAGTTACAAGTTTCAAGGTAAAAGTGATTTGGTTTACTGAGTTGAGAAATTGAAGAAGATGATTGAACGATTGCATGCAAAGGATGGAAAATCAAATTAAGGAGATTAAGAGGCAAAATATGTCTATATAAGGAATGAGAATTACACAGAGTGTAAGGCTACTAGTAAATTGAACAAAGAAGGAAAGAAGTTGAAGATCAACATTTACCAAGAAGAACAGAGAAAGACAGATCAAAGAATCTATAGTCTGAGAAAGAGATCAATGGAGTATGTAATGTCAATATTCAGTTGAGCATAAAGGATCTGATCCAAGCATAGTGAGTTGCTAATTTTTACAGATCAAAGTTTACTGTTGCTTAATAATATTTGTAACAGAGAAATCTCTTAACTGAGTGGATTTAACCGTCCTATTTGTAAAACCTAGACTTAGGTGACATTCCAAAAGAGTGTTTGAAGACCTCTAACAAGGCCACTCCTAATAGGGTGAAGATCTTAACAGATCTAAGATAAATCCCCTAACAGGGTCACATTTAGAAAATGTGTTTGTAATCTTTAACAGGATAAGTTCTTAATTGAGCAAACTTCAGAAGGGTACATTTTTATTGTGGGTTACAGTTCCCACAGAGGTTTTCCCCAAATTGGGTTTCCTCGTTAGATCTTGTGTCAATGAGTTATATCATGTGTTAATAATTTAATCTGATGTTGCTAGGTTTGAATGATTGATTGTTGCTTATATTATTTGGTGAATTGGTTATTTACTCTATTCACTACTTACCGAGTGAATCAATGAGTTTAGTTTTAAGAGTTTAAGTTTGATTTGTCTGATTCACCCCCCCCCCTCTCAGTGGGACCAACATTTCCTTCCAAAAATTGAGAGACTCGTCGTCTTAGCTATTATGTCCTCATTGATTTCAAATGAAATTCTGCCCACTGAGACCCTTCTATCCATCCATGAGGAGTCAAACTGAATAGATAAATTCTCATCATGATCATTTGTATTCTCAATGTATTGCACAACCCCTCCCTCCTTACAAATGTGCCATGCACTGGAATTATTCTTGAACTCATCATGTTTGTTTGGTTCCACCCTTACCCTATCTCCACCCATAATGTCTCTCTTAGTTGTAGTAGCTTTCTTGCTCTCAAAAATCTCTAACTTGTTTCTGATGGTGAAATGAGAAAAAACACATTGTAAAAAGGTCAGTGAAATAAGTGCAATTATGAAACTGTGTGCCCTTAATTACCCCATTTAATTTCATGAGTTTCTGTGTGTGCAAATAGCCCATCTCAACATTTAAAATAAAGGTAGTGCAAATCTTTTACAAACCTTCTATTTTTAAAAAATCCTTTAACATCCTTTGTAATCTTGCAAAGGTGATTTCATCTTGTCATATGCTCGTACTTCCACTCCAACACATGATGCCAATCAGTCCCAATATTCTACCTCATGTTGCCACTTGGGTGTATTGTCATGTAATTAGTCCCTTTGCCACCCCCCTCGTGCTTATCCTTGGCATTTAAATGATTTTTTTCCAAAATTGAAATCTGCCCATTAGTCGACCTTAGTGTTTCCACTTTAGTCTTGCTAAGTAAAACAAACATACTCAAGAGGATGTACCACAAATTGATTAATTTAGCTTCCATCTCTATTAATTTATAAATTACTCTCTTCCATAAGGATTATTTTGACTTGATGCAGAAGGCAATCCTTTTTCCTCCAACATCTAGTGCCTTCTAGTAGCGATCCTACTATTGCCATAGCATCTGCTACACGATTACCTTCCTTGAAGGTATGGTTGATGGTGAAAAAATCAAGGCCAAGGAGAAGTTTCTAATATCCTCATTGATTCCTTCAAAGGACCAATTGGTTTTGATTAACCCCTTAGTAGCATCAATAAAAATTTTTAAATCCCCTTCTATGTCAAGATTTTTGATACCCGTAGAGAGAGAAAATTTAATACCCCAAAAGAGAGACATACATTTTGCTTGATTGTTGGTGGAGCTATTAAGGTTGTCCATATAGGCAACAATTATATCTCCTTTAGAACATCTAATAACCTCCCCCCCACCCCCACCAACAACCATGTCTTGTCTAGCAACTCCATCAAGATTGAGTTTATACCAACCATGGTTGGCGGGTTTCCATTTAGTATTTCTTCTAATTAATCTTTTTGAATTGTCAAATTTTGCATAAGCCTTGGGTAGATCCCAATTCTTTGCAATTTTGTTATCAATGGGGTTGAAGGGTAACTAGGGCATTTGCAGGTAGTGATCAAGAAATTCTCTGACAACAACTTACGCATGGTTTTGAAGATAATCTCCATTAAATTCTCAGTATCCCTAAAGATTCTATTATTTATCTTTCCATAAGCTCCAACACACATGGATGGGAATTTGTTGCCATAGTTGTCTATAACCATATAGTTAAGTAAATGTTTAAACTCAATTTAATAAACATTAGATTGGAATCCATATATAAAAATATGTGGGAAAGCTCATAATAAATTTTAAAAATCAACAAAAATTAAATATATGATTGGAATGTGATAGCAATTTTTTCATTCTATGAAAAATTGATGATAGAGTGATTGATTTTTAAATTTTCTAATTGTGTATTAAGCAAATTATATGACAATTTATCGATATTCATTTATATAATACTTTATTAAGATTTCATTCTAAAATTAAAGTCAATTTATATTAATTCCTATTCCTCATAATTTATTGTAAAATTTATTTTAAATGTATCTATTCTCTATAAAAGATATTCTAAATTATTTACTTTCTTAGAAAACGAATTTCGATTCAGATAACATTTGATATTATTATTTTTTACCAAATATTTGTAATTACCAACAATCTTATACTTAATGTGGAGATGTATTCTAAAAGAGAACAATAGGTGGAGTGTAATGACATGAACATGTGAACACAAATTCTTAACTTGTAGCTCAATTGATTAGGATGATGATATGTGATTAAAAAAATCATCCAAAAAAATTTAAACTCCAAAGATGTGTTCACACCAAATTTGACATCTCAATTGCTTTGGCCATTGGGACCCTCTTGCATGTGACTTTTTGATTTAAATGTATATTTACTTAAGACCTTATAATCCAATATATAAAAGTAAAGACGCTAACATCTACTTAATCTAACTTATTTTGATTAAAAATAAAATTGACATCATTTACATGTCAAAATATTAACATATAATAACAACACAAATAATTTCAAAATATTAACATATAATAACAAAACAAATAATTTCAAAGTAACATGAAATTGATATCTCTCAATTCATTTGAAATAGATTTATTTAACTTATCTACAAACCAACTTTACTATTTATTGAAAAAAAACCCAAATTATGTCATACAACCTAAAAAATATTAAATTGGAAAAACCAACCTAAATTTAAAATAATAACAAACCACCCACCATTAAAGAGGTGAACCAAAAGAGCAACCTAGAAAAAGATCGCGCATAAACGGATAACCGACTCACCCTTTAACATGGGGTCCACGTGGAAGGTCAACTTTATTCGTGAGAGCGCAAGTTCACATCAGATTATACACGTGGAACAATTGATGTAATGGCTTACCATCTAGAAAAGGGTTACCATGGACACGTGGCAAGACATGGCGTGGAAATCAAACCTTATCTATTATTTTCTTAGTCTTCTCCTTCCATTTTGGTTCCTATGTATAAATGTATAATGAAAAATCTTGCTTTAAAAGTCCACGTCAACAATTGGAAAGTGTTAGGTGTCTATCGTTATGAGTGGTAAGAATAAAAGTTAAGAGAAGGGGACATTTTCATTGCAAGCATTCCCTCTAGAGAGAAAAAGCTTTTATTCACTATTAATGGGAGCCACCATTGCAAACATTCCAAAACATCTAATCATGATCTTTAGCTTTAATGAGTTTGACAGGGATTATTTTTTAATGATGTGTCATCATCATGCACACCAAATCAATGTGGCATTCATTCCAAAGAGACTGTTTTATTTACCAGTGTGAGTCACACTATAGGAGTCCATAGCATAATCATGATGTTTAATCTAAATAGTTTATAGATTGTTCATGATGTTTTATCATCATGCTCATCAAATCAATATGAAAAGTATTGAAGTGTCTATTGAGATATTATAATGAAGACAGTTGATCATATTTATTAATTAAAAAATAGGATACATAATTTTTATTGTCAATTAAATAATTAATATGATCAAATGTGCATCATGATGTTTGGGTAGACTTCACATCGAAAGCATTGATAGATAAGTAGTGGGTTTTCAAACTTAGAAGGAAAAATAACTAGCTTTGTGATAATGATCACATAATAGGTTGTTTTTATCTCTTGATTTATTTAATTGAGTCAATTATAAATATTTAGTTTTCTTGGATATTCAATGATTTTATATTTGTAAATATGATCTAATACAGTTAGTATATTGTTTTTCTCAAGGTTTTTGTTGAAGCTTGAAAGATCATTTTTGTCTTAGGCAGTATGTTCATTTATTTTCAATTAGATGCATCATAGGAGTATATGTTTCCATGATCACATTTGGACGGGTTCATTGCTATTTTATTATATTAAGAGATACATATTCCTATTTCTATAATATGAGAGTTGTGGTTTGATTTTAAAAATGAATTAGTACTTTAAAAGGAATTATTAGGCCTTGAGCTAATACATCAATATAACCTTTATGAAGAAATCAAAGATTAATAATTCTTAAGGGAAAACTCAGTGGACACTTCAATCTTTGTTTAACTTAGGGCCTAAATAAATCCTTGACATAGTCATCATGATTTTGTGACTATGGACCTATAAGAGAGTTACAATGAGGGATCTTAGACTATGCTTGATATTTCTCCTCCTTGTGAGTTTTATTTTTATGGAGGGTTCTGACCTGCGATGTTGCTTAGCAGAGGCACGAAGCCTGCGAGCAACCAACCAGAATGTTTAGAGAAATTCTTCTACATTAATGCATGCAAAACTACATTCAACAAAGAGTTACACCTTTTATAAACAAATATGATACAAATACTACATGGTTGCTAAAAAGAGAGAAGATTTGGGTGAAGGAGATTGTAGTATGGAAAGTATTGATATTAGATGTTTTAAGTGAAGAAACACGTGTGTGCGCACGCGCGTGCGCGCACACACACACACACACTTACACTTATGATTAGGGGAGGGGTGAATCATTATAAGAACAACTTTTTCAAATAACTTTAGCAATCATAAGCAATACTCAAAACATTTGCACAAGTAAGATCTAGAAAAATAGAACACAAGATGCATATGTAATTTTACATAGAAACCCTTGCGAGAGAAAACCACAACAAATTATTACTTTTATAGAAAACTTGTAAGATTTGGCTATGGAGATAGCCACCCAAGATCTAGAGGCCTAATCAAAATTAGAAGAACTAGAGAAGATCAACATGACAAGAATAAAGTGTACTCTCATCAAGAATGCAATAGAATGGAATGAATATACAAAGGAGACCCCTTGGTTAAGTAAGCCAAGGTGATGCATAGGAAGGCAAGAGATTATGAAAAGTGTCTAAATCTTGTGACATGATATATAAAGTGATAATGTGCCACCCACATAAGGTGGAAAAATGATAAGGTGATATGTCCACTAGAAGTGGAAGTTCTTCTTAAAGTGGAAAAGTGATAATGTGTTAAGTCCACTAAAGGTGGGAATGTTTCGATGTGGTCCCTAAGTAAACTTAAGTAACATGTGTGTTTAGGACCTAGCAGAAGAACTTACTAGGTACAACACTTAAATACACCAACATCCCCCCTTAAGTGAAACTTAGGGAGAATGGATGCAAACAATGCAATATGGGTCCTAGATACTAGGTCACGTTTAGTACCCATGTACAAATGTAATGCAACCTCTCACAAATGAAGAAAAGGCGAGAAAATATTGGGAAAATTTTTTCCCCAAAAGAGAGATGAAACTACAAAATAATCTCAAAGAAGAATAAGAAGGATAAAACCCTATGTAAGGAAAGAATTCCCCTCTTCCACCTCTAATAAGAGAGAAGAAGAGAGACCATGTAGCCCCCCCCCCCACCCTCAATGTAGAATATGCACTAGCGGTACAAGCTGGAAACTAGATGTAGAAGTTGGTCCACGAGCATTGAAAAATGTTTCTCCCCTTAGGAAGAGAAAAAACCAAAGGTGTATGGATGAAGCCTCCCCAATATTGAAAGGAATATGTAGGAAGAAAACTCAAGATGTATGAAGTTTCTAAAAAATTTCTCAAGTTTCCCCGTGTCGATGTTAAAAGTTTCCCCCTCAAAATCAAGTGTACTAGACCACATTGCTGAAAAAGACAATCTAAGAGCTAGTGAAGATGAATGAAGAACAAGATCTAAAGACTCAATTACCTTCTCTGAAGACAAAGACACCTCCTCCAAATTTTGTTCCAATTTATCCACGCTCATGTCAAACTGTGAAGAATGATCGTATAGAGAGTTAACAAGAGGGTCAAAGTGTTCCCTCAAAACAACTAAAGAAGGATCATCTCGATCACAGAGAAGATGTGTGTTATCAATGGTGTCTCCCAAATTTTCAAGATAGGACTCCACAATATAACCTACAATGTCTATCAAGTAGTCATTCCAAGGAATTTAATCTAGAAGACATTGAATATCCTATTGTACTTTATCATAAGAAGCCAAAACTATAGCAACGAAAGAACCATCAAGAGAAAAAATAGATGTGATCTCAATAGGAGGAGATAGAATTCAAGGTTCAAGGACTAGATGACATCTGTTGAAGCATAAAATTAGATCTCTTTTGCAATTAAAATCATAAAATTAGAAAGGGGAACATTTTCCCACATCAAAAGCAACCTAAAAAAAGAGTGTATAAGAAGATAACCAACTAACCTTCACCACGGGGTCCATGGGGAAGGTCAACTTTATTTGTGAGATTGCAAGATCACATCAGTTTACATGGAACATTTGATGTCATGGTGTACAATTGTGAAAAGCATTGTCATGGACACATGGCAAGGCATGGCATGAAAATCAAACATTGTCTATTATTTCCTCAATGTTCTCCTTCCATTTTGGTTTCTATGTATAAATGACTCTAGGAAATCTTTCTTTAAATGTTCATATCAACATTTAGAGAGTGTTAAGTGTCAATCATAATGAGTTGTTAGAATAAATGTAAGAGCACAAGGGGATATTTTCATTGCAAGCATTACCTCCAAAGAGAAGATCTTTTATTCACTATTCATGGGAGCCACATTTCAACATTCTAAAATCTAATCATGACCCTTAATTTTAATGGGTTTTAATTGGATTATTTTTTTAATGATGTGTCATCATCATGCACACCAAATCAACCAGACATTATTCTAAACAATAGTGTTCTATTCACTATTCATGGGAGCCACATTACAATAATCCAAAATCTAATAACGATGATTAATTTAAATAGTTTGTGCAATGATTATTTATGATGTTTTATCATCATGCACACAAAATTAATGTGAAAATTATTTAAGTGTAGATATCTATATGTTATAATGCACATTATCATATTCATTAATTAATTGAAAATTAGAATACATGTTTTTTTATCATCAATTAATTACTAAATACAATCAAATGTGCATCTTGATGTCTGGGTACATATCACCTCGAAAGTATTGATGGATGAGGAGTGGGTTTTCAAACCTAGAAGAAAAATAACTAGCTTGTGTTGATGATAACACTCAATAGGTTGCTTATATCTATTGGTTTGTTTCATTGAGTCAATTATAAATATTTAGTTTTCTTAGATATTAAATCATTTTATATTTGTAAATATGTTCTAATACACTTAGTATAATGTTTTTCTAAGGGTGTTTTCTAAAGCTTGAAATGTCCTTCTTTTCTTAAGTGACATGTTCATTTATTTTTTCTTAAATATTCAATCATTTTATATTTGTAAATATGCTCTAATATACTTAATATGATGTTTTTCTAAGGGTGTTTGTTGAAGCCTGGAATATCCTTCTTTTCTTACGTGACATGTTCATTTATTTTCAATTAGATGTGGCATAGGAGTATATTGATCCTTGATAATGTTTGGAGGGTTTCATTTCTATTTTTATCATATTAAGAGGTATTCATTTTTATTTTTATAATTCAATTTTCATAACTCGAGAGTTGTACTTAATGAACTTTTTTGAAAATGAAAGAGTATTTGAAAAAGGAATTATTAGGCCTCGAGACAAGATATTGATAAAAGATTTTTATTGAATCATAAAATTTATGTGAGAAATCAAAAATTAATAAATCCTAGAAGGAAAACTCAAATAATACTTCATATTTTTTTGACTTAGGGTGTAAATTGATCTTCACATAGCCACCATGTTATTGTGACTTTAGACTTGAGGGTCCAAGTTATAATGAGCAATCTTAAATTATGCTTGATATTTTACCTCCTTGTGAGTTTTGGTAATTCAATTATTTGAAAAATTCTAATACATCAATGCATACAAAACTACCTTCAACCAATAGTTACACCTTTTATAAAATAAAATGATAGGAATCCTTTAGGATTGTCTAAAGATAGAATATTTGAGTGATGGAGATTATATTATCAAGAGTATTAATGTTAGATTTTTTAAGAAGCTCATTTATGCTATCAAATATTTAATATACTTGCTTCCACTTTTATTTTCAGCATGTACATATGGTAAAGTACAAACAAGCCAAATTCTTTCTATCTAAACATTGAAGAGACATGATGACTCTGAATTAAGAGGAGTGATAGCCACAAGCTTAGGATACTATTAATGCACAATGCTTAAATAAAAAGGGGTCATAAAAATAGAAGACACATACATACATACATACATAAAAGTTGAAATATAAACATGGTTGGAAAAATAAACAAATCCACATACATGATGGATACACAAAGCATACACTATACTTACACGAAGCATAAAAACATACACAATAGAAAAAGGCATACAAGGTATGAAATCTTGGACTAGCGAGATTATCAAATTTTGAGGAGTTGTATCCAAAAACACACAAGGTATAGTATCTTAGATTAGCAAGATCTATGAATCTTGAGTAGGAGTCATATCCAAAACAATGTCCCTACATCACACGCTAGACAAATAATTAGTTTTCTAGGTGGCTCATGGCCAAGTGAAGACATCACAAATTCTACCAAGTTGTATTAATCTAGGTGAACTCTACAAGTATCAAATGAAAACAACACAATTTAGTAAAACACTCTTGTTTACTAGGCGAGTTCCATGTCAACAATATAAAAAATTACGAGCCAAAAAAATGTGTTGTTTGTTAGGTAATTTTGATAAAGTTTTATAAAGATGATAAAAAAAAGTTGCAAGAGTGCAAATAAATTTGTGGTGTGTGCACAAAGTGAAATGCATAGTGAACGTAAGCCTCCACCTTAAAGTAAATTACTAATCAATTGGGAACAATTTCCTTTAAGTGTGAAAGAACAATGCATGTAAAGACAAGTTGGTCTTTTTTGGCCTATTTTGGCACTTGTAATTGCTTGGATCCTTCAGTGATCTTGCCCATTATTTTTTTGAGTCTTCTATAGCCTTATTTTGGTAGTTGTAATCATTGGAATTAGAAGTCCACTTTGCCTTGTTTTGCAAGTGGCATTTATACACGCACTATATATAAAGTGCCAAAAATCATCATTTTGGGGGGGAGGGGTTCATTGATTGAGTGATTTTTTTACTTTTTTTTTTGGTTGGGGGGGGTGCCTTGTGTGATTGTGTCTTCTTTTCTCTTGTGATCTTTTCATTTTGCATGATGGGTTCTCATAAATTTCTACTTTTAACTCCACATAACTATGCATCATGGAAAATTAAAGCACGGAGTAAGATGATGGAAAAAGGTTTAATTCAATATGTTGATGGAATAATAATTGCACTAAATAATCCTAATGTTCAATTAGAATGGTTTAGTAAAAATTCTATATCTTTTGGAACTTAAGAAATTATGAATCAGATGACCTTATCTTCCATATTGACCAATGTAAAACAGTCAAGGAAGCATGCACTAGTAAATTTTTGCCAATTTTTTGACGCGAGTTTGTCAATTTTTCAATACAGATTGGTCGACCATGTTGCAGATTTATTTCTGGCAGCTAGTTGATTGTATGTTTGTCATTGATGACAACATATAATATACAGTAGTGTTCTATATGTACTTATCATAATGATGCTATTAAGCCTTGTGTGGTTATATTCATATTTTAGACATGCTTTGGATGCTTTGTTCATACATGTAGACTCAGATATGAAGTTTCAGTTGAGTTGTGAAATTCTGTTAGTGGCAGTTACAGTTTCTGGAGTTTACATGTAAATAGCCGACATATTTGCATTGGTTCTTAAGTTTCACGTATCTTCAGGATATGCATGTTTATATTCATGATTAGTTATGAGTTATCCATGTTTGGTTAAGAGCGCTTGTCATGTTTCATCTGGATCGTGCTGTTTGAGATAATTTGGTGGAGCCGACTTAGTGAAGCATCACGTCTATTTAGTTCGTGTGTTCAGTTCGTGTTGCGCAATCTTAAACCTGATTGCGTGCTTAGTTAAGCTAACAAGGAAGTTGGTGAAGTGTTTCCCATAGCCATCGTGACCTTATAATTTGAGGAAGATACTTATAGTAGTTCATTTATGAACGCTAAATGTGAATGATAAGAAAAGAGATAGAAAAAGTACAGAGAAGAATATGAGTTATGTTTCATTCATCAAGGATCTATGTAAATAAGTAGTGGAAGATTACATTACATTGGAATTGATCAAGACATCAGGTCTACTCTATAGTTCATCATCAGATATAGTGCATATCTATTCTACAGAAGGTTGTAGCCTTCACCATTGAAGCAGTGATCTTTTGGACAATAAGTCCTCACCCTTAACAGGGTTATTTGTAAAAGAATCCTAACAGGGTCAGACCCTTAACCAGATCACTATACTTATTGCATTGTAAAGAACAACTCCTAACAAATTTGCAAGATTTTCTAACAAGGATTATTATAAACAAGTATAGTTCATTGTGGGTGCTAATTCCCACCGGGTTTTTCACCATTTGGTTTCCCCGTAACCAAATTGTGGTGTTGTCTATTGTGTTATCTAAATGTGCATTTACTCTATGGTATTCTAGAATTAATAAGAGAAAATAATTTAATTAGCTAATAACTGATTCACCCCCCCTCTCAGTTATCATTTGGGACTATTCTAACAATTGGTATCAGAGCCAAGTGCCTTGAAGAGAAATCCTAACAGCTTAAGGTAGATTAGATGGCATACTTCAGAAAAGAGAGTCCTAAGTTTGATGGAGAGAATTATCTGGATTGGAAGAACAAAATGATAACACATCTACAGTGTGTTGATTTTGAGATCTTTGAGATAGCCACATAAGAAGTTGCTATTCCCTCTCTAAAAGACCTTGCAAAAGATGATGCTACTAGTAAACAAAAGGATACATTCACAGCTAATGCAATTTCCAAAGAAGCCCTTATAAGTGCACTATCTGACAGTGAATTCTCTTAAATCAAGAAAGTAGACAAGGCATACACAATATGGAAGTATTTAGAAGACATTTTTGAAGGAGATATCCAAGCAAAGAATGCACGCATGAAGACATGGAAAAAGAAATACAATAATCTTGAGATGTTACCTGAAGAGAACATTAGAGCCTATAATCAGAGGATAAATGAAGCAGTTTCTAGAATTAGAAACAATGGTGGAGAAATTTCAGAAGAAGACATAATGGACAAGCTGATGACTACATTGACAACAAACTATGAGAGCAAGATCAATATTCTAGATGAAACCATGCAATTTTCAAAGGACTTCAAGAGAGAGACTTT
>MU224969.1:1242910-1257929 GCA_018584345.1 Thuja plicata
TCCCTATAAGATATTTGAGAATGCTGGAGATAGTCAATCACTTCCATTATTTCCAACAGTTGAATTGATGTTACAAAATATCTCTTATTACCATTTTGGCAATCTCTTAAAAAGAACAACGGTTAGTGCATCATGACACTACAAGAAAAGAAAATTGTACATCATTGATAATTCTTTCTAGAGAGGCAATTGAGCAGATTGATCAGAAGACTATAGTGGCTATCATTATCATTACTAACAAATAACTAATAATGGTTTTGCAAGGGTGATGATAGAGGATAAGAACCAAAATTTATGATGATATAAAACTCATCATCAAACTACATAACATAATTCAAAGTAGCATTGAGATTATTGTCCATTGGTTTGGCTTAGAAGCTATAAAAAAACCTTCATTTATAATAAATGTGAAACAATCTGCTGAAAAAGATGGAATGAATAGCTTCATATGTAACAAATGATTCACCAATGACCAAACTATCCCTAAATCTTGACACTTCAACTATATGATACAATCATCACATTTTCAGAAATACTTTTCATAAAAAAATTTATTTGTATAGTCTACACCTCCATTTCCTAGGGAAATTATCAAATGGTTCACATATATTGTCCATACTTTCATATTTTTCATATATGTCTCTATTGAAAGCTCTCATTGTGGAGCCTGGTTGTACAGCCACAAAACTGCATTTTCTTGTAACTTAATATATCCTTTTAAAAGATCTGCTATGTTTATCTTACACTCATCACTTTTAAGAAGACCACATACCTTTGTGACAGTTTGTGACTCAAGTTCATGCATTATATTGATACTTTCACATTTGCATATTGATGACATTAAGTTTTGCCATTAGTATACTTAAAGTGAAAAAAATGATAAAGGTCATCGGTAAAGGCAGGAACCCGACGAGCAGTTTAATTAAGGGACACCGACAAAGCAGATAAATGACAGAGCAAAGAATGAAAGAAAACCAACAGACTGACAGAGCAGCCCGACCATCAGTTATAAAACCCGCAAAAAGTGGATCTGACTTTCCACGTCAGATAAAATATTGTAATTCTATTTTTAGAGTTTTTATTTGTTTTACAACTTTACTTGAGGGTCAAGCAAGCATATTGTAAATGTTTTAAAGCATCCTAATGGATCTAAAACATAACTAACTAAAGATCAAGGTCAAGTTGTAAACCTTGGATCTAGAGTTAAACTAAAAAAGTGTGAATCAAGAATAGAGCAAGAAACTAGTATAAATAGATGTTCAATCATTTGTAATAAGTAACATGAAGTAACTTGGATAAATGATTGTAGTGATGAAGAGCATCTAAGAAGAAAAAGAGAATTCATGCAAAGTTTAGGAACAGATTATATCAGTTATCAAGAACACAGACAAGGCTACCAACGAGCAGAGACAAGGTATTATTCAAATCACTCAAGGTGATTACATATACATTGTAAGCTTTACAGGATCTGTTATCAGCAATTAGAGATTGCATATACTATCAGATAAAAATTTATATTGTAGTTGCATTCTAACAAGTGCATCACAACAGAAATCCTTTTGTAGAAGGTGGACTTAACAGTTCTTTGATAAATCTCTTAACATAGTGCACACATAACAGTGTTGCTAAAGCTTCAAACAAAGTAGATCCTAACATATCTCCACTATAATAATCCTAATAGGGTAGATCATTAGAAGTGATCAAATTGTAAGCCTTAACTGGCTCCCTTCTTATCTGCAGATAGTGAAGTTTTGTGGGTATATATCCCCACCGCATTTTTTACTTCCTAACAGGAGTTTTCTATGATATCATATCATGTGTTATGTGTTATTTACTTTCATGTATGTTTCTTGAATGTTTACACATGCAAAGAACTTATATTATGATTTAACATACATAAGGAAAGATAAATAGATAGATAGGAATATACAAATCTGATGACACAAAGGTTAATGGGCCAACCACATAAAAAGTTTTAGAGGTGCTAATTCACCCCTCCCCTCTCAGTACATCATTCCAATAAATCCAACAATTGGTATCAGAGCTAAGTCTCTTTCTTGAAAAGCTTAAAGATTTAAGAGAAAAGATCAATACAATGGAAAAGTACAGACTGGACAAGACTATTGAGAATGAGCAGTTACAAATTCAGATTTACTATGAGCAGTATAAAGAGGCAGGAGTAAGCATGAGAAAGTTGCTTGATGAAAGAAAGATTATGGTAACTAGAATTAATGAAAAATATTATCAAGTGGAGATTCCATATTAATTCAACATAGCTGAATCATCAATAAGCAAAGCATCAGACACATCAGTAGAAGAGATCACAAGTCTACAAGAAGTCAATCTACATCTGACAGAGCAAATCAAAAGGCTGCAAATCGGTGAAGAGACTCATATGGTAAAAATGATTGATGTCATGAATGATTCAAGAAAAGCTGAATCAGAAAGAACATTGGCTATTGATGATAGGAGGAAAATTACAGAGAAGCTACAAGAAAAAGAATCAGAGATTCAAAGAATTACTGATCATCACCATGAGATTACCAACCAGATTATTCTTATGAGTCAAGAGGCAAACAAATTAAATATTGAACTCATTGAAAGAATACAGATCATCGGTGAGCTAAGGGAAGAGAATGAGAAATTAAAGCATGAAGTTAGAATTCAGAATCAACACAATGAATTGATCAAGAAAGCTGAAGATAGAAATAAAAGAATGGATGATTTCCTTGACAGAAAAAGATGAGTCAACAACTACACAGGAATAGGGTACACCGACAATGGAGAATCATCTAATCAAATAGATCAAAGGAATGTTTATGCAACTCCGAGAACCAAGAAGTTGTCATGCAATCACTATGGAAAACCAGGACACACCTCAACCATTTGCATAAACAAAATGAAAGGTATTCTTTAATCACAATCTACTTTCATTGGTAATTGTTATAGATGTCACAAGAAAGGACACAAGGCATATGAATGCAGATCCAAGGTGACAAATCCAAAGAAGGAAACCTACATGGACAAATACTGTCCTACCTAAAAAATAAATGGACATACACATTAGGAGTGCCAGAAAAAGAACAAGAAGGCATGGACACCAAAAGAAAATGATAATGGATACAAACCGACAAAAGTTAGTAACTCATATGTTTGGCACTATAACACATGGGTAAATTGCACAGCATGTGGAAGGTATGGTCATATATTTGCCAACTATATGAGAAAATGGACTAGAAGACCAAGAGGATGGTTCAATCTAGGGATGGCATGTTTACATTGTCATAAGGTTGGACATGTGATAAAAGATTGCAAAGACCGACTGACAGAAACAAGCACTTATCCCAATGGAAACACCATTGATTGCAAGAAGAAGATGAGAAATAAGATGTGGGTAAAATCTACAAACACTGAAGGTGCTGGAACAAGCAATGCAAATGATGATGCCCCATCCAATGGATCTGGTGGCAACACCATTTCCAACTAAGTTGCACAAGTAAGTATGGAACTGCATTATGACAAGTTATATTATGCATCGGTTCCATTACATATTGATCATATAGACAAATTAGCATTATTGAAGATGCACTATATTGTTACTTGTAATATTATTGAAAAATAACCATTGGTTAATGGGTACAAATTATCATCGTTGAACACACACAGAAAAGTTGACATTACTTACCGAAATGTATCGGTCATTACACAAAAGCCAAGTCACTAAGTGTAAACCGACGGACATCGGTGATCCTTGAGCCGACAAAAGTTGTAAACGCCATTTTACCAACAATCATCGGTGAAGTCACCAAAGCTGCTAGCAACCCTGACACTTTTAGCCTACACCGAAGATGTTATTTATGCCTCAACCGACGAACTCAGTCTTTGTATACCGACGATTTGTTGGGCATTAATGAAAACTTAGGGCACAAGAGTTATAAAAGTGTGACGGAAGAAGTCATTTTTCACCCACAATTTTTGAGCAACCAAGTAGAGCTAAGAAGAGTGATTGAAGAGAAGATTGAAGTGTGACCTCAACAAGATTTTAACACAACTCAAAGGATTCACAAGCGATCATAGAGATTTAGTAAGTACCTACATTCACCGACCACACTGTTTATTTATGGGAAGCCCTAAAATATAAAATACGATGGGATCTACTTCAAGAATTGAAAAATTGAAAGAGGATAAGAAGAAAATGATCAATCTTATCAGCAACAACACTTTTGTTGAACCTAAATACAAGTTGCACCCAAAAATCGCATCACAACCTGATGATTCTGGAGCATTCTCCAGAATCCCACCTAGGGTTTTGCTGGTAGAGGACATAAGGTCCTATATTCATTGCAAGATCTTAGAATTAGGAGATCTAGACCTAGACAATGCCTATAAGGCACTATGTGATGAAGTTGGAAACCTGAAAGAAGAGCACAAGAATCTGGAAGTGAAAGGTCTCACAAATGCATTACACTTTCCCAGGGTTTTTTAGACCGAATGGATATGAATAGTTCTCAGCAGAATGAATAACCAAACATTATGGCTTAATGAGCCAAAATGAATAACAAAAGATGTTATTCATGTAGTTACCGAATATCCCACAACTGACAAGCCACAAGCTCACAAGCACCCATCCTTGAAGGAAGTGGAAAAGCTAACTGGTACAAAATTAGATAAGAGATGTCTCAAGGTCAGCACTATCACCGATAAGGAACTCAAGTTTGGTGCATGTGTGGTAGGATACAAAATATTCCAGGCCAGCAGAATGAACAACATAGCAAGCACTGCTATGAGCACAACTTACAAGATCATAAAACTAGGAAAGAAGATGGATCTTGCAGAGATTTTATTGAATCAACTTGAGGAGAACATGAACACCATAAGATATTCAAGGACAAACACTTGTAAGTTTGGTTCCCTCATTATGTGCATATTATTTTACTTTGAAGAATACTTTCCTTCCATAGGCAAAGTAGTATGGGACATAAGAAAAACTGTAACCATACAGATATGTGAGCATATAGAGTCATTAGGAACAGATTTTGATGACCTAATGAATGAATATTTCAAAAGTATTAAGGAAAAGATGCAAGCTAGAACAAGGATACCTGAGAGTTTGATAGAAGAACACAAAGAGGACATATGTTTTATGGTAGATACTGATTTTACCTATATCAAACCAGTAGTACCTAAGAAATCCTGGCTATCACCATTAGAATATGAGATCAAAATAGGACAAACTACTAAGTGCATTAAGGCACTATTGAATGAACCAGTGGACAACAAGCAACCAAGATTTGGCACTTATGAAGAAGCCAAACCAAAGATCAAGATAGATCTTTTTTTCTAGAAAATTGTAAACAAGAAGAATAAGATGGTAAAAGACTTAACCAAGAAATTTTCAGTTACTGAAGAAGGTGAAGAGGAAACAGAAGGAAAGGAGGAACAAACCAAGGGCCAGTCACCTATCAGTGAAGATACAAAAAAGAATGACTCAGAGGGTACACAGTAAGATTCACCACCTCCTCCTCCACCTAAGAAGTGAATAACAACAACCACTTCAAGATCAAGAAGCAAAATTGCAAAGGAAACAACTCCTTCACCACTAAAGAAAGGTAAAGTGAGAACCTACAAGAGAAAACTGATCTCACCAAAGGAGAAAAAGACCAAAAGGAGGAAATGGGTTAGAACAAAAGAGGATCTAAATGACTCAGCTATGGATGAAGCTGACATAGAAATACAAAAGGAAAAAGAACCCTTGGTTCCCTAAACCATCGATGAAATATGTAAGAACATTTCAGAATCACCGTCTATTTCTGATCCTAACATTAGGAAATAGTTAAAATTTGATCCAGAGGATCAAAACAAGATAGAAGAAGCTATTACAGCTAAAATGTGCAAACACCATTATGTTCCACTATAATTCTCTGAATATGACGTTCCCAAGGAACTATCAGTGAGATTGTCTGCAAGATGGACATTTGCACTACATCAGGAAAAAGAGATAAGAGAAAGAGTACTTGTTACTCTTATGCCTTTTGATTCAAAGAAGGAAGAGATAAGGGAAATGATGAAAAATTATGAAAAGAAGTTCTCACCCAAAATGAGAGAATATAAATTTCTCAAAGGGAAGCTAATTGAGCTTGATCAAGACAACATTAAAAAGTGGTGCAAGATACTTAACAGGACCATTAAGGAAGCTAGCCCAGAGAAGGAACACATCATAACTAAGGATGCAAAAGATGACTCATCCATGGAATTGGACAGAGAAGAGTGTGAGGCAATCGACAACCAGAATACTAAAGTTGTAGATGAGGTATGGCCTGACACTACTCTTGACAAAACTCAGAGTGAAGAAAGCCAAATTCCACCAAGTCCAATTCATATTGACTTGAGTAATGAAGAAGAGGTTACCAAAGAAGAATTGACAATAAAGGGTAACATAACTGAAGATATCAATGATGAAACATCATTGGATAACATCATCAATGACACTACATGAAAAGACCCTACAGAAGAGGTGCAAAAAGATGAATATATCAATATTACATAGGGTAATACCAACAGACAGGATACACCTATTGGCACTGCAGAGGTCAATACACCGAACAACATGAAAATTTTGATACAAGCTATTGATATTGAATCAAGTCAAGAAAAATAATCTAAGAAAGATGATGATATACCCAAGGACACAGGTAATGATGAAAATAAAGATGCATAGGACACTCAAAAAGATGCAGATACAGAGATGAAGGATGCAACCGACACTCAACAAAAGGTGTCTACTGAAGAAGACAAAAGAGAAGACACTAAAAAAGATGAAACATTGAGAAAGGATGAAGAGAAAGAAAAGAGTGAAGAAGTTAAGAAAGATGAGAGCATGAAAGAAAAGGAAGATAAATATGTTGATACACCCAAGGCCAATGAAGAGACATCTTCACAAAACCAACTGGTGGACTCTGAACAGAAGCAACAAGATGCTTCATCTTCTCAACCTTCACCTACCACATCAATCCAATCTCAAGGTCTACAAATGGTAGTTCACCAATCTGTCTCCCAACTAAATAAGAAGAAGAAGGTAATGAATAAAGACATCTTGGCTGTAACACTTGATGAGGTAATTGAAATACCCAAGTGGGATGTATCTACTTTAGATATTGAAGCACTTCAAAAGTTTGGAGTGATATGCCAAAGAAAAGCTATATAGGAGAAAATGAAAAAGGCACATAGGGAAGCCCAAGCACTTGATAAAGAAAGAGATATACTACATCAACTTGTTCCTGATAAAAAAAGTTGAAGATGACATATCAGTCATGGTAAAAAATTGCAGTTCTTACCGATGCCATCACCAATCAAAATGTAGATGCAGAGAAGGAAATGGAAGAATAGGTAGAGATGAAATATCAACACAAATTGGTTGAAAAGTTTAGCCAAGAAGTGGCAGAGAAAAAGGTAAATCTCTCTAAATTAGAAAGTCAATTAGAACCTATGATTGTTGAAGCTATTACATTAGTTTTGAAATTGTGCACACTGGAAAATTTCACAAAAGAAAATAGTGAAAAGCTGTCCCAACTAGATTCAGATCTGACAGCTAGTGCACAAAGTTTAACCTCTGATGCAAAAACAATAAAGTTGCATCATGGAAAGATCACAAAGGTAAATAGATTGAGACAAGAGATATGGGATGTAGAGACACAGTTTAGAAATTAGGTTACAGAGCTACAGGCTCAAATTTTGCCAAACCTCACCACTCTGAAACAACACATAACATATGCAAGGAATCTGATCTCAACCCCAAAGATGTCTGTAGTAGACAACATCTATGACATGCATGTGAGAATATCACTTGAGCACATGGCTCTTGAAAATTTGAAGAAAAAATGGGAGAAGATGATGGAGGAAATCAAAGCCTCACACTCTCACATTTTTGACAAGTTGTAAGTACCTTTGCCCTCATTATCAAAAAAGGAGGAATGTATAGTAACATATGTACAATATACTACTTTAGAAGAAAGGATATAAGGATATGTATAATGTATGTACATCAAGGATAGATATGTATGATATATCAAAAAAAGAAAACAAAAAGGAGAAGTCAATTATATGTACATAAACTTACACTTACCGGCATATGCATAGGGGAGTCATTTCATGACTAAGGAAGAAGTATACACAGGTGTACATACTAATACATCAAGTATGTTGCACATATCAGTTTTTGATACTAATGTCAAAGGGGGAGATTGATGACGTTAAGTTTTGCCATTAGTATACTTAAAGTGAAAAATGTGATAAAGGTCATCGATAAAGGTAGGAACTCGACGAACAGTTCAATTAAGGGACATCGACAGAGCAAATAACTGACAGAGCAAAGGATGAAAGAAAATTGACAGACTGATAGAGCAGCCCGACCATGAAAACTGACAGTTAGTTATAGAACCCGCAAAAGTGGATCTGACTTTCCATGTCAGATAAAACATTGTAATTCTATTTTTAGAGTTTTTATTTGTTTTAAAACTTTAATTGAGGGTCAAGAAAGCATATTGTAAATGTTTTAAAGCATCCTAACAAATCTAAAACATAACTAACTAAAGATCAAGGTCAAGTTGTAAACGTTGGATCTAGAGTTAATCTGAAAAGAGTGAATCAAGAATAGAGCAAGAAACTAGTATAAATAGATGTTCAATGATTTGTAATAAGTAACATGAAGTAACTTGGATAAATGATTGTAGTGATGAAGAGCATCTAAGCAGTAGAAGAGAATTCATGCAAAGTTCAGAAATAGATTATATCAGTTATCAAGAACACAGACAAGGCTACCGACGAGAAGAGACAAGGTATTATTCAAATCACTCAAGGTGATTACATATACATTGTAAGCTTTACAAGATCTGTTATCAACAATTAGAGATTTCATATACTATTAGAACAACATTTATATTGTAGTTGCATTCTAACAAGTGCATCACAACAAAAATCCTTTTGTAGAAGGTGAACTTAACAGTTCTTTGATAAATCTCTTAACAGAGTGCACACCTAACAGTGTTGCTAAAGCTTTAAACGAAGTATATCCTAATACGTCTCCACTTTAATACTCCTAACAGGGCAGATCATCAGAAGTGATCAAATTGTAAGCCTTAACCGACTCCCTTCTTATCTGCAGATAGTGAAGTTTTGTGGGTAGACATCCCCACCGCAGTTTTTACTTCCTAACAGGAGTTTTCTATGATATCATTTCATGTGTTATGTGTTATTTACTTTCATGTATGTTTCTTGAATGTTTACACATGCAAAAAACTTATATTATGATTTCACATACATAAGGAAAGACAAACAGATAGATAGGAATATACAAATCTAATGACACAAAGGTTAATGGGCAAACCACATAAAAAGTTTTAGAGGTAATGATTCACCCCTCCCCTCTCAGTACATCATTCCAATAAATCCAAAAGCATATATGTCTTCAACTTCTAAAAAAAATCAGTTCAAACAGTTTCAAAACATCTTTGGTAATGGTTCTAAAGAGTTCATAGATCATTCTACTCATATTTGGCTGTTAATGTTTCCACTCTCTCTTTATGGATCCTTTTTGATAGTTATAGGTGTGTATATCATTCACACCAGACTAAAATACTTTGAAACATTCTGTCTAAATACCTCACATTCTACATGCATTATTTAATCTGAAATTTATACTAATTCATGTTGAAATATCTATCATTTTTAACAGAAATGTGAACTATAAGAAAATTTCAATTGTTTTCAATCTGCTTTGAGATTAGACACTCCCAATACCTTCCCAATACATGTTGTGGGGTTAGTAAAACAATATAGATTTGTTTTTCTTAGATGTTCTGGTTATTATAAACCCTAGCGATACTTTATGAATACCAATAATAAATAAGGATAGTTATTTTTTTTCTGACAGAGGACCAAGCTTTTAATCCAGATTGGACACCTTTAACATATGTGTTGGCTCTTTGAACATAATTGGAGATAAGAAGCTTTAATAACAAAATGTAATCTAAAGCAGAAACGGAGGAAACATATGAATGCAGACAGTCCAAATTAATGGAAAGAACTAGATATCTCTTGTCCTAATTGAAGGATTAGGAAAAATATTCATAGAAAAATTAGTAGAACTAGCAGCCACTCTCATCTCTATGAATTTTAAACAAAAGTCAGAAAATAACAGCAACTGAAAACTATAAGAAATAGAATAGCATCAACCGAAAACTATAAGAAATAGAAAACTGAAAAATAGATGTTAAGATTAATCCAAAGAATGTTCTATCATAATTTTTTCCAAAGATATAGGTAATGGATGAACATATATAGATGCAGCTAGGGAAAGAATCTTACCTTCGTAGCTACTAGATGTGTAGCTGTAGGTTCTCGATTTGCCGTTGATGGTGGGTGAGATGGTTTTGGGTAAGGGGTCAGATCTCGATCTGCCACTGATGCAGGGGTAACGACTATAAAAATTGAGTAGGCCTGGATGTTGTGTGGAGTTTCGGTGTGGAAAAGAACAAAATCACTCCATTGATCCCCTTTCTTTACTAGTATTAGGATTCCCTCCATGCCCTCACTTCGTAGATCACGGGTTACCTTCATGCCATCTATGTGCGCATAAGGAAACATAATGAATAGAAACATTTTTTTTTAAAGTAATGCCCGCGTTAGTCATAATTCTGATGAATATTGGTGTTCGTCAGAATTCCAATGAACGTGGGCATTACTTTAAAAAAAAAAATCCTTCTATAATCTGACCAAGAAAAATAAATATAATGAATGGTCAAAAATTTAGGTCGATTTTAGGGGTTAAATGTACTAGTGGTGGGATAAGTTTACTAGTTTGCATGGTCAAGTTGATGAATCTAGGGGCTGCAAGATTAACAATGATCTCATGAATTTGGAGCCCAAGGATTTTGACAAAATCCAAGATTACATCACTAAGGAACATGAGATAAGAGCAATGATTAAGGATTGTGGAATCGACAAAAAGGATGCACAGTTGATCTACAATTTGTTGGAAAAGGTTCCATCAAATTTTAACATTTGTTTATAGCTTCTGAACTAATAAGTTAATTATGGGTGCTTCATACACCATGCCTTCATTTGATGCCTTCATGAAGATTTTGATGGTAGAACAATCAAAGTTTATAAGCATGGGGATTCTCAATTCTTCAAAGTATAAGACTTTTGTAGAAAAGCAAGGGAATCAAGGAAAGGGTTTCTACAGGAAGCAGAAACAATGGCAACCAAAGTCACAATAAGAGAAAGCACAATCAAACTATTATGATTGGATTATACTGAGAGGGGGGGGGGGGNGGGGTGAATCAGTATAATAACACTTTAAATAAATTCTTCTTCTACTTAACCATTAATCATACATTTGCAGTAAAGTAAAGAACATAAGTAAATTATAGAGTACTCATAACACCATATTTTTTTACGAGGAAACCCTGGTTAAGGGAAAACCCTGGTGGGGATGATACCCACAAGCATGCACTAAAGTATAGGGTCCCTATTGTTATGCCCTGCATCCCCATCCCTACATTTTGTGTGCAAAATGTTGGGTCCCCCTTTTTTTGCTTTTTTGCTTTTGGCTCTTGCCTTGTCTTTTTTCTTTGTTTTCTTTTTGTTTTCCTTCTCTGGTGTTTTCTTCCTCGTGGTTTTGCTTTGTTTTCTTGGTTTCTCATGCCTCCGGGACCCTTCTCCTAGAGTTGGTCATCCTTTGTCGAGAGCCAGATTTTGGACTCCAGGAGTCTTCACCGCGATGTTCCCTTTCTTTAAGGTGATATCGTCGCATGGAATCCCTAGGCCCGGAGTCCGGAGGTCTGTCTATTCGGAGTTTGCGGAAGGAATGGTGACTTGCTTTTTATCGCGGGTATAAATAGAAGTTACCTATCATTTTCACACTTACTATGATTAAAAACTTAAGCAATCAGAGCGATTTCAGAGCAATTTAGCGATAATCCAGTGCTAATCATTTTGAGCATTTTCAAGCGATTGTGAGTGGTTGGTGGTGGAAAGTTGTAATCATTTGGCAGTAGAAGCTGTTGCAAAGCTTTTACAGAGGTTTTCTTTCCTCTCCTTTCTTTGTTTTCAGGTTGGTGCCTTTCTTTCTACTCAGATTTCCTTCTTTATGGTTTTGTTTCCTTTTTGTGTTGTCTCGTTTTGTTCTATTTTGTGTTTCTTTCTGGTTCACCACCCATTGCTGGGTCGGCTCTGCTAGAGGGTTGTCCGCCCTTTGTGCAGGTGTAGTCTAGTTTGTGGATGGTGTAGATAGTTGTAAGTATGCTGTACATTGTCTAGTTGTTTTTTTTTGTGAGTTTCCGCTCTGTGCTTTCTGTATATATGTAAATTTGGTGTATATCTATTGTATATCCTTACAAGTTACATGTGTATATCTCCTTCAGCTCTATTATGTATAAGTGTGTATATTTTGTGTGTATTCTGCTAGGTAGTCTGTTGAGCTCACCGTTATGCATTCACTTCTGGTTCCTAGCCATGCAGGCTCGCTCTATGCAGAATACTGCTTGGTTGAAACTCAGCTCTCGGCCAGTTTCAACTAGGTGGTTTTCTCTCTCCCCTAAAACTAGCTTGACCTACATTTACATCCCATGCACACATTTAAATTTGCGCAAGTGGCCTTTTCTTTTCACACATTCAGACAGTTGGCTCCGCTGTCATCTCCATAACTCCCATTTATTACTCACCCACGTGGCGCCCACGTGGGTCTGACGGCTCACTTTTTGTACACATCTACCAATGCTTACTTCCCCAAGCTCCAATTTTCCTGCTATCACCCACCTCGTGTCCTTTTACTAAGTGTGATAAAATCCCCAAACATGGATGTTGATTAAATTTCTAAGTTCGCAATATATATATGCTTCCCAGAGTTTTTGAACCAAGCTGACTTTTCAGGGAAAGCACACATTGCGACGGTAAGATCTCTGGACCCCAGAGTTTTTGTTTATCTATACGTTCTGATGGTCACCTTGCCATGCAGGTTTCTAGAGCAATACTTTTAAACATGTTTGAAGCATCCGCATCTTCACCACCCGGGAGTCTGAAACTTCCATCTATGGCAAGTACTAGAGCAACAGTTAGATCCAAAATGGAGAAGGCTCTGGAAAAGATGCCTTTGAGAATGAAATACGTAAAAGATAGTGTTATCATGGGCTCAAAGATTGAGTCCAAGGTCCAACTCATTACTGACACCAGCATCCGAACATGGCCCAAAATGCAGGCCTTGGTAAAGATGATGTACATCCAACGGTAGGCTAGGGATCCATTAGCCATCAAAATTGGAAACTCCAGGATCATTAAAGCAGCTTGCATCCCGTGCTCAGTGTAGTCATCAGAGCTTATTCTCTAGAGGAGCTTGGGAATCCCTCAATTTGCCAAACCAGCCATGGTCACCTGATACGATGCCTTGGCCCAATTCAAGCAATTGGAGGAGGCGGCCCATATATATATGAACAACAATTGGCTCAAAGTCCCAAAGAGGGACCCCAAGAGGATGAAACTAGAGATCCCCAGGTCCGAGTTCAAAGAGAGCATCCAAATGGGGATGATAGCACTATGCCGGGTCTTCAGGAAACAACATGCCCCATAATTTTTTGGATGGATGTACTACTTCTTGCTTGGTATAAGTACAACAGGGGAGTTTTTTGACTGGGCGGCCATAATTTCAAATCATGTTGACTCCCATTTCCTTCAACTGGCCAAGAAGAAGAAGTTTTATATGACTTCTTATGTTCTCTGGGCCTTGGCATAGCAGAGGGCCCACACCAATGGGCTACTCATTGACAGCGTACTTAGGATCAGCCTAGGCCAGAAGGCCCCTTGGGACTACTTTCCATAGATTCAATGGGAGGCCAGTTTCCCCAGTTTTTTTGAGTAAGCGACGTGTTCATTTACTACCACCTGCTCACACCCACCCGGGATGCAGGATACCACCTGTCCACAGAGGTAATGAATTTTTTCTAGAGTTACAGACATTATTACATACAATTTCAACAACATACATACATAAGGGTGACCAGTTTCTCTGGGAAACCCTACTTGTTGCCCAAACATTGCGGGGACAAGATAATTCTCCTGGAGTATTGCAAGAAGATAATGGAGTTGCATGCCTTCTATGCCCTGAAGAAGGTAACCAATATTCCATTCCCAATCACTTGTGGGAATTATTCATGCAGTCTAGCCGCCGCCAAAGAAGCAGACAATGAGTTAAAAAGCTATAACTTGGCAGAATTCTACTTAGCGTGAAAGCATTTTGATCCGCATGGAAAGATTCCAACAGCACTCCCCCGGGCATCAGAGCCCCATCAATACCATATGGAGGACTTTTGGGAAGACTGCCAAGATGATGTGGAGGTCCGAAGCCGGCACTATGTCAGGATGACCGCAGGCATGTTGGAAAGATTGAAGCTCTGGAGATTCCCGGAGGACTTCTCAGACGCTAGCTCCATGATAGATCCTTAGTACAAAGCAAAGGGGATTGATACATTGGCCCTCCCAACAGTAAACTAGGATGCCCAGGAGGGGCCAACTGTTGAGGACTTCACCCGTGAGGTGGTCAAACGCAGCCATGCCTACTTCAAGAAGGTGTGCCGTGGGAGTGTCTGCTAAGCGACCCAGCCAGTACCAAAGATAACCCCGGGGGCCAGGACTTCTTCACAGGGAGTGGATAAAGGGAAAGGAATAATGATAACTCCTCCTGTGCAAGAAGTCCCCATAAAGGAACAACTAAAGAAGTCACTAGCAGCCTCTGTAAATGCAACTGAAAAAAATTCAGAAATAAATATTATAAATAAAATAGTAATTCAGTAAATTACCTTAGCAAAATCTGTGTTGGATATCTCTGATTTTTCTCAATGATCAAGAAGAGAAACTGCACTTATTAATTACTATGTGTGTCTCCTTTGATTAGCCGATCACATATATATACATTGGTTTACAACAGAGAAGCCACGTCTATGATAGACGTGACTCCTTGAGGAGTCAC
>MU224969.1:1266779-1287594 GCA_018584345.1 Thuja plicata
TTAGTGTAGTATATCAGAGCATTATTGATGTTTTGAATGTTTAAGCATGACTATAGATAGATGAAGTACTTCTAACCCTGCCAGATCTTTTTTAGTTTATTTGCTAAGTGTAGAATGCTTGGAGAAAACTCACCTTCCTGAATCCCCGAAGAGAACAAGTTGAAGAAACTAGCTATACCCCTTGAAACAGTCACTTCTACCAACCGAGCCCTGCACCGTCGAGACCTGACACCCAGGTGCTTGGAGGCCTAGGGAATTTCACTTCCTCGGACAACCTTTGCAGGTGGAGTTGGACGGTACCCTTGGTACCCAGTGACAAATTATGACTGTTGGCAGACCTGGTCAGCAAAACCTCGTCAACAGAAACTGGTGCTAGAGGGAGGGCATGAACTCGTCCCCCTCTTGAGATTCCAATTTTACACCTCCCGAAGGTTCTCCAAGCTATAGTTTTGGCAGTCAAGCCTTCAGTGGGATTGGGTCTTTCTCCCCAGCAAAATTTGAGAGAATCCTAGGTCAGCCCCAAACCCCAGAAGGTTTTTTGAACTTGAGCCTCCTGCTCGAGAGAAACAGACACCAAAAACCACACCAGCCACTATTGTCTAGGGGTCTAGCATACCTCAGAATACCCAAAATTCTCAGACAATCCCAGGAACCAGTTCTCAAACTACTCAAAATCTAGGTCCCCCAATGGCTGCATATTTTGGTAACACTGGGTCCCCTATGGGAACTTTCTTGGGAGTGATCAATGACTTACCCTCACACCCAAAGAAGATTTGGCCATAATATGAGCACTTAGGCTCATGGACTGCAGAAGAACATTTACAGGCATACAAAGATGCCATGAATCGACACCGGATCCAACATGAAGATGTTGTGACCTAGATGTTTCCCCTATCCTTGGGGTAGGGAAAACTAAACTGGTACCTAAACCTTCTTGCCAACTCCATCAATAGTTGGCAGGACATGGAGGATGCCTTCTTGGCTACCTTTCACATATATGTGGACCCACCCTGGTCCTATAGCCAATTCATCTCCATTAGGAAGGAACCCAATGAACCTCTTGCAACATTCAACCATCAGTTCCAGTGTGCCTTGAAGCGGTGCATGGGCCCTTTCATCCCATCCTCAGAAGTAACCATAAAGACCTATCTTAACGTGATGGACCCCTTTGTTGCCACTCTTCTTTGGAGAACAACTACCATGGGAAATAAGAATACTTTGGAGAAGGTTTACAATCTAGCCTTAGAATTATCCTGTGGTCTCAACAAATCCCTGGGTGGGATTGGGCAGAGCATGCCCTTCAACATGATCCCTAGCAGAACTGCGTACGCTAAGGGTTATAACCCCAATCTGGCAATGGGTGGGGGGCGATGTCAATGAATCTGCCACCACCTCTGATAGACCAGCAAGCCCGATATGTTTATCCCTCACAGACTCAAGCAATACCAGGTCTAGAAGCCTTCCCTTGGAATTAGCCATAGAAGGCACAACAACCTCAAACTCAACCACCCGGAGTGCCCTTTTTTTAGTCATCCGCGGCTGGAGGATTGCCGCCCTCGACTCTGGTGAATACTGCTGCCTTCCCGGGAAACCAACAACAACAACCATCACACTATGATGCAAACACTCAGTTGTTCGTTGAGGTTGAGTCGCTTCAACAAATGTTGTCTACCCTAACTATGGACATGGGTCAACTAAAGGCGGGGTCTTATGCACCCCAAAATTCTAATTCCCAGAGAGGGAATATCTTCTCAAGCCAATGAAACAATAATGTCAGGGGAAGAAACTTCAATAATGGGCCTCTGCCCAATCAACAACAATGGAACAATAACATGAACACCGGAGGTCCACCTCTGAACCAAAATGCCAACCAAAGTGGTGTTGGACCATCACATTTCACACCAGTCACAGACTTCAAGCCCATGACTAATTGGTGTAGGTTGCACGACACGGGCTCACACATTAAGGTGAATTGTGCCATGATGGAAAGGTCATCATGATCTCCCAGCTAGACAGACAACAATTGCATGACGCTACTCCCCCAGAGCCTCCTGTACAAGAGCCAACCCACAGTGCCTTCACCTATGAGACCATCTTCTTCGGAACTTCCACGGAAGATAAAGGGAAATCTAAATTGCATAGATTCTTTGATGAATCTATCCTGCCATTTGAGGCCAATGTCTTCACCAACCTATGAACTCCATACAACACCAAGAGTTAGGCTGGTAAAGGACTAGCTTACACACCTACACCCCCTACCAAGGATACTGATCCCTGGGATAACCCAACTGATCGGCCCACCCCTCTAAAAGGTTCTAGCTCTAACCAAGTGAAAGACCTAGCTGAGGGGAGTCATCAATTCCTGGGAGGGAGGTTCGACATTACAAAGGTGTTAGAGAAAACCACCACCTCCATGACTTTAATGGAGGTTTTGCTAAATTGTCCTGAGGAGAAGAAGTATCTTCTGAGACTCTTGGGAAACTCGGAAGTCGTCAGTCGCCCGCCCAAGAGTGTCTCTTTTGATGATACCAATGCGGCTGTCTTTTGGGGAAACAATGAGGATCCTCCCTTCCTACTAGGCTTGAATATCCAAGGCAAAAACATACACAACTACTTAGTAGACTCCGGAGCTTCAGGCAACATCATGCCCCTTTCCATATGCCAGAAGCTCAGATTCCATCCCACCCCATCTAATGGTGCAGTGATTTAGCTAGATAAGATTGTCATGAAAATGGTGGGGGAATTGAACAACATCCATATATAGCTTATCCAGGACCCCAGGATAGCCAGCATAATCAACATCCAAGTGGTGGACATCCCAGAGACTTATGGGATGTTATTAAGTCAGAATTGATCTAAGTCCTTGAACAGATACTTTTTGACTGAATTCTCCCACTTATGGCTCCCTTGGGAAGGAGAATCAAATAAGATCCGGGTTGAGAGTGAACCCTGGATGAAGCAGGCCCTTACCGAGGTTGGGAGGGTTAGTGAGGTCTTCTTCTCTAAGACTTCTCCCAGGGTGTACCGACCCTTTGAAATCTTAACATTCGATTTCACCCCTGGGGAGGATCCCATAGTTCTACAGAGAACCTAGGACCTAGGAGAAAAGTTGATAGTTGAGGTTGACTCTCAGGGTTCCACAGTGACCCCCACTATTCTCTTGTCTGACACTTGGTGCCAAGTGCACTATCAAAAACATTCAGAGCTAGAGTGTGAACCTTGCCTTTCTGTCACTACCTGACACATCGATGCCTCCCAGAGAAAAGCACATGCGGTTGATCCCTGGGAACCCAGTACTTTGATTGGAAACACCTCTTTGGTGCCATTTCCCCAGAAACCCCAGATCCAAACTCCTCCAGAGATAAATCCCACCCATATGCCAACAGTGTAGGAGGAAGCTCCTCCCAAGTCTCCCAAAAGTGATCCAAAGACTACTCCCGCTCCCCAACTCCAGAATATGAATAGTGATTTGTGGACCCTTAAGTTTGATGGGTCCCGATCCAAACAAGGCTACGGGGCCAGAGTAGAACAAATCAACCCATGAGGGAAATCCTTCCTCACATCCTACAAACTGCAGTTCAACTGCACAAACAATGTTACAGAGTACGAGGCTTTGGTCCTTGGACTCTTATTCGCGTTAAGGAAAGGAGTCACCCACCTCCGGGCCCTGGGTGATTCAGAGCTGGTTTTCAAATAGATCCAGAGTCAATATACATGTCACGACAAGAGGCTAGCCGCATACCGCAATCAGGCTTGGAGCCTTATTGAAGATTTTGATGCTTTCAGCATTGATCTTATTCCCCAGTGATGGTACTATGTCCTGGATGCCCTTGCCATTTCTGCTAGCACACTTGAGCCCATGGCCGGATCGCGACTCCAGATATTTTTAGTTGAGATGGTCCCCACCCCATCCATTCTAGATAATGTCACCCACTTACAGGTTTTTGAGGACGATCAACATATCCTATCCTTCATAGCCAATGTTGGTGTCTTTGAAGACCAGGTAGTGGAGGAACAAGACCACGACGATACTAGGTAGGGTGACAAAGATGATGGGATCATGGACCTACCCACTAATACCATCCCGAAGGGGATGGTTGTGCTTGAACGAATCTTTGACTCAGACCCTCAGGCCTGAGAAAAGATATCATCTTCCTCTGAAGGAGGAAAGTTTGAAAAGGTAAACATCGGCTAGCCCGGTGAAAAAAAAATGATACACATTTGCACCTCATGTTCCCCCGAGGAGAAGGAGAAGATTTTTGCATTCTCTGAGAATACATAGATGTAATTGTGTAGGGATATGAGGATTTGAAAACATATGACACATCCATTATGACTCATACTATCCCCTTAAAGCCTGATGCTAAGCCTTTTTGGCAAAAGAAATGACCGGTCAACCCACTGATCAAGCCTCTAATTCGCTAGGAGGTGGAGAAATTATTGTTGGCCCAAATAATCTTTCCAATTTGGCATACTATGTGGGTTGCCAATCTGGTCCCTATGAGGAAGAAGAGCGGCAAAATTTGCCTGTTTGTGGATTTCCAAAATTTGAATAAATCCTCCAAGAAGGATAATCACCCTCTCCCCTCATTGGATGAGGTGTTGCTAATAGTGAATGGATCCCAGATGATGTCATTCTTGGATGGGTACTCCGGATATAACCAAGTGATGGTTAAATATGAAGATAGAGAGAAAATGACGTTTACCACCAAGTGGGGAACATTTGCATACAGGAGGATGCCCTTTGGTTTGATTAACACAGGGGCCACATTTCAAAAGGCCATGGACATTGCATTCAAGGGCCTTGTGAATCGATGCATAATCATCTACATGGATGATTTGACCATCTTTTCTTAGGACAGGTGTGACCATTCTTCCCATCTCATTCAGATCTGCGAGAGATATCGCCGGTATGGAATATCACTCAACCCCAAGAAGTGGATATTCGGGGTCACTGAAGGGAAGTTGCTTGGGAATATCATCTTTGAGAAGGGCATATCCATTGACCCTAAGAGAGTGGAAGCACTGCTAAACTTACAAATTCCTAGCAGCAAGAAGGAGATGCGATCTTTCTTTGGAAAGATCAACTTTGTCTGGCGGTTCATCACTGGATTCACCGAGATAGTTAATCCACTCAACGAGATGATGAAAAAGGATACCAGGATTGAGTGCAGTCTTGAAGCAAAGCAGGCTTTCACCCAAATCAAACAAACCATAAAAGAGGCACCTATCCTGGCTAGTCCAGACTATTCCCTCCCATTTTACATCTACTCCTTTGCTTCACTGCATTCTGCCGCGGCGGTATTAACTCAAAAGGTTGAAGGGGAAGAACGACCCATAGCTTTCATGAGCTCCCCCTTCAAGAATGCCGAAGTCTAGTATTCATCGTTGGAAAAGTAGGCTTTTTCTCTTGTTCACGCTATGAAGAAATTTTGGCATTACATTCTCCAGAGCAAAGTGCATGCTATCATCCCGAACCAAGCCGTGAAGTCTCTGCTGATGCAGAGCGAGTTGGGTGAAAGATGGGGGAAATGGATGGCCATCCTCTAGGAATATGATTTAGAAACGCAGCCCATGAAGATAGTCCAAGGTCAGGGACTGAGTCGAGTGATGGTAGAAGAGACTCCCTGCATATAATTCCAAACTTACATAGTGGAGTCCATCACTCGAGACCCAGGGTATACCGATCTGGTATATTTTCTATTGAACAAAAAATGCCGGGAGAGGTTACCTCCCAATAAATGCCACGCCTTGTAGATGAAAAGTGCTTATTTTATGATCAAAAGCTCTGCGCTTTACCACAGGAACTATGAGGGAGTGTACCTCCGATGCATCAATAGAGACCAAGATTCGAAGATTATTGATGAATTTCATGGGCAGTTTGGAACCGGGCATGGCTCAACCGATGCCACTGCCCATCAGATCCTTCGGGTTGGGTACTATTGGCCATATATATTTAAATATGTTTACACTCACGTTTAGAGGTGCCACACTTGCCAAACCATAGCGCATTGTGAGCGTAACCTGGCTATTCCTTTACAACCAGTCTTTGAGGCTAGGCCCTTTGCTGAATGGGCATTCGACTTCATCAGGGAAATCAACCCTAACTCATCTGCTAACCATCGGTACATGCTAACTGCTACCAACTACTGCACTCGGTGGTCTGAAGCTATACCTTGCAAGAACAACATGGCAGATGTAGTCATTAAATTCCTAGAAGAAAATATTATCACTAGATTTGGAATGCCTTTTGCTTTAGTATCTGACAATGGTTTGGCATTTTCTTTGGAACAATTAATTGAATGTACCTAAAATTGGAAGATCACTCTAAATTTCTCTAGCAACTATTACCCCCAGGGAAATGGTGTTTCTGAATCTATGAATAAAAATCTACTTGAAGTGATCAAACACCTGCTAGAAAAAAATCCCCGGGATTGGCACCAAAAGTTGAGATTCATCCTCTAGGTGGATCGCATTCGAATTAAGGCTGCCCTAGGGACTTCCCCATTCCATCTAGTTTATGGCCAGAACCCAGTATTCCCAATCAACTTACAAATCCCAGTTTTGCAGTTTATGCAGGAATTAAGCAACCAGGACAATATTGTGGAGGTCTGACTCCTAAATCTGGTAAGAATGGAGGAACAACGAGATGCAACCCTTGAAAATTTCACACATCATCAAGCAGTCGTAAAGAGGTGGTTTGACTATAGATCCCAATACAAGGCTTTTCAAATTTCAAACTTGGTCCTTTTGTGGGACAAGGCCTAGGAGAAGAAAGGCAAGCACACCAAGTTACAACAGCTCTGGCTCGGGCCATACCTAATCTCAGAGATATGTGGGGAAAATACTTACCACCTTAACACCATGACTGGAGAACCTGTTCCATTTCCCGTCAATGGATAGTTTCTCAAACATTACTTCGAATAAGGCAAGTTGCCCAAAACTATATTTTATGTAAAGTCCTTCGTTTGTAGATATTTCTTTCCCGATGCCTTGTTGGGAGGTATTGTGCTTTGTAAATAGCCTTTCTGGCTACCCTTTGGGGCAATCCTCTTTTTTGGTGGTTTTTGTTTGCCTCTTATTTTCTCTTTGGGTCCCAGCATTTTTTCCTCTCTTGTGAGGATTGGAATGCTTCGCATAAACTCTGGTCTTCGGGATGATGTTTGTAGCATGGTGAACTTAAGGATCTGTCTTTAGCATAGTGGAATCGGTCCAGTCTCCAGAGATATTTTATGGGCTTGGTGGTATATTTTGAGCAATCTCCATCGGGTTTATTTCTGGAAGTCTGGCAACCAGTGAAATAAAAATGAGGAACAAGTAATTGGACACATTGAGGGTAGATCAGTTGTACTAGTTGATTGACCCAAGTCTGAACTTTTAAAGAATTCTTTTTAGGTCCACAGTTTTATCCCCTACTCAACAAATGAAATAGGTGGAAGGGTGAAAGAAGTACTACCATTAAAATTAGCTGAGTTTAAGCTTAATGGTGAAAGAAGTACTGCCCTCCCACTCAGAAGTATACAAAAGAAAAGAAAAGGGAAGCGGGACGAAGCTCCGATCTCTAGGAGAAATGGGCAAATCTGATGACTTTGTGGTTTGATGTAATTAGTACCTCTTCTCTACTCCTCCCAGAGGTCATTGGCTTGGTTTCCTTCCAAAGCACACACTCCACCACTGATGAAAAGATTATGGACTGGATCCCGTGTGGCCAGATTTTCTCAGACATGTTACTCTTTGCCTATAAGATACTTTGAGTAATGACTTGTTCCAGTTTTGGCTAACCAGAGATTCTATAGTTCTCAAATGTGCTAAGGAATTTGTCCCAAATAGTCACCACTTGTGATGCCCTACATCCCTGTCCCTACATTTTGTGTGCAAAATGTTGGGTCCCCCTTTTTTTGCTTTTCTACTTTTGGCTCTTGCCTTGTCTTTTTTCTTTGTTTTCTTTTTATTTTCCTTCTTCAGGGTTTTCTTCCCCATGGTTTTGCTTTGTTTTGTTGGTTTCTCATGCCTTTGGGACCCCGGTCCTGGAGTTGGTCGTCCTTTGTCAGGAGCCAGATTTTGGACTGCGAGAGTCTACACCACGATGTTCCCTTTCTTTAAGGTAATATCATCGCATGGAATCCCCAGGCCCGGAGTCCGGAGGTCTGTCTGTCCAGAGTTTGTGGAAGGAATGGTGACTTGCTTTTTACCGTGGGTATAAATAGAAGTTACTTGTCATCTTCACACTTACCGCGATTAAACACTTAAGCAATCAGAGCAATTTTAGAGTGATTTGCAGCAATTTAGTGATAATCTAGTGCTAATCATTTCGAGCATTTCTGAGCGATTATGAGTGGGTGGTGGTGGTGAGTTGTGATCGTTTGGAAGTAGAAGTTGTTGCAGAGCTTTCGTAGAGGTTTCCTTTCCTCTCCTTTCTATGTTTTCAGGTTGGTGCCTTTCTTCTTGCTCGGCTTTCCTTCTTTCTGGTTTTGTTTCCTTTTTGTGTTGTCTCATTTTGTTCTATTTTGCATTTCTTTCTGGTTCGCCACCCGTTGGTGGGTTGGCACTGCCAGAGGGTTGTCCGCCCTTTGTGCAGGTGTAGTCTAGTTTGTGGACGGTGTAGATAGTAGTAAGTATGTTGTACATTGTCTGGTTTTTTTTTTTTGTGAGTTCCCACTCTATGCTTTCTGTATATATGTAAATTTGGTGTATATTTGTTGTATATCCTTTCAGGTTACATGTGTATATCTCCTTTATCTTTGTTAGGTATAAGTGTGTATATTTTGTTTGTATTTTGCTAGGTAGTCTATTGAGCTTGCCGTTATGCATTCACTTATGGTTCCTAGCCATGCAGGCTCTCTCTATGTAGAATACTGCTTGGTTGAAAATCAGCTCTTGGCTGGTTTCAACCAGGTGGTTTTCTCTCTCCTCTAAAATCAACCTAACCTGCATTTATGTCACATGCACGCATTTAAATTTGCCCAAGTGGCCTTCGCTTTTTGCGCATTCAGATAGTTGGCTCCCCTATCATTGCCATAACTCCCATTTATTACTCACCCATGTGGCGCCCATGTGGGTATGACGGCTCACTTTTTGTAAACATCTACCAATGCTTACTTCCCTGGGCTCCGGGTTTCCTACCATCACCCACCATGTGTCCTTTTACTAAGTGTGATAAAATCCCCGAACACGGATGTTGATTAAATTTCTAAGTTTGCAATATATATATGCTTCCCGGAGTTTTTGAACCAAGCTGACTTTTTAGGGAAAGTGGACATTGCGACGGTAAGATCTCCAGACCCTAGAGTTTTTGTTTATCTATACATTCTGATGGTCGCCTTGCCATGCAGGTTTTTAGAGTAGTACTTTTAAACATGTCTGAAGCATCTGCATCTTCACCACCTGGGAGTCTAAAACTTCCATCTACAGCAAGTACTAGAGCGACAGTTAGATCCAAAATGGAGAAGGCTCTGAAAAAGATGCCTTTAAGCATGAAATACATAAAAGATAGTGTTATCATGGGCTCAAATATTGAGTCCAAGGTCCAGCTCATTATTGACACCAGCGTCAGGACATGGCCCAAAATGTAGGCCTTGGTAAAGATGATGTACATCCAACGGCAAGCCGGGGATCCATTAGCCATCAAAATTGGAAACTCTGAGATCCTTAAAGTAACTTGCTTCCCATGCTTGGTGTAGTCACTGGAGCTTATTCTCATGCTTGCAGCTCTTTACAACACATTTGTTTGGGCTACTATGCTCGCACCCCCGGAGCCAACCAGGTACCCATCTCCTTTAGTGTCTCTCAACCCTAATACCTTCCAGAGGAGCTTGGGAATCCCTCAATTTTCCAAGCCAGTCGTGGTCACCTAATCCGATGCCTTGGCCCAATTAAAGCAATTGGAGGAGGCGGCCCATATATATATGAACAACAATTGGCTCAAATTCTCGAAGAGGGACCCCAAGAGGATGAAACTAGAGATCCCCAGGTCCGAGTTCAAAGAGAGCATCCAGATGGGGATGATAGCACTATGCCGGGTCTTCAGGCAATAGCATGCCTGAGAATTTTCAGGATGGATGTACTACTTCTTGCTTGGTATAAGTACAATAGTGGAGTTTTTTGATTGGGCAGCCATAATTTCAAATCATGTTGACTCCCAGTTCCTTCAATTGGCCAAGAAGAAGAAGTTTTATATGACTTCTTATGTTCTCTTGGCCCTGGCATAGCAGAGGCCCCACACCAATGGGATACTCACTGATGGCATACTTAGGATCGGCCCAGGCCACAAGGCCCCTTGGGACTACTTTCGACAGATTCAATGGGAGGCCAGTTTCCCCAATTTTTGCTGAGTAAACGACGCGTTCGTTTACTACCACCTGCTCACACCCACCCGAGATGCAGGATACCACCTGTCCATAGAGGTGATGAATTTGGTTCAAAGTTAGGGACATTATTACATACAATTTCAACAACATACATACATAAGGGTGACCGGTTTCTTTGGGAAACCCTACTTGTTGCCCAAACATTGCAGGGACAAGATAATTCTCCTAGAGTATTGCAGGCAGATAATGGAGCTGCATGCCTTCTATGCCCTAAGAAGGTAACCAATATTCCATTCCCAATCACTTGTGGGAATTATTCATGCAGTATGGCCGCCGCCAAAGAAGCAGATAATGAGCTAAAAAGCTATAACTTGGCAGAATTCTACTTAGCGCGGAAGCATTTTGATCCGCATGGAAAGATTGCAGCAAAACTCCCCCGGGCATCAGAGCCCCATCAATGCCATATGGAGGAATTTTGGGAAGACTACCAAGATGATGTGGAGGTCTGGAGCTGGCACTACGTCAGGATGACCACAGGCATGATGGAAATATTGAAGCTCCAGAGATTCCCAGAGGACATCTCAAACGCCGGCTCCATGATAGATCGCCATTACAAAGTAAAGGGGATTGATACATTGGCCCTCCCACCAGTAAACTGGGATGCCCAGGAGGGGCCCACCGTTGAGGTGGTCGAACGCAGCCATGCCTACTTCAAGAAGGTGTGCCCTGGGAGTGTTTGCCGAGCGGCCTAGCCAGTACCAAAGATAACCCCAGGGGACGAGACTTCTTCACAGGGAGTGGATAAAGGGAAAGGAATAATGATAACTCCTCCTATGCAAGAAGTCCCCATAAAGGAATAGCTAAAGCAGTCATTGGCAGCCTCCCAGCAAATGAAGGACAGGATAATCACGTGGCTGGAAACCTCGACGTCAATGGCCGGACCCATTCTTCCCGCCTCCTCCCCTTCACTAGCAGCCTTGATGGTTAAGGCAATAGGGGTGGACCCAGCATAGCAAGCAGAAATAAGAGATGTGGGCCCACCCTTGATTACCAAGAGAAGGAGGATGCTGCCCACAAGCCCAAGGCAGAGCCAGAACTGGGGATACCCCAAACCCCTCAGGTTGAGATTCTTTCTTCTGACTCCCTGGAGATGGAAAAGGAACTAGAGACTGCTGATGTCCCCACCAACCCTCCCCCATAGGATGAGTTTGACGACATGTTTGCAACCGACGAGTTCATAAATTTACAGGGGGGCATCGACCAGACAGAAGCTGAGGTCCCAGTAGAGGAGGAAGCTAAGAAACAAAGACTTACACAAGAGCAGAAGGAACAGATGGAAGAAGAGGAGGTAGAGTAGGAGATTGCTTCTGAGGTTCCAGAGATGCAAGATATAGGGGTGGACCAACAAAAGCACAGTGAACATGCTGCATCCGCTGAGGGAATCGGACCTACGGGAGCAACCGTAACCTCAACTGCCACATTCCAAGCGCCACTCCCCAGAGAAACCTTCGGGTAGGTAATAACCATGGAAAAAATGTTAAATCTTGGCCCGGTACCTCCCCTATTACCAAAGGATATATCAAAAGAAGAAGAGATCCCGACGACAAAGGCCGAAGAGCAAGAACAACAAGAGGAGGAAACCCCCGGGACAGCTGATGAAGGTCCAAACGAAGCTGAAGATACAAAGGAAAAGGCTAAAGAAACAAATGTTTTTGGGGGAAATGTTCCTCATGAAGCCCAAGATAAAGAGAAAGGGGTGGGTGAGACTCACACCACTGAGGAGGAGCAGCAGCAGGACACCAGGGAAGAACTGAAAGAATAGACTTTGGTGCATAAGCCACCCCTACCGCCTCAGTGGTTAGCTGAAAGCAAGAAGAGAAAGGCCTCATCCACCCCTAGGTCTCACCTCTCCCTAGCCAAAATGATGGCTCAAGTTCAGGGCCCACCAAAGGCCAAGAAAGCCGGGATGGTTCATACTCTTCGAACCAGGCCGGGAGGAGAAACAATTACCGTTGTTGCAACACCTCCCCCAGACGCTGATGAGGCAACGACAGAGGCCGGAGATTATGATATAACTGAGATATCACTGGGAAAAAGAGGTAAACAGGGTGAATTGAACTTGTTAAAAGAGGCGACCATAGCCGTGTAGGCCCGATACAAAAAAGAGGCCCAAAGGCTCAAGGCGGAGAAGGGAAAGACAGTGAACCTTATGAGATTGCTTACTGAGTTGGCCATGCCTATTAGTGCCATTCCTTTGGAGGCCTCCACATCTGATGTGCCATTACTGCAAAGTGACATAGACTCCCTACGAACAATGAAGAAGAAGGCCCAAGCGGTCGATGAGTGGGTCGCTCTGGAAGTAGGAAACACTCGACGTTTCCTAGTATCCACCCTTCCAGTTTTATATGTAGCTCAACACATTCTACATCAGGCAGAAACCATCCTTAACATTTGGGAGGGTGATATTGAAAAATATGAGGAGTGGAAGGTAGAACTAGGAGAGCTCCTTAGCCTTGGGGAGGAAATGGTCTCTAAGTCTGGGATTCTAGGAGAAGAATCATTCAATTTTGTGAGGACCCAGCACTCCAGACTTGACCTCACATTGGAGGTACTCAAGAAACTGGTAGGGGTTCTAAACGATAAAGTCAACACAGTTCAATATTCTTCAAATATGTACAAGGCATTTGTTACAAAGGTCTCTGGAGATGACCCATTCAGCACTGATACATGCACTCTGGAGGAGTATGTTTTGGGTAAGTTTGATGAATTAATGGAGTCCAAATATCAATCCCTAGAGGGACTGGATGGGACTCAAATAACAACGTTAACTTGCATGGTCCTTAATGGCCATGATGTGGAAAAAATGGCCGATGAGTTCAAGAATAATGTTTCAGAGCTAGGGGAACAAATTGAAGCGGCTAAGTACCGACGGTCTTGCCTCAGAGAAATTGATGAGGATGGAATCTCCTGCCTTCTCCAAACCTTCAATGACAACAAGCAACAATAAAGTTTCTTCGGAGGCCAGAGAAAACCCAAACACTTTGTATTCTTTATTCTTTCAGAATGTAAGTTCCTGGATCCCCGAGTCTCGGATCCTAAATTTTTTTATTCTTTCAAGTGATCCATGTCCTGGTCCCTGAGGCCAACCAGTCACTTTCAGAAGCAATTAATAAATAATGTCAGAGGGTAGTCGGCTACATCAAGGAACGTCAGATCAACAATTGGTTTTCTAACAGATGGTCTTCTCGAGGTGCCACTTTGGATGTACACCTAGCACATTGGAGATTGGGTGCCACATTTCCCATTTATGAGGAATGTAGCCTCAATCCCCGAGGATCATATTTCTTCCTTCTCTTTCCTAGCTCTCTTCTCAAGGCCGATTCTTCCACTCTACCTTCTTGTCTTATTCTTTTGACATGTCATGCCTATTCCATCTCGAGGTCTTTTGTAGGGTGGCACAGGTAGTACCGGCCCCTAGATATTATATTTTATTGAAGTGTAATGTAAAATAGGGTTAGGGTTAGGGTTACATGAAAATTTGTATAAATAGTAAGTCTGGCCCTTTTCCAAGGGTCAGGAAAATTGATGATTTTTCTGTCCACAATAATAGAGAAAAGGTATTTTCATTTTAGTTGCAGAGCTCAAGGCTCATTGGTCTCTTATGCTTTTAGTAGTTAGATTCTCTCTTGGAGCCGCCATTGTATCACGCACCAGTGTTTTCTGGAAGAAATATTAATGAAGAAGGGAGAGTTCTTGCAATGATGTTGTTGGCATTCAAACTTCTAAGTTAATGGTATTTTATGTTTCATGTTCTCTATGTCTTCTGCTCTAATATTTTAAGTAGCTTAACCACCTCTTTTCCCTTGCTACTGATGAAATATAAACTAATGGTTGTGTGTTCCTTTGGTATTTAGTGTAGTATATCAGAGCATTATTGATGTTTTGAATGTTTAAGCATGACTATAGATAGATGAAGTACTTCTAACCCTGCCAGATCTTTTTTAGTTTATTTGCTAAGTGTAGAATGCTTGGAGAAACCTCACCTTCCTGAATCCCTGGAGAGAACAAGTTGAAGAAACCAGCTATCCCCCTCAAAATAGTCACTTCTCCCAACTGAGCCCCACACCATCAAGACCCGACACCCAGGTGATTGGAGGCCCAGGGAATTTCACTTCCCTGGACAACCTTTGCAGGCGGAGTTGGCTGCTACCCCCGATACCTGGTGACAACTTATGACTGTTGGCAGACCCGGTCAGCAAAACCCTGTCAACACCTGTAAGGAGACCTAGCCCTCTTAGGAGCTGAATATTACATAGTACATTTCCTTGTTAGAGGAATAACAACCCTGTTAAAGGTTCATAACACCTTGTTAGGGGCCTCTGAGCTTACAACTCTTACAATACAATTCAGTTACAAAAAATTCTTAGTCATGAAAAAAACAAGCATCACTAATGCTTTGATAGTTCCTTTATAGTTCTTAAATGATCTCTATCTTTCTCTGCTCCACCATTCACATATCTTCTCTCCCAGATAAATATTACAAAACTACTTACAATATTTACCAAAAAGATCTTACATATATATCTCTTAACTTTACAAAGATGGCTCTCAATATGAATATTACAAATATTACTAAGTCGGCCTTCAATACAAAATACATTTAATATAGTAAACATTACATGCATAGTCAATGCTCTTGTATGGTCAATGTGTAGGCTATCAACAACCAAAATACAACTTTGATTGCCTAGAGTCCAAGTCATACTCCCTCAATCTTCGTTGTTGTCCAACTGCTCTATATCACTGTTCTTCTGCAGTATGTCTGTCTTCAAATCCTTCTAACTCATCGTAGACTTAACCAAATCCAAATCAATCTTAGGTGGAGGTCAAACATACTCCATATTGTCTTCCTCTAAGATCACTTTCCCTAATTCATCAATCTTTGTCTTTGACATCCAAAATACTTCTGTATCTCTGCTACTATACTTAGTCAATTTTGAAACATCAAAACTTATCTTCAAAGTAATTGAACTTAAACCTAGATGTGTTGCCATAAATGACAACCAAAAAGTGAATCATATTTACCAAAGTTGACCACTTGCCAACACAAACTCCTCACAACAAGGAAACCTCAACAATAAGGGTAAATTATCCAAGAAGGACTTTCTTACTTGTGCATATTTCAAGAAGAATGGACATGATGAACATTATTGCTACAAGAAGGATATTGATTAACTAAAGAATCTTCTTAAGAAGAATCAAATCAGTTTACCTTCAAGAATTTATGATTCAATTTCTTCACACCAAACAATTTTTTATAAGGGAAAAGATTACACTTTTGGGAAAAATAAGGGAAAAGGAAAAAATTTCTTTCTACTACAGGTCATGATTCAGGGAGATGGCTTCTAGATTCAAGGGCTTCTCATCATATGGAATTTTCACAATCCATGTTTTCTTCATTTGAAACTTTTCACTTGCCACCAATTTTGATGGGAAATCATACTTACATGAATGTGATTGGGAAAGAAATCATTGATATTAGGGAGGGAACCTTCAATAATGTGTTGTGTGTACCTCACTTATCTAGTAATCTCCTTTCCATCTATCAAATCGCTAATGGTTCAATAAGACAGACTATGGAACTCACTCCTAATTAAGTTGTTGTCAGAGACTTGGAGAGTAGATATATCACTACTACATGAGTGGTTGATCATGCATCTCGGTTATACTCCTTTGTAGACTTTGTTCCCGATGATAGTAATTATTCAAATGTTGATCACACTCCTAGTGTTAGCTCAAATTTTGAGAACTTTGGCTACTTGAACTTGGGTATTCTCACAAGGGACCAAGTTATTGACACTTCCATTCCCTCTCCTCCTATTAAGACCACTTCTATTGTTTCTCCTGATGATGCTTGTATTCCTATAATTATGGATTCTTGTGATTCAATGCAGCAGGGTATTCATTGTCTTCCAGACACAGTTCCCCGTGATAACTTTTTGACAGACATTGCAGGTTTGTTTGTGGAGTTCTACATTGCAGATTTGGTAGACACCACTAATGATATTAATCTTCTCTTTGATGAAGACAATCCTTCTTCAATTTTTGTGAGGGAACACTCCGACCATCTTCTTCATACTCTACATGATCATCCTTCACAATTTGACATGATTGTCGATCCTTTGATACAAATAGTTGAAGGAGGTCTCTTTATCTTCAAAGGAGACATTTGAGGCTTTGACAAATGTTCTATATTCATCCTCATTAGATCCTAAAATTTCATTTTCAACAGTGCGGGCTTGTACACCTGATTTAGAGGAGGCACCTTTCAACATCAACATGGGGACACTTGAGCAACATTCAGAGACTCCATGCATTTTGAGGTTTCTTCCTATAGATTGGGGAGGTTTGTTACATGCACCTATGGTTTTGTTTATTCCTAAGAGGAGGAACATTGTTTAGCATTCATGGATCAGTTTCTACATCGAGCCTAGAACATCTACCATTGGTGTAGATTCTACATTGAACGGGGACTACTCGGTCTCTCTTCCACTTCTTCTCTCTTATGGGGGGACTTTTTCCTCACGTGGGATTTTGTCCTTCCCATTCTTCATTGAGAGTTATTTTGTGTATTCATATCTCTTTTTTGGGGGATTTTTTTGTCCCATGAGGTTCTCTCCCTTTCTCCACTTTATGAGAAATTGCATTGCATTTGCATTTGCACATTACATGGGTACCTAACATGGCCTAGTAGTTGAGACCCATATTGCATTGTGAGTTTAAGTGCATTCTCCTAAGTTACACTTAGGGGGGGGTGTTGGTGTAATTAAATATTCTTAATTACACTTTACTTAAGCTTACTTGGGATAATGCATGCATAGTAGTTTGCATATTAGACACCGAGGAGTTTGCATTTTATTCTTGCACATGGTGTAAGCGAAATTCCACTTTAGGTGGTGATAGTAGTCATCACACTCAAATTTATGTGTGAGATCCACCTTCAGTCTACCTATCACATTATCATCCTCCACATGTTGCACATACTTCATTGTATAATGGAGGATGATCCACCTTTGGTCCACATGTGATTCCACCTAGTGTGGGTGATAGGTTAACTCTTGTTTATCTCTTAGTTATCATGCCTTGCCTTTATAAGTAGGCACATCTACATTGTACTCATGTATTATTGATTATAAATTCATAATTGATTGATCTAGTTGATCATTTTATTTCTCTCTCTTGTGTTATTCATTGGGCTTCTAGATCTTGACATATTATTTCATTGCAGCAAAGCAATTATTACATGGTATCAGAGCTAGATGCAAATTCTTACAAGATGTATAAAGAAATATAGGGAAAGCCACCTGCTAAAATAAGTACACTTTTAAGACTTATGAGGAGGATCTCGATTGTTGATTTATCTTTATTATGGCACACTATAAATTATTATCACTATTTCTTCAATTTTTACCCTCTAATATATTATTTAATGTATATCTTACTATCGACATAACTAGTTTTATTTTTAAAAATATTAGAAGAAATCCACCTTCTAAGCTATCAACTCACCACTTTTTAAGAGTTGCGCAAGATCTTACCCACCTATCAATCATCAAAGTAGTGGCTACGATTAACACATAAACACATGAGAAGAATTCATGATGCAAATCAAAGACAAAACTTAAGTTGAACCAAAAAGGGAATCTATGGCTATGATTCCTTATGCTCTCCCAATTTGAACACAACCTGCCATCAGACAAACTACAAAGTGATTGCAATAGATATTTGATAATGTTTAATGTGCCCATTTCAGCTTGGAAAGAAGAGTAACCAATGAATAAAGGAAATTTTATTTTCCTAAGGCAAGGTAGGGAGAGAGTGTAAATTCTCATTCTTGGGAGCTCACCTAAGACATATCTATAGTTCTAGCTTCTTCATCTTCCTATTCTAAAAATGCATTCAAAACTTTTGTAGGTGTTTTTCCTCTTCCATATGTGGAAATAGATGACATAAAAATGAAGTACAGTTCATGCTTGATGAGCATCAATTATATAGATTCATCTATGAATGCTTCCATCTGCGATATTACAATCCCTTATACATGCCCAAAATACAAAATGTCCCCTTTGAAATGTTGGGCGCTTGTAAGACCAGAAAAAGGCATGAGAAGCATATCTAGGTAACCAAAAACCCTAAACAATATTCTAACCTATCTAATCTAACATTAGATCCATTGAAATAGGAATTAACAAACAATATGCAATGAAAACATAAGAACTCCCTTCAAGTGATGCTCAAATTATCTCCTTTCTTCTGCATGAGGTAGATTATGTTGCTCTTTTGTTAATGACAAAAATTGCACAAGTATTTGAAAGCGCAAGTTGATAACAAGAATACTAGGAGATAGTGGTTAAAACTTGAATGAGAGGAATGCATCTCAATTTATAGAAAATAAGAAGCCATTGGGTGAATTAGAGTGCATAAATCAAATGCACAATGGAGGGAAAAGAAGGTAGGATTTTGGAAGCATGATTAGGGGGAAATTGAACGAAGAAAATGTTGAAGATATTGAAGATATCATGAAGCTCCTTAATAGCGATGTGAACCACAATTAAGGGATATGACAAATTAGGTGGGATTAGGAGGATTTAATTCAATAAATAAATCAATATTCCTCACAAATCATAATAAGCATTTATGAAATTATAAAATCCCATAAATTAGAATTAGCCAATTAATTAATTAAAAATTAATTAATTGCGAAGACTTAGGATAAGAATGAATAAATATGATTTATTCATAAAGAATAGGAACAAACCTTAGGTTATTCATCCCAAGATGATAGATTAGTGAATTATCGATCAAATTGAAGGCATTAATGCGCAATTGGTTTGATTTTGATAATATTGATAAGCATTAGGATCAATTTCGATGATTCTGGAATAGTTTAGGAAATCATGAGGCATCGATGAGATTTGATAATGCTCTTGCAATAATGATTAGAAATGATATAATGGTATCAATGAACTTGGATGACGCTAGAGGATAAATAAAGATAAAGAGACATCGATGAACTTGGACAATGCTCCTCAAATGTGAAAGTGACAGCGAGGCATCGATGAACTTTGACAATGCTCTTGAAATGATGATTGATGATGAAATTGCATCGATGAACTTTGACAATGCTATTGGAGGAATTAAATGATAATAAGGCATCGATGAACTTTGACAATACCAGAGGAATGATTGAAAGAGATTGATAAGACATTGATATGAGTTTGGGATCGAATGAGTTTGGAATGATCTTGGATTGATTTAGGAAGATGATCAATTCGGCCAAAGTGAGAGAAATGTTAGTAATTGATGACATAGAAGAATGACACAATATCAATGGATGATAAAGATCAAACACACAATATAAAAGACATGTTAAAAAGGGGGCATAGGCAATGAACCATTTTGAGGTGTCTACATTTTGCCCCTCTTTGAGACAATGTGATTATGAGTGTTGTGTCAAAGAATAATTAAGAATCATGCCCCAGTGGATCGAAAAGATGGAGGTAGGATGCCCCCTCAAAAAATTGGGCAGAAATTGACAGGAGGACAATTTTTTGAAAAGAAAGTGATTGCAAGGATTGACAGAAGAAATATTAGGCAAAAAGAGGAAATTAGACGAAGAAATGTTAGTAAGATAGAAATATTTTGGCTTTCACAAGTGCAATTATGTCATAAGAGCTTATTTTTGTAACACCCCAAAATTGGCATCTTGCAACCCTAGAAATTTTGTTGCATTTGTCATTCTTTTGAATCATTAAAGTCCTATTGTACTAGGCAATTCTGAGTTGTGACTGACTCTACTCGACCTGAGTGTCAAATGCAGAAAATCCAAAATCTACATTAATCATACATTATATTTAATTCCTAAATATCTATTGGCTAAACAAACCCTATGATTGATTTAATTTAATTATAAAGTCCTAGCACTTTAATTAAATTAAATTCACCCCTTTTAGCTAAAACACATAAAAAGGAATTAAATTATATTTAATTATTAAATAAATATCCTCATTTCAATAATTGAATTTAATTATTTAGATAATTGAGAAAAACCTATTTATGAGGTCATATTTATTTAATTAATTGGATATTCTCTCAAAAATCTTTATTCTATTTAGAAATAGAATCTTTGAATTAATTGTGCTTTAAAGAGAAAGAAAACAATTAAAATCAAATAAAACAGTTAAAATCAAAGGAAGAAAACAGTTAAAGCAAAAGGGAAAGCAATTTATTGTATTGTTTTAAATAAAGCTTTCTAATTTAAACTGGCTTCTCTATCTGTTTTATTTCAAAGAGGAAAGTTTCTATTCTGATCATCTCTGAGTCTATAAAAGAACTCCCATTCCTCATTCAAAACCCCGGATTACCCACTTACTTTCATGCATTGTTAGAATACTGAATTATTGCCACATTCTTAGTTGATAATCTCATATAGAATAATCTCATTTTGC
>MU224969.1:1287644-1304628 GCA_018584345.1 Thuja plicata
CATGCATTGTTAGAATACTGAATTATTGCCACATTCTTAGTTGATAATCTCATATAGAATAATCTCATTTTGCAATAGAATAATTTCAATTTCTAGAATAATTGCATTGAAATCATGTCTTAGATTAGTCTTACATCTTTAAATTCTTAGAATAATCTTGCATTGCATTGCATTCATGGAGAAAAATCCTTCATTCCTAGATTGGTCTATGGTTGTGAGACTCTCGTTCTAAGAGCTATTTCAAAAACCCCGTCTGGATAGAAGGCAATAGGTCGAATCATCCAGACAGGCAAGATGAATAATCTCATATTCATTCTTGTGTGTATCTTGTGAAGAAGCAATATGTTGAAGTGTATGGTGAGTTAACAAGGCCAAATTTACCACATACATTTCTGGCACCCACCGTGGGGTAGGTACATTTCTGTTCTGGCCTCATTTCATTTCACTTTTTTTATTTTTCTGCATCCTATCCGTACTTCCATACTGCTTTGTTTTAATCTCGTGCAAACTTTTTGAGCGTCTCGCGTGAACTTTCTAGTTTTTCGCGTGGATCTCTGCACTTCTTCACGCGATCTAGTATAAATCATCGCATGAAATTACACACCAAAGCTTTCATTTGATATTTTCTTGTCTCAGTTTTCTAACCATCTGCTATTTTTTGACATCTGTGTTTCTCTGATTTTATCTTTTGAAATAGCTTAATAGTGGTTTGCAGGACGCTGAGATAAAGAAAATCCATAATAAACTTCTAACATGTTTATCACAGGACGCTGATATGAAGAAATGCATTACAAACTACTAATGGGTTTATTGCAGGATGTTTGTCGAAGACCTTGCGTGTTTTCACAAATTCTCATGTCTGTTTTTAGTAGTTAAAACACACTTCGGTTGGTGCTTAAAATGAATCATTGTCTTGCATGATTGAAGTGTTTTTTAGATTATAATCCTAAGAACTACATGAACGTATCCTCTCCCCTTGCCTTTATGAATCTTGGGTGTAAGATAAATTCATGTGATTCTTCTAGAGTGGCTACCTCCCGAGAGCTTTAGCAGAGTCGGTGAGAGTGGATGCCCAACTGGTAACAGGCTAAAGCCAAGCCCTTCCGAACTGGTATACAAAAAATACTAATGTGATTAATGTCACAATAGAAGAGTGTGAATTCATTGTGGCAACCAAAATCTCCTCTAGTACCCTAGTGGTGCGTTAAAGTCCCTACATTGTTAAGGTAAAAGCCTTGCTTTGAAAGGATTGGGAGAGCCCCCTTAATTGGGAAAATGACTTGATCACAACCACCTGAACGAATGTCCTTACTACAAACTGTTGCTTTAGTTTTCAAAAACCCTCTATCTGTTGGTGTGGAAGGTCAGAGACCGACTAAGATGCCCCACACTCTTACGGCTCTTAGTAGAGACAACATCCCTTTGGGAAGCAATTCCTTTGGGGTTTGAAGCTTGGTGTGCCTGAGAAGTGAGTGCACATGTAAGGAGGAGCCTGTGCCTCCAAGCTTCTAAGTTGTTCGCTAAGAGTAGGTATAGATGAACTTTAGTTCAAGTGGGGATTCAAAAGATACTGTCCTAGCTATCCTAGGATTGTGATGTTTCTGTTCTGGTACTACAAACATTCTATTTAATGTGTTTTGCATGGGTGTATCATTTGAACAATCAAAACTATTGTCAAAACACACAAATTGTCAATCTTGAACATGTCCAAAACAATCTGTAACTCAAAATATCTGTCAGAAAATAGCATGATTTTATCTTGGGAAACACAATCTGGTCTCAACTGTCCGATTCTATAAATGTTCATTTGTCAAAATTTGCATAGTTTCGCGTGACATTTCCCAATCTTTGCATCATTATCTGAGAATCTTCACGCGATACGCTGGAAACTACCACATGACATTTGGTAATAGTGCTATTATTTTATCACTTTTCTTCCCCAGTTTGGTGTCATTCTTCGCGTGATACTATAAATTTTTGCGCGCGTCGGTGAGAATCTTCGCGCGAAAGTGCATTTCTTCGCGTGAGTCTGAAGCCTTTTTTCCAAAACAACAAGCTAATTCCTGTCAGTCAAGCATACTTCTATCAAATCTGGTCTCTGATATGGGTCTATTTTTCTGCCCTCCATCTTCACACAGTTTGAAACTTGGTTTCTTGGGTTGAGAATTACGTGATTCTTGCTTAAACTGGTCTCGTCTCATATCTTTTGGTCTCTTTCATCTGTGTTGTCATGCCTTGTTTCGCAATAGTCATTTCTTGGCTGTTCTAGCCTCATCTCTGATGATTTGCACCAAGGATACTTCACCCTTTTGGCACATTCTGTGCAATTACTTTGAGACAGTTTCAAGTTTGGTCTTAGTTCCCATCCCTTGTTAAAACTTTGTCTATGACTGTCACAACTCGAAGTGGCAAAACCTTTCCTGCAATCAATCAAGATGAATCTATGATTTCCACACCATTTCCAGCTACATCTAGTGAGGAATCACCTCAATCTCCTTCTCTGGTATGTTGACTTTTCATCAAACGGTCATTTCTAGTAGATTTTAGTCAGGTTCGAAATCCTTTGTTCCAAGAAGACCCAAATTCTGAAAACACTCAATCTTTACATACCGAGTCTTTACACCTTAAACCCTTGCATTCTATCAAGATGGCAGATCATAACCAATTAGGTGAGGCTAGCAGAGCTAACCTCTTTAAAACCTTGGGTAAGTCCCATTCTCAAGACCCCCCTAACGATGTGGAAATAGAAATAACTCAAGAAGAGATTGAACAGGCTCATGCTAATAAAGATTTCTGTAGGATGATGGGAGTTCTCCTAGCTGAGGAGAAAGAGAAATACATTCTTGAACTAGCCAATCAAGGGGCTAAGTTACCCTCTAACTATGATGTAGAAACACTTGTTGAGAAAGAGGAAGAAACTGAAAACTCCCGCTTGTGAAAAGAAATGAAAACTATGCAAGAGCAACTCTCTCAACTCTTGAAAGAGAAAGACAAACCTATTACACAATTCACGCTGGAAGGCATCTGTCCTTTCCCATTTGACAAAGATCTTTGCATGCCTCCTTTCCCCAAAGGAGTTGAACTTCCTAAATACGATAAATACTTGGGTACATCTGACCCTCAAGACCATTTGAGAGAGTTTGGTGCTCTCTCCATGGAATTCATACATGACACAACCTATCTCATGCATCTTTTCCCATGTAGTTTGGGAGGGTCAGCTATGGAATGGTTCTCTAGACTACCAACTGGCATGAAAACTTTTGACGAAATTGCCAATTTATTTCTACAACACTATTCTCACAACATCCAACATCCAGTCATATCTGAGATCTTTGCAACTTCAAACAAAGTCATGGGGAATCCTTCTTGACATTTCTCCAAAGATGGAGACAACTTTATACACGATATTCTCGCAAGATACCCAAATCTAAAAAGTTGGACATCTTTCTTGATAATCTTTTCCCCAACTTTGGGTATCAAGTACAGCTGCAAGGTCCTCTAACCTTTGATGACATGATTAAGCAAGCTGTATGAATCAAGACATTTATGATCAAGAAAGGAGAATTTACCTTACACAAGGAAAATAAACAAGGGTCTTCCTCCTCAAGCAAAGATAAATTCAAATTTCCCAACAAGAACCAAAATTTTGTGAATGATGGAGTTGTGGATAATGTGACTCCTAAGCCTCCCAAGGCTGCCTTTAATCTCACTACCATGATGCAAGTGGCCAAAGCCACTAAACAGGCTGCAACAGATTCCAAACTGAGTACTTCACGATTTTCTGGACCTAAACCTTGGGCTCCTAGACCCAAGTGTGAGTTCACTCCTTTAGGAGAACCTCTTGAGGTGGTTTAAAAGACTCTCTTGGACAAATATTTACTCACTCCACTGGATAATTCATTACCTTATGATCCGCAACCAAGACCCTCTTGGTGGAATGAATGTGCCTATTGTGATTTTCACCAAAATAAAGGTCATAAAATGGCTACTTGTCTTAAATTGTGGCGTAAAATCCAGGATCTCATCGATAGTGATGTTATTGTTGTGGGAGGTCACAATAAGAATTCTGATCACCAAGCTTTCAAAGATCCATTTCCTCCTCATGGAAAAGGTGAATCATCTTAAGGCAAAAATACTGACGCTAAGGTCAACTATACGTACACCAATAATGACAATGTCATTAATATGGTTGAACCTATTGATACTGAATATTGTAATGTCATCATTCTCAAGGGAAGGGAAGATACTTCCAAGTCCAAAACACCTTTCATTTTGCAAAGGTCTATGCCTCAGTCTTCTGAACAAGAATAGTCTCAAGTCAGTGCTAACGTTGTTACTCGATCTCATGCTAAGATCATCCTCAAAGGCCCTGACCCTTCTATGTCTACATCAACTCAACCTTTAGACAAAGCTAAGGTTGACTCTACCAATAAGAATCCAAAAGTGGGTTCCTCATGTAATGCTTCCAATTAAATCATTCTCGATCAATTGCAATGTACTAATGCTCAGATAACTATTTTTGAGCTGTTAAAAATCTCCCCTGCTCACAAGGAAATCTTGGACAAAGCCCTCACTGAGGAAAATGTCCAAAAATATCTTGATCTTGACTGGTTTCAATCCATGGTAGGTCACTTGACCTCCTCCCATTATTTGTCTTTCTCTGAGGAAGATGACCATTCTTTGAGTCACCTGCATAATAACCCTCTGCACATTGAATTCGTGATAGGTCCAAAGTGTGTTCGTCGTGTTCTCATAGATAATGGTGCTGGCCTCAATATTTGCTCTGCTAGTTTGCTTACTAAGTTAGGCTATGGTGAAGATTGCATTGATGCCCACAAAAAGGTTACTATTAAGGCCTATGATGAGGAAGAATGTAAAACCAAGAGGCTAGTCGTGTTGCCAATTAGAGTTGGTCCTGTTGAACGAGATGTTATCTGTCAAGTACTTGACATCCCTTTGGCATACAATATTGTATTAGGCAGGACATGGATCCATGAAATGTAGGCTATCCCTTCAACAAACCATCAATGCATTAAATTCCCATTCCAAGGATTTGAAGTGACTATACCCACTAATACACGCTATGATTGCAATGCCCTCACAAAATCTTCTGATATCTTTGTGCCTACCAACAGAGAATCTATTGAACTCCTTGCGACGAAATTAAAAGAAATGGAAAAGAGTTTGACACTCAAAGAAACTGACATGGGAGGATATTAGATTGAACCTGTGCTATCTATTACATCTTTTCCTTTGTCTCCCCATTCTTTTGGGAGACCTTCTGAGAACACTATACCTTCTACGGTTCCTCCTCCAAAAAACTATGGTGGTACCTTTGTACAAGCCACAATACCATTAGAAGAAGAAGCTGAAAATAGAGCTATCAAAGCTTGGATCTATAAAGGAGAAGACAATTTTGAACAAACTACTCCTTATGACATAAAACCTTAGCAGTATGGCAAAGGTCTATCTATTATGCAATGTTTTGGCTACAAAGGAAATGGTCCCATAGGTGTGAATCATAAGGGCTTGATTGCACCACTTGATACTATTGGTTGCAGAACATGTGATTCTATAGGTATAGGCTTCCAGAAACTCACATTTCAACTGGGTATAAACAAGTTCATACCTCGAGAAGATAAACAACCAATACCTGAAGAAACATCTAAAACTGAAGAAACTAAAGACAGTTCTGATGAGGATAATTTTCCTTATCCTATTCCTCCAGACCTGGCGGCATTCTTTGCTGAGCCAGATGACTTTATACTGCATGTCAGTACAGTAGAAACTGACAGTGATTCTTATGACACCACCTCCTTTGCTCCATTAACTTATGAGGAGTGGAAAGAAATATATACTCTAAATCCAGGTCATTAGGGTGATTTATACATACCACCACACTTTCAAGAATAGTTTCAATAGGAATCCTAATCACTTCTCACTACACAAGAGGCAGCTGACGCTACAAACACTAATGAGGTACCTAGGTGAAAAGGTGCTCATTTGACCATAGCAGAGGTTCTAGGTAGAACTCATCCCAACTAGGGACAAAGGGTTTATCTCACTAACATTCTTGACATGACACCTAATGATGAAACAAACTCTCATGAATATGAGTTCGATAGCTTGTCATATGCCACCTCTGATAGAGATACAGATACAATGAATGCATATGAAAACCTTCTCAAAGTAGGTGAAGGGTCTAGTATAAGGTCACATGAGTCCGACTCCATAGATGTTAACATTTTGTCTACTACGGTCGCTAGGAATCAAAGGAATTTGAATATACCTCTGGATGAGATAGCTTTAGGTCTCGACTTGGTTGTCCATATTTTTGATGATTATACCATGAATGCACTTGAACCCGTCACTTCTCTTCCACTTTTCCATCCTGAGCTTATAGACTGGAACTCTACCTCCACATCTAATGAAGTCCTTATGTTCCAGAATGATTATGCTCTTGCTTGCTACCTACATGTTGTCGCACCTGTAACGTCCTCCACTAGCGAAGCAAGTATCAACATGACTGAGGCTGACATCAGGTATCTTAGTCACAAAATCAAAAGAAGAAAAAATAGGCACTCTGATGGTGAAAACCACATTGTGGAAGTATCAGAGCCTAAAAAAGTCAAAATACAAGACGTATCCAAGGGTGAAAACCTCTCTGAGGCACCCGTGGATGAGATACTTTATGCGCTTCTGAGTCATTTTTAGGAATGATCATCTGTGCTTATTGAACCAACTCAACCTATCAACTTGGGTACAGAGGCTAAACCTCAGATCATTCACTTGGCACATTCACTATCAGAGGAAGAAAGAGAGGAATTCACTACATTCTTCATGAGCAAAAAGATAAACTTTGCATGGAAATATTTAGACATGCCAGGATTAGACCCTAATCTAATCATGCATCATTTGTCCATTGCACTAGGTGTCAAGCTTGTTAAGAAAAAGATTCACAAAATGCATCAACATGTGGCTCTACTTGTCAAAGCTGAATTGGAGAAAATTCTTAAGGAAGTATTTATCAGAGTAATTGACTATGCAGAATGGATCTCTAATATTGTTCCAGTATCAAAACATGATAAATCTATACGAGTCTACACAGACTTCAAACATTTGAATCTGGCATGTCCTAAGGATGATTTTCCATTTCATAATATTGATATTATTGTAGATATGATAGCAGGGTATGAAATGTACTCACTAATGGATGGTTTCTCTAGCTATAACCAGATAAAAATTGCGCCAGAGGACCAAGAGAAAACTACTTTCACATGTGCCCGGGGCACTTTCTATTGGAATCTCATACCCTTTGGACTCAAAAATGCTGGTGCTACATATCAAAGAGCTATTACTACTATATTTCATGACATGATGCATAAAACAATGGAAGATTATGTGGATGACACTTAAGCTAAGAGCATGCACCAAAAGAAGCATCTTGCAGATCTAGGTCCTATACTAGATCATATGGAACAGTTTAGTCTGAGGCTCAATCCTAAGAAATGTGCATTTGGTGTAACATCTAGAAAATTTCTTGGCTATATCATCTCTACCAAAGGCATCAAAGTGGATCATTCAAAAGTACAAGCTATCATGGAAATGCCGCCACCGAAGAATATTAGACAAATGAGAAGGCTTCAAGGTTGACTACAGTCTATCCGACATTTTATCTCACAACTGGCGGACAAGTCACAACCATTCACCAAGACTTTGCACAAGGGTGTGACTTATCAATGGAACAAAGAATGTGATGAAGGGTTCACACAAATCAAATAGTATCTTGCGAACCCGCCAATATTGATGCCTCCTATTCATGGGAAGCCACTTATACTTTACATATCTGCTACAGATACATCATTGGGTATCCTATTGGCTCAAGAAGATCAGCACAACAAAGAAAGGGCTATATATTACATTAGTCAAAATCTGGTCTCATATGAAACAAAATATTCTGCTATAGAGAAGGCTTGCCTTGTAGTGGTATTTTCTTCACAAAAATTGTGACACTATATGCTGGCTCATACTACATGTCTAATTGCTAAAATTGATCCTCTAAAATATTTACTCAGTAAAGCTACCCTCACGGGTAGACTAGCTAAATGGGTCATGCTTCTTAGTGAATTTGATATTGAATATGTCGAAAGAAAAGCCATTAAAGGACATGCAATAGTAGATCAATTGGTAGAAGCACCTCTAGTAGATCATCAACCATTGCACATTGAATTTCTAGATGAGTCCATATTACTTCTCACACATCGATCGTGGACTATGTTTTTTGATGGTTCATTTACCCAACAGGGGTCAGGTGCTGGGATACTGTTCATTACACCTCAAAGGTACTCTTTACAAAAAGCATATAAGATGTTTCCTTGTACAAACAACATTGCTGAGTGTGAAGCCTTAATCAATGGTATGAAGATCACCCTTGAGTGGCATGCAGATGAACTCAATGTCCTTGGAGATTCACAGTTAGTCATCAATCAAGTAAATGATATCTATCAGACAAAGGATGAAAAGTTGGTTCCTTATAAACGGTTGGTTGATGACCTCAAAAAGTATTTTACTCACATCACATTTCAACAAGTTCCAAGGGCAGATAATAAAGCAACAGATGCCATGGCTACTCTTTCCTCCATGCTACAGATGCCAGAAAATGATTTTTGACATGAATTCCTAGTGGAGACGTTACGCTACCCTACCTATGATTCCCCTGATTCCCGGATGATTTGTTCTATCATTGGAAAGGACTCATCTTGCTACCATCATATCTTTTCCTACCTTCGTGACCAGATTATTTTGGACACTTACACCCAAAATGAGAAACATCACTTAATTCACAGTGCTTCATGGTTTGTCATCATAGCTAACGACTTGTATAGGTGTGGTTGAGACGGTACCCTCCTTAGGTGTTTAGAACCCGATGAGTCCAAATATGCGTTTGTAGAGGTGCATGAAGGCATCTGTGGGTCTCACTCTAATGGCCTGACATTGGCCCATAAACTTATTAGAGTTGGTTAATATTGGCCAGATATGGAAAAAGAAGTTACACAGTTTGCTAAGTCTTGCAAACAATGTCAACTACATGGTAATCTGATTCATGCTCCAGCCAAGGAGCTTATTCCCTTCATTACTTTCTGGCCATTTTGATAATGGGCCTTTGACTTGGTGGGTCAGATTTACCCCTTGTCCTCAAATGGACATAAGTTCATAATTACAACTACAGACTATTTTACCAAGTGGGTCGAGGCAATTCCTCTCACTGTTGCCAATGACAAATTAGTAGCTATGTTCATTCTCAACTACATCATCTGCAGGCATGGTGTACCCTTAGAAATAATCACTGATAATGGGGGGTAATTCAAAAACAAGGATTTGATAGAGCTATGCTCTAAGTTTAAAATTACTTAGCATTGGTCTTCCATCTATTATCCTCGGGGTAATGGATAGGCGGAAGCATCCAACAAGACAATCCTTAAAATATTGCATCGCACAGTGCACAAATCCGGACGAGATTGGCATCTCCGGATCAATTCAATTCTCTAGGCATACAAGACAAGCATAAGAACACCAATAGGGGCTACACCCTATGCTTTGGTTTATGGAGCAGATGTTTTTTTACCAATTGAGGTTGAGATTCCTTCTCTATGAGTCTCTTTGAAAGGCCTCATTACTGATGAAGATAACAGAATATCTCGGTTACAAGAGCTAGAACTACTTGATGAACATTGACATGTGGCGTTCGATCACCTTAGAGCATACCAGAAAAGGATGTCCAAGAGATATAAAAAGAAGGTCAGACCAAGGGATTTCCAAGCAGGTGACCTCATTCTGAGGGAGAACCCTAAGAATCAACAACATCGGATCCAAAAAGGGAAATTTGACCAAGTTGGCTTGGTCCGTATATTGTTACTGCAGTGTTTGGGTCTGGCACCTATCAAATTTCTACTACTGAAGGAGAACAACTCAGAGAGCCCATCAACGCTCTTCATCTGAAGCAGTTCTACAGCTGAGACATCTTCAGTGTGTTCATGTATATAGTAAAGTCCTGAAAAAAATTTAAAAATCTGAAAAAGTCTTGAAAAAAATGATCATCTTAGTGAAAACCTAGCGATAGGCACTTTGATGTATCTCCAAAAAAAAAATCATATATTCCAAAAATACAAAAAAAAAATTAAATAATTGAAAAATACAAAAAAAGAGAAAAAGAGAAAAAAGGTGCCATTAATGAAACGCTGGCAAACAGGCATCATGGTAGCAAAAAAAAGAATTTTTGCCAAGAAGGTGAAAACCTGGTAAACATGCACCTCTTGTTCCACATTGCTATATCTATCGCAGCTCCACTTGGCTTTATGCATTTGCTTTCCTGCATTGCTGCTTTCCTACTTACATTTGCTTTCAGTTAAATGCCAAGACACCAACTTACATGGATTGAAACTGGTCATATTCTCAGGGAAACCCTCCTGGTCTTGGAGGCATTGTCTTATTACCTTTTGGGATCTACTTTGCATCAGTTACCAGTGGTTCTCACTGTGTCTTCCTACTGTCGCTTAGCGTATACTGAGTTCTCTTTCCTTGAGAATCTCCCTAACATCAATCACCAGTGGTTCTCACTGTGTCTGCCTACTAATGTCTAGCTTTTCCTATGATCTCTTCATTTGAAAATATCTCTCACATTAGTCACCAGTGATTCTCACTCCGTCTGCCTACTATCGCTATACTATTGAGATTGCTTGCATCCATTACAGTTAGAGTTTTTCTCAAATTCTCTATCTATCGATACTCGGTCTTGATGATTCTTTGCTCTAGTTTGTACATATCTTTTGGTCACTTCGTGACACTCTGGTTCCTTTGCGAACCCTACTAATTTGACATTGATTCAACGCCATACACTTGGGGGAAACCAAATCTCAGTTTGTCCTCGCAACATACGTGAAGTCAGTCATCATTACTTGGGGGCATGTGTCCCCCCATTTGATCACATATTTGGTTTACACCTAGAGTCAGTAATCTTGTCACTTCTCAAGGACAACACTCTACTAACACAACCTGGTGTTTTTCAACACCACCATAAACAGTGTTTTTCAACACTATCTTTGGACACATCTGTATTTTTTTAACACACATCGGATACCTTAAATGTAAACATCTATCGATAACAATCAAACACAATGCACTCACATGCACAACGGTGTTTTTCAACACCTCATACACATATACATTCACAAACTTTGAAACTGGCTGAGCTATGATTGAATATTTTTTTGTATGTTGTTTGTTCTCATGAATTTCATTGATATTTTCTTTGTCTACTGTTTGTTGGTGTAGTCCCGATGATCCGGAAATGTCAAATAAACAAGGTGTACATGATAAGAGCTCCCGCATTAAGGTGGAAAAGCCTCACATCCCTCGATCTTGTTTATTTGTATGCCATGGTAAGGTCGGTAGTATCTCCTCGCCTATTATTGCTCTGTTTGTTATTTCTCTATTTGTTTACGCATGATCACACTCATGGTTATCTTGGCTTTGAATGCCTCGATATTGGTGTACTCTTGCAACATTAACTGGAAACAATATTTAGGTCATCTTGGCTTTTGTGCCCTGGTGCTTACATTCATTTCCTACATTTTATCTGATGAAGGTCATATTCATATCCTTATGGTTGCATTGTGGCCCCAGTAAGGGTTGTATCAACTTTGATGTTCCAAAAAATGCTCAATGATGATGATTTTATGATGGGTCTCACAACCATGTCCTAGAATTGCACTTTCATATTACATCTAGCATAGGATTGCATTTTCATTCTAGACTTGCATTGTGGCAGTGATTCGGTGTTCTCTTCATTGCATTCTGCTGGGTTCATACATTGTGGATTTCTTCTTCACTGTCTTGGTTTCATCACGACTGCACAGGTATTTGATCCTCGCTCTCAATTCTTCACATGTTCTTTTGGTTAGCATTTGTCATCCTACATGAGATGTTAGTACCATACACATTACATATTCACAACTCCTTATCATCTACACATTGCATTTGCCTATTCTCATTCATAATTGCATTTACATGAATCATCTACATACATACATAACATGAGCATTTCATACATTTACATATATTCGAAACATGTTCATACATTTGCATACATTCTAATCATCTCAACATCTAAACATATAGGAAACATCTCATAAAATATGACACATGTGATGATACCAAAAGACGAGCTCATATATATATATATATCCAATGTGTCGATACAAATACAAAATGGTGCTACTCGAGCATGATCTATCTCAAAATGGTGATATAAATACACGGATGCCAACACATCAGATACATCCTATGATCTCATCTATCTCTCAATAAAAACTAACTTTGGCCTTCTCCCTCGTCACCTGGAGAAGGTTGAGGTGGAGGTGGTGCCTGTGCACCCTTTGACCCTCTGGCATAGGTCAAAAATCTAGCAACCTGTGATGCCTCATCAGGCACCACCCCTATATACGATGCATAATAATACGCCACTCGAGTAGTCTGATGATGGATCTCCTCATGCGCTGCCCCTAGCTTCTCTTAGAGATCCTATATCTCCCAATCCCTGTCTAAAAGTCATGCATCTGACATGACCACCTGTATCTATAAATCTTTGACCTGTCTCGAGAGGTGTCAAACTCTCTCCCGAGATCATCACTGTGGATCTTGTGTTGGATCCTGTGCAGGCTGATCCTCCTACATAAGATCCTCCTGCTGCACCTCCTCCTGAGGGGGTACCTGCTGCTCCTCAACTATCTACTCAACAGTCCATCTTTGAGACTATCTCGTATTGCCACTACTGCTGGCCCCAACCTCCATCCCCATATGTCGAGCGGGGATGTCCACCTGTACTGTCCGGGGGTGGGGACCCTGCTGTAACCCTGGCTATGCTCTCTGTTATGGTGGGGGCATCAACACTTGCTACTGTAATACCTATGGTTGTACCACCTATGGTTGTACCACCTGTGGTGGTACTACATGTCCTCGGCTTGCCATCCCAACCGGATCTGTGAACCTAGGGAACGGATGTGTGACAAAATGCTCTCGGTACTCTGCGGTCACACTGCCATCTGCTACATCCCTCAAATAGTCCCACTGAACTGGGGCCAATGCTCAAATATCAATCATGGTATGTCCCTGGTCTAGCTTTGTCAGCCAGCCCCTCCTCATCTCATCTGTGAATCGTGCATAGGCGGTATACTCCTGTGAAATGTCCTGTGGATGACCAAACTACTGCCATACCTGCTTCTATGGGAATCTCTCAATCACTGTGATAGTGCAACCAATCATTGCACATGAACAAAACATGTAGCTAAGATGCTCTGTAGCATCATCCCATACCTCTGTAAGTCTCCACGGCCTCTAGACTACCGCTGCTAGATCATCAATCTGAGCTCGCCATTGATCTATCTTACCCAGCGCTGGCTGAGTAATCATACCCCTATATCTGCATATATATAGCTCTAGAGGCTGCCTCATGTCCTCACATATCGGCCTAGTCATGGGAAGATGCTCCCATGCCCATACCTGTAATACAAATACCCTAGCTGCCATACTCTTCGCCTCTCAATAGACGATCTCATGCATCTCGTGATACATGTGGGCCAACATACACTGGACCCATCCATAAAGTCTCGGTCGTGCTAGCATCTATTGTAGCATCCTGCCCCAGCCACACTCCAGACTGTGCTGTCCATGATCAGGCATCAGATAGAAACCTAAGAAGCAGGCTAAAACCACTAGTAACCTGTGTGTAGGTCCATACTCACTAATAAGATCCTCCCATGGGATAGCTCTCCCCATGACGAGGTCATCTTGTAAAATCTCTCTCAGGGCCAGTGTCCCTACCCTGGGATGCACCTTGTACTCTACCCTAGCTCCATGGAATGGGATCCTCAGTATCCGGTAGATGTCCTCAGGGGTCACAGTCATCTCACCCTGTGGCAGATAGAACGTGTTTGTCTCTGAGTGGAAACGCTCAACCAGTGCTCCTAATAATCTATGATTTACCTAAATCTTAGGTACATCACATAGAGTGGTCAAACCCAAAGTATCCAGATGCGCTGTCTCTGCATCATCTAGCTGTGATACTAATATGCTGATAGCTAGGTGGTGTGATCGGAAGGCAATATCTGGAAAGTGGACCTACAAGACATGCAAACAACAGTACACGATCAATAATCGGAGATAATCAAAGCATTAAAGATATTCTACAGACAGTAACAATGCTGACGTAAATGCTATTGGACGCGATGCAGACTGATTTCATGTTCTAATTATTCACTTTTCCCATGCGAAGAAGCAGATTTTTGCGCGACAAAGTACTCTTTCGCGCGAAGAAGTTTTTCGGGTCGCACGATATTTGATGTTCGCGCGAATTTTTATCACTTGTCACATGAGAAAACACCCTATGGAAGGGTTTCTCGCGTGAACATGGGTACTCTCCTGTGTGATATTTCCCACTGCATGGTGTGAAAAGGAGTTTTGTCGCATGAGATTTCCCAATGGGCCGCGCGAAGAAACTACTTCTTCACACGAAATCCCACGAGCAGTTTCCTAAAAATGCGGAAAACATTGAAAAAATTGACCGAAATTAATGAAATTTGAAATGCAAAGAGGTTTATCGACCACTTACTAGAGGTCCGTACACTGCGGGCCGACTATGCCTCCTAGATTGCTCTAATCGATGTGTGCTGTAGGGGACCACCATTTTCGCTCAGAGCTCAATTTGCAAAAGTCAAAAGGTTGAAATGATTTGAAAATGACCTTTTCATCCTTATATAGGTTTTGACCTAAATTTTCAAAGTGCTCCGTTTTGCGCAAAAACTTCATCATTACCTAACTTGACTTCTCTGAATCCATTTTCGTGATCGAAATCAAAATCTAACACTTCTATATTGCTCAAAATCGCATTTTAAAATTTTGGGACCGATGTGATCGGATGCTTGTGCAGTCGACTTTCTGACGTCGCTTTCTTGTCAGAATCATATCTTATCATCATTTTCTCAAATCTTTGACTTTTTTTTCTCAAAAGTCAACTCTGGTCAACTCTAGTCAACCCTAGTCAAACTTGGTCAACCAGACCTCAAAATCACTTGAAATTGATTTTGAATCTCCCGAATTCTTTCACAATCTGTTCTAAGTTCTTCTTGATATCCGATTCAACATCTATCTATGATTTCTCGCTCTCAATCATCATTATGGCATGTCATCTTTCCATTTCGCTCCTGAGGGGGCAGGATGATTACATCATTGAATCTATTCCAATCAATCTGATATGATTTTTAAAAGTCCTCATTGCTAGGGGCATCTCATCACTTGGGGCATGATCAAATTTTCGTACCTCACAGTCAAAATTGGGTGTTCCACGACTTTTAATCAATAGGGGCATCCTTGTTCCTTACATCTTGTCATCTATTAAGTATCTGAGCAATCTAACTCAGATTCTTGAGGATCAAGCTCCGTTTTGGAGATGGTTCTCGAAAAACTATCTTTTGGGACAGGTATAGGGGCAATCTAACCCCGACTCCTGATAATCAAGCTCCGCTCTGGAGATAATCCTAAATCTCTATTTACTATCTTTTGAGACAGGTATTGAGGCATTCTAACCCTGACTCCTGAAGGTTAAGCCTCGTTCTAGGGATAGCCTTGTGAAAGATGTCAATCTAACCAATGTCTTGGCAATCTAACCTAGATATTGGGGGACTAAGCTTCGTTCTGGAGATAGTCCTAAAATCTCTATTGATTATCTTATTGGACAGGTATTGGGGTATTTTAACCCTGACTCCTGAAGGTTGACCCTCGTTCTGAGGACAGTCTTGTTAAAGATATCAAATCTATTAGGTATCAGGGCATTCTAACCCAGATCCCTGAGGATCAAGCTTCGTTTTGGAGATGATTCTCAAAATCTCAATCTATTAGGTATCAGGGCATTCTAACCTGGATCCCTGAGGATCAAGCTTCATTCTGGAGATGATTCTCAAAATCTCAATCTATTAGGTATCAGGGCATTCTAACCCGGATCCCTGGGGATTAAGCTTCGTTCTAAAGATGACCCTCGAAAACTCTATTTTGGAGATGGCTCTAAAATCTTTGCATCACCAATATTCAAATCTATTCTTCTATGCTTCAGACATCAGACTATTATTTGAATCAATGCACTGCTCGCACATCAATTCAAAGAGGGGCAAAATGTAACACCCCAAAATTGGCATCTTGCAACCCTAACCAATTTTGTTGCATTTGTCACTCTTCTGAATCATCAAAGTCCTATTGTACTAGGCAATTCAGAGTTTTGACTGACTCTACTTGACTTGAGTGTCAAATGTAGAAAATCCTAAATCTGCATTAATCATATATTATATTTAATTCCTAAATATCTATTGGCTAAACAAACCCTATGATTGATTTAATTTAATTATAAAGTCCTAGCACTTTAATTAAATTAAATTCACCCCTTTTAGCTAAAACACATAAAAAGGAATTAAATTATATTTAATTATTAAATAAATATCCTCATTTCAATAATTGAATTTAATTATTCAGATAATTGAGAAAAACCTATTTATGAGGTTATATTTTAATTAATTGGATATTCTCTCAAAAATCTTTCTTCTATTTAGAAATAGAATCTTTGAATTAATTGTGCTTTAAAGAGAAACAAAACAATTAAAATCAAATAAAACAGTTAAAATCAAAGGAAGAAAATAGTTAAAGCAAAAGGAAAGCAATTTATTGTATTCTTTTAAATAAAGCTTTCTAATTTAAACTGGCTTTTCTATCTGTTTTATTTCAAAGAGGAAAGTTTCTATTCTGATGATCTCCGACTCTATAAAAGAACTCCCATTCCTCATTCAAAACCCCGGATTACCCACTTACTTTCATGCATTGTTAGAATACTGAATTATTGCCACATTCTTAGTTGATAATCTCATATAGAATAATCTCATTTTGC
>MU224969.1:1307444-1333029 GCA_018584345.1 Thuja plicata
AAATAGCATCGATGAACTTTGACAATGCTATTGGAGGAATTAAATGATAATAAGGCATCAATGAACTTTGACAATGCCAGAGGATTGATTGAAAGAGATTGATAAGACATTGATATGAGTTTGGAATGATCTTGGATTGATTTAGGAAGATGATCAATTCGGCCAAAGTGAGAGAAATGTTAGTAATTGATGACATAGAAGAATGACACAATATCAATGAATGATAAAGATCAAACACACAATATAGAAGACATGTTAAAAAGGAGGCATAGGCAATGAGCCATTTTTAGGAAATAGACGACATAAAAAGGAAGTACATGGTCATGTTTGAGGAGCATCAATTCTATAGATTCATCAACGAATGCTTCCATCTGCAATATTGCAATCCCTTATACATACCCAAAATACAAAACGCCCCCTTTGAAATGTTGGGCGCCATATCACATTTAAGGTTTATAAGACATAAGACACTGTTGTGTTTGGTATTGTTCTGTAATTTTTTTTCACTTTATTATATTTAGATATTGCGTATATGTGATATATTTAGGTTTTCTATGAAAATGAATTATTGAGATGTTCTTAAAAAAAAGGTAACCAAATAAAACACGAGTCTAATTTAGACAAAATTTCAAAACTAGACTTAACCAACACACTCTAAACTTGACCGTTTAAATAACTGATATATGTCCATTTCATCTTCCCAATCTGTTACATCTATTCCCGGTCAACACCGTTTGAATGCAAACATCATTCCGGCGTAGATTTATGGCTGATGCCCGCATAAAACAAAGCGGATTTCCAGATCCCAGTCTACCACAACCCGATAATTGTCAGATATTACAGTTGGAAATGCTATGGTACACATTCAATCAAAATGTGGAAAAATAGAAAAGGTACGTGACTGTTTTACCAAATGCCACGAAGAAATATGGTCTCATGCAACGCTATGATTGCAGGATATCAACAAAAAAAAAAGCATTTGTTGAAATGGATTTAAAAGTTTTCAACCAAATGCGATGGGCGGATGCAAAGCCAAAAATTGCAGCCTTTTATCAAAGTAGCTTTTTTTCAGATATTTTATCTGCATATGCCCTGATGGCACGTGAACTGTTTGACAGAAGGCCATGATTGCAACAAAGCATAAAAGAAGGCACGCGAACTGTTTGACAAAATGCCTCAAAGAAATATCTTCTCACGGAACGCCCTGAATGGGATTTTAACAAAATATCTCATTTATGTCCACCAAGTTCTACAAAAGATTTAATGATTGAGTTTTCAGTGGCAAAAAGTTTTTGAGTCTATCAATGGCTTTTGCAATACTTTACCATTTTGAAAAATACTATGGAAACAAGAGATTCTTATCCACATTTCTTAAGGAGACCATGGAGTTAATTATAGAAATCTGAATACCCACTTGCTCCATTTCTTCTTGTGCAAAACAAACACTCTCTAATGTGCTTCCATCACCATCTACCCAACTGTCCCAAAGGTCATTTTTGTTCATTTGTAAATAATAATGCAAGTTCTCTTTCTTAGCATAAGGACTGTTTTTATCAGTCATCCCAGTCGAATGTTACCTAAATTATGCAAGATTATAGTTTGAATTCTGTTCAGAAACTAAATTGAATCTTCCCATAACTACAATTTGATTTTCTTATAGATTTTTTACAAACAATTTTGAAGAATAAAATGGTAGGAAAAACACCAATTAATTAAATTACAAGCCTTTCGAAAAACAACAATTCAAATGCATCAAGTAAACATTCACATTCTACCTATGCTTCTCATACCACTACTACTTGCACTTCTGATCAACTTAAGAACTACTTGCACTTCTGATCAACTTAAGAAGAAAGTGGATACTATGTTGACAGCTCTGACTTGATTACATTAAATAGATGTTTATTATACAAACAAGAATTGAATTTATTAATCATATCGAATGAAACTGTGAAAAAAAATCAATAAAAAATTAATAAAGAAAACAAAATAAGGAGTAATTGATGCCCTAAAAAATCAATAAAGAAAACAAAATAAGGAGCAATTGATGCCCTCTATACTACCTCATTCCTATATAAACTCCCAATCATTGGGCTTATCTTATCTTATCTTATCTTGCAGGATCAAATTTTGATGCCCTCTCTATTACCTCATTCCTATATAAACTCCCAATCATTGGACTTATCTTATCTTGCAGGATCAAATTCACCCCTAATCATGTATAGGTTCATAGAAAATCATGCCATTTCTTGCTCTACTACTCTGATGTGATGAATGTTTGAGCATGAGTAAGGTCTCACAAATATAGGAAAGTGAAAGCATGCCTTGTGTTTCCTTGCTATCATTCTCTACACTTCAACATCCTTTCTACAAATTTACAATAGTATCAACATGTCACTAAGGTACTTGGACAGCTTCTATAGATCTTGTGTTTTGAATTGGATGCGCCAATCTATTCCCCTAGTCTGTTAGAGTTTTTACTTCCTTCCAAACAACTTTTTAGACCATCATTCTTCAAGCATCTAATGATAGAGAATAAAACACATCATTAAGCTTCTTGTAGTGTTTCCATCTTTCTTTCATTTTTAACTGAAGGTAATGATTATTGATCAAAGTTTCACCTTTGTCAATCTTGATAATAAAATTTTCCTTTTGAACTAGCAAATAGACTAGCTACACGGTGATGTATAAAACTTGTGACTCTCCTATACTTAAAATCAATTAGGTGTGAAAGTTTTCAAATACCCTAATCAATTTCTTTCCCATAATTAATAGACAACATGAAGAAGCACATCCAAGAAAAGAAGTGTTTGGAATTAGAATTACCAACAACCCACACACCAAAACACTCAAAAATACATTACAAAGCCATCAACTCATCACCATTTATGAGTCATGCAAGATCCAATGCACCTACCGATGGTCAAAGAATCTCGTGATGGACATTATCTATGATTTGCACTTTGACACGTGGAAAAAAAGTCAAGATACAAATCACAGAGAAGCCTACGTTGAATCAGAAAGGGAATCGTGTGGCTATGATTCCTCATGCTATCCCAATTTGAAACACTGTCAGCCATTCAGTGAAGTGCAAAGATGTGATTGCAATAGCAATTTGATAATGCTTGGCGTGTCAAATTCAGCTTGGAAACAAGAATGGCAACGAATGGGGAAAGTTCGATTATCCTAAGGTGAGGAAAGAGGGGAGTATACATTTCTAGTAAGCAGCCACAAGAGGGCGAAAAAAATGCTTGAACTATTAGCATTAAACACAAAAAAAACATTTTATCTTGCACAATTTATAAATACACGACATTATTCAATTCATACAACAATGAACACAATTTTCATAATTAAAGACTTAGAGATGTATAAGAGCTTAAGTTGTTATTGTCATGTATATCATTTAGGTTCTCGTTTTCAGATCTAATGATACAACAAAGCTAATTATATGGATAGTTGCTTCGTCCATCCCAACCAAGTGGGCTAAACAAGTTATTCGGAGAACAATCCTGAGTGTGGTGTCAAGGTCAAACATAAGGGGAAAGGAATAAATTGCAGGTTTTTCAAGGAGGTGGCTATTAAGAGAAAAACAGTACGTCCCATACAACATAAGAGGTCCATCCTCAATCTCGAAATAGTCATCTAGGCTAAAAGTAATATTTCTACAAGCAATGAAGCTTTGCAAGATAGTAGATTTTGATGTGTATTGCTCCTATAGTACTGGTGACAATTTTGTCAACCCAAGAAAGTAATAGTGAACAAATAACACTAATAGCCTTGGTGATATTATCAACCAAGTTCCTCACAATATGGGTTGCTCCTAGCATTAGTCATCTCCATGCTACTAGTGATAGTTAACTACCCCCTCAATACAATGGTAAGCTTTGGTATCTATTACTTGCACAACACAAGTAACAACTTGCTAAACTATAATATCACAACTAAAATAGTTCTAGTGGCTCTTTATCTACGCACTTTAGATGAAGGTTCGATATGACAATAGTTCCTTGCATCAGTCACCCTATATAGGTGATAAACTAGAATTTATTGTTATTCTAGCCATAATAGACTTGAGATGGGGGGTATTCCAAGATGGGTATAAGTTGATTTAAGATAGTTGGAGACAAAAGAATATTATCCTAATACTTTTGAACTAATCAACCTCCAAGGCCATTAATAGACAACCTATCCAAAGTGGAGAGGAAGCTACTACGTATCTTTCTCATGTCATAACAAAAAGGTCTAAATGGACCACTCACTATCAATTTGGCTATTGAATTATGAGTTTACTTCACAAGGTTGTTTTCTTAGTAAAATACTTCCTTATGCTACATGATTCACATTAACCACACATATTTTAAAGGGTTTAAGTGTTATCTCATACTAGCTTCAAGGATGAGATCTATTTCAATGATAGCTATGTGACCAAAGAAATATAGAAGATACTCTAGTTTTCTCAAAGAAGTCAATTGTAGGCCTAACTTATGTGTTCTTACTATTGTTATAAATTCATCTAATTGGCAAGCAATATTGACTAGACTAGTAGATGGACATATATGTTGAAGATGACATCTTACCAAGCATGACACGTCTATCAATTATAAGATTGCATAAAATGAAAATTTGGAACTAAGTTCTTAGCTTGCATGGACCCTTGATAGCTGCTTGTAGACATTAAAGAAGGTAAATACTTTTGGAACATGATTTTAGAAGTAACTATAAACAACTATAATATTCCTTGTGTCCACCTTCAAGGTAATATAATTTGTTATATAGATCTTATTAGTGAGATATATTTTAAATGTTAACACAAAAGATAGTTGTTAAATTGCTTCCAAGCATGCCAAAGTAAATGCATGTAAGGTTTCTCTATATCAAATTATTGGTAGCTCAAAAAAGACGATCATGTACTTGGTTAATATGCATCCATACTTAAAGAACTAAATATTTTACCTCTACAATTTTAGTTGTGGTAATCTATCAGCAGGGTTGTCTATCCTTAGATCATAGTAGCATTGTCTATTAGTGCAACCTGAAATGCATCTCATGCTAACTTTAAGGACAAGGTTTGAGCCAAACTATTTTTTCTTTTATTATTTGCAGAGTTCCTAATTTATTGATATCCCATATGCTTTACAACAACAAGTTTTAACTAAATTAGGCTTAAGATATTTTAGAAATCTGTAGCAATCATAAAACTACTCTTGCACTATATAATTACAAACGAGAGTATGACTTAAAAAAAGATTTTGGTTATGTTAAAGTTTTTGGTAAATGCTTTCATTGATGTTAGCATGTTTTGATGTAACATGCTAAATTTAAGGACAAGGTTTGAGCCCATCTATTTTTTCTTTTATTATTTGTAGAGTTCCTAATTTATTAAAATTCTATATGCTTTACAACAACAAGTTTTAACTAAATTAGGCTTAAGATTTTTTAGAAATTTGTAGCAGTCATAAAACGACTCTTGCACCATACAATTTTGAACGAGAGTATAGCTAAAAAAATGATTTTGGTTGCGTTAAAATTATTGGTAAATGCTTTCACTGATGTTAGTATGTTTTGATGTAGGTGGCTATTATATGAAACCAAATAAATGTAAAATATTACAACCCCCATATAACCAATTCTATAAATTATTTTGAAACTTTTTACCAGGGATAACTTTAAGAAACCCCCCTAGGAAAAAGTATAAAATCCTAGTGAATCCAACATTACTTTCGAGGGAAAATTTTAATATTGATGGCAAAAAAAATTTATTTGAAAGGAAAAAATATTAATTTGTATTGGAAAATATTTTTCTAACTTATGAAAGTTCTTGAAAATCCTGGCAAATATGTCAATTATTGTGGGGGAAAATATATAATGTATTAGGCGAAAGTTTTTCCTTAAAAGGAAAAAATATTTAAGTATATGGGCAAAAATTTTTACTATAAAGGAAAAAATATTTAATCTTAGTTTTAAATTTTTTCTATCGTTTGAAAATTGCAGAATTTTATTGGCTAATTTTGTTAATAGCCACTTTTTCATGAGTTGTGACTCGTCATGTTGGGCTAATGCCAAATGACAATTGATCTAATTAATGTAATATCACATCAAGAGAGTAACGCCTTTATTTGTTGCCAAATTGTTTGCAGACTCTGAGCAATTCCACACATACCCAAAATCCATCATTTCACCATTTCAAATGCATTATTTATGACCGTTCGATGATCCTAGATCAATGGCTTAAGTTTTATTTTGGCCCAAAATTTGGAAGGAAATGTAGTTCTCCAGAAAGTATGCGGAATGGAGACACGTATCAAATCTTAAACTCACGCCTTAACCTTGATCATCTATTACAACTGGTTAGTAGGTTGTGTGGACGGTTGATAAATGATACATTGTCTTGAGGACATTAAATAATAAAGAAATGTCTTGTCACTGACATTCTCTAACTGCAATCCACTTGGCATGCATGACTTCCAATTGGGTATTGTCACACTATGACGCTATTTCCAATTGCACACACTCGCGCATTTATGGAAAATATTTATAAATGGATATGAAAGATTTAAATAGTTTTAAAGGACAAAGGAATTAATAAGGTTAGAGAAGGAATTAAGGGTTATTCGTAGATGATGTACACTTATTTCTTCTTCAATTCTCCTTTGGTAGATAAAGTGTAGGATTTGCCACTGGTTGAAAGTTTGTCTCTAGTTTAGGTCTTTAGGCTATATAATCTGCCTCTAGTTTAGGTCTTTAGGGTGTATAATATGATATTGTGATTTCTGAAGATGGACACTCCTATCTAGTTGACAAGCATGTCTAAGGAGGACTAAAAGGAATTTTTGGGCAATATCCTAGACCCAAGCCTGACATAAGTTTTTAAGGAGTTTGGAATGTTTACAAACGAGGCTGTGAGGATGGTGTGGGGCCAAGATTTTCTGCCAAATGTTGGCAGATACCAAATTAGCATAGACATTACAGCCCAATTTTTGGTGTCTCTTCTGGACCTCAGAGGAGACAAGATGGATATCATGATGTTGTTAAGGAAGGGTTTCAAAGAAGAATTCATGGGGGATGACGTTAAGGTTATCTTATTTGTAGAAATATGGGTGGGGATTCCATGGCCAAGGGATTTACTCAAGCTTCTTATGTAATTCCCCTCTAGCCCTAATATGAGTTTTGTGTTTCTGAATGAGGTAAGATCTTTCGATGTTTCCCTTACTGCTTAGATGTTCACAATACTTGTTTGATCTATTCCTATAGTTTGTTTATAATGATTTTGTAATCTAGTAGCTAAGGATTCTAATGTCAGACATATTGTCTAAAGGTATCACTTTTGTGTGTATTTATCTCCACTTATGTGTTGAGGACCTTCAAGACCTTTCTGAAGATAGTTGGGATGTTATATGATATGTAGTTGATGGATATATATAAGTGATTATTTATAATTTCTTCTATTAAGATTAATTTTGATGAATCATGTATCTCACTTGATGATTTGAGATATTGCTCATGATTATGTTGATTTATTCTTGGTATTGATTATGGAATAACCCAAGACATATGATGTGATTTGGTCTTATGTGTCTGTGATACTGATATCTCCATGATGTGTTTGCATGATGTGGAACATAGTTGTAGTCACTCACCTATTGATGTCCACACGATGTCCTGATCCCCATCATTTTCTATATTGTCTTCCTTACGATATATGTATACATATATTTTCATCTATGATGTAGGCTTGCAGGTACCGTGCATCAACTTCACTTGGCTCCATAGGTCTGAGTGTGCCCTAAAAATCCTTGATGGTTGTTGTAGTTTCAGAGATAGTACCAAGGTCCTCGCAAGATATCCTAACCTTGTCCTCTGTTTGTGATCCTTTACACCTAAGTTGGGCTCTCTTGGTCTAGTATTAAGTATTTTGATCTTAGCCTGATGGTAATATGTTTTGTAGCTATGTTAGCTTTATTGTTTTAAGTTGGCTTGTTCTTTCTCCTATTTGGAGATTTGATCTTTAGGACTTGATTGGTTATAGATGTATGTGAGTTGTGATTCTCTTTATGTTAGGAGTGAATTTGAGGTCTTGGTATGATTAATTAATAATGATATTTTCTAAATGTGGTATTAAAATGCTTTATAATGAACTAATGTAAGTTTTTTATATTACTTATAAATTAATGTCTATATATATATATATATAAGGATGTGATTATATGATTGTATGTGTTTATAATTTATAAAATGATATTATTAGAATGTTAATATGAGTATATTAAAATAATTGTTAATTATTAAATTATTAAAATGGAGGATATTTACCTTAAGGGGCAATTCTTTTTGTATTTAGAGGTAAAATAAAATAAATTAATAAAGTGCATTTTGTATTTATTTATTTTTTTAATCATAAGTGGGCTAACCACTAATACCTAAAATTAATAATAAAACTGGTTTGAAGGCTCAATTGGGAAACAACCAGTAAGAAAACCCAATATCGTAGCCCGATTACAAAAAATAACTATATTGGCGGGAATTACAAAAAACAATATTGTCTTCTAAACATAAGACCAAACCACTACCATAGTTGAATATTACATACATTTTTAGCAACATATGTAGTGTAGTAGAGTTACATCATATCCCACATTTTAAATCGATCAATCAAAAACATTGTGCCCTAAAGTTGAGACCAAACAAGATTTTTTTTACATTAATTTGCTAGGGCAGAAACCAAAAATACTTCATGAATTTTGTTCATTCCCACATTGACAAAGGATCAACATCATCAGTTGGGTAGTCACCACCCCGGGGATGCATACACATTAGCACATGCATCTCACTTGGCCAACCCAATGTGTGGCCATGCTCCTCCCTTGCATTTGTTTGCATATTATTCCAACAATCGTGCTTAGTCTAACTGTCAGCAGCTACATTCCCCCAACCGGAAGAATGATTCTCAACTGTAGGGCTGATGTTAAGGTCTGGAACTGATGCTAAACCCAATTTTTGTGCATAGTCATTGTCCACAGTTTGTACACACAAACATGAAGGTTCATGTTGGTGTAGCTATGGTACGTTGTCTGCCTTGAGTATGTCCAAAAGAGCAGCAACTCTGGTGCAAATTCTTATTGCAATGCCCACATCAATGTCTCTTCCATGCGCATGGATGGAATTTTGTAGATGCCTATAACTCTACATGTCTAGGGCACATTTGATGCTCTCATAGATTAGCATATAGGTGTGGCTATTTTTTATGTAGTGTCTGGGAAACAAACTCCCAAGAAGGTCGAGCCCATGCCATAGTTTATAATCATGTACTGCCCTGTCAAACTTATCCAATTGTAGAAAATCCCTATCGACAATTTTGTTGTATATAATGTGTAACAATTAGGTTCTTTGTAAAAGGTCCATAGCGTTTGACAAGAAAATTGACATAAATTGAGATGAGAATAAGAACCTTTTTCCCTAGGAGCTGTAATGTCTTCACCAAGGAATCCCTTGACCGCTCGACGAATGCATGTGCTGCATTTTGTATTTATTAGTAATCGTATTGGAGTAAGTAAAATTTATATTAACCCTCCCTAAGGTAAATATTCTAAGAATGTTAATTAATATGTAAAAAAGTGGAGTACATGAATATCATACAAACTAATAATTAAAGATGTTTTAATAAACTATTACCAACCATTGGTTGCAAATGGTTTCAATAGTTGGGTTTTCCCATGCAACCAGTCCTATAAGTTATTTATGGGAGGAGAAATCAATTTGGAGGAGGAGACCATAGGATTTGAAAAGAAAAAGAAGAAATTGGTGGAAGAAACATAGGGTAGATCTTTGTATTGCAAAGAAAAAACTTTGCAAACCCTTTAAAGGAAATTTATTCCTATGAGTGCAATGTTGGGGATTTGGATTGAAGGAGTATCTATGTTGGAGCCTATGGAAGGGAGGCATGGAATCACCGGAGTGATCAATATCCTCTTCATCAATTGTTTCTCCGCTGGACTCCAGGTAGGATCTATCATGGAAGGAGATCACCCATTTCTTTGATCATTGTTTGTTGTGTGTGTAATTATTATTTCCCTATCTGAATCATATGCTTCAAAAATAATGAATTTGAAATGGATTATGATGAATAGTTATGGCTTGTTTGATGGATTTAAATCTTATCTTATTTAGGAAATCTCTGATGTTGTATTGCAATGAGTTTCTTATGTTTTTGTTTCTCTTCTGGATACTCTTTATTGTTCAATAATTTTTTTCCAAACCTCTTTTATTATGTTATTTCAAGTATTTATATGCCTCTTACTTCTTTTAGGATCCATTAGGAGCCTTTAGGAATGTGGATTATAAGTGTTTGCATACGCTGTTTTAAATTCACTTCATCATTTCTCCTTTGACCTGTGTCTAGTCCTGAATAAATTCCCACATTTATATGATGTTAGGGGATTTTCTAATTATGTTTTTGGAAGTGAATTGAGGATATGTCAAATGGGTCCTCATCATATTTCACTCCTAGTGTCTAGATTTTTCCAAGTTTTAGCCCATAAACTTAATTTGTCTTGCTTTTCTTCAAAAAAAACATTGTTTGTGACCAACTGCGAAACTCTAGGGCCAAAGTGCGCAACTTGCATGACCAATTGCATAGAAAAAATCCCCAAGTGTGCAGCTTCTCTTACCAAGTCGATAGAAATAGAAGACAAGTGTGTAGGTCTTCCAAGTTGGCAATTTTAGGGTTAAATTGATGTTTGGAGGTCCTATTAACAACCAGAGGCTATTAGGGTCTGATTTTTTACTCAATTTATTTATTATTTCATTTAATATGGTTTTTATATCATTCATGGTGCATTTTGATGCCTCCTTAAACATTTTGAATGTTAGATTAGGGTTTAGGATTGTCCGGTGGACTAGGGACAATAAATGATCTCCTAAACCCAATCCAATGATACTACGAGGATATAACTTATGATGTTATGAGGTTTTTGAAGTATTTATATTGTTTTGAATAATGTTGATGCACTTTGATGCCATGTGGATGTGATTTAATCCACCTGAGAACTTGATTGTGGTTTAGGGTTGTCTGGTGGATTTGGGGCAACTAGTGGTTTCTTAAACTTAATTATTTGACGTTGTGACATTATTATGACTTCATGTATATAGTAATGTAGATTCCTTATGTTATTATGATGCTTGGTTGGGGTCAAGGAACCTAAGTACACTAGGTGAGTGGCTCACAGTGTTGGGTCAGGGCCCTAAGTGGCTAGTACAAGGGAAACCCACTGTCAAGTTGTCTTAATAAAGTGAAAACGTTAATAAACTTTTTGGGATGGGATTACACATTAAATAATATAAATTTATCCCTCGCCCATGCCATTAGTGCTAGTATAGGCTAAGGATGGGGGTGGGAGAAGGTGCCTGTATGTTGGCATAATCAAACAACCTTGTCCTCATGAAAGATGTTTGGCTCCACATGTGCCTACTTGGGGGCCGAGGTTGTGGGTGGCTAGTACCGGGATAACCCAAGGGGTGAGGGCTATGTGATGACACTAACCTAAATTGTATCTCAGCATCCCTACCAATGTTTTTCATGCCTCTGGAGGTCCTTGTGGTCTTCTTGTGCTTTCATTTATGTTATGTTTTGGGAAGAGTTATCACCACCTTAGGAGTATCCTAGTTGTTACCTTCTTGTGTGGACCTTGGTTTCTATCTCCTAGCCCAAGGGAGTGGAATATTTTGGATCTATATGGCTGGGTGGTTATATTTACTATATCAAGGTAATGTTCGTCATCAAATAAATGATCCTTGCACCTGTTTATTCCATATTTTTAGTTTTGAAGACTTCATATTGTATATGTAAAGATGTACTTATGTATATGCATTCTTGTAATTGTAAGATATTGTAAGGAAATAATTTTATACAATGAAATGATGTATATAGATGTAATTAAAAGCAATGTATAAGAGAATGAGTAGATATAGGTGAAAGGAAAGGGAAAAAATTATATGTTATCAACATGAAAACATAGTCTTTTAGGGTATTTATTCATGAATCTTCTATTACTTTATATTGTCCAAGAAATGAACTTAGACTTAGTATGAAATGATGCATTTATGAATGAATACACTATCTCTTGATGTAAGGTTCGTGGAAACTTATTATTAAATGATGAATCAATGAAATGCGATAGATATAGAATTCAATATTGGATTATGTTTACTATGTGCCTCAAATGCGTATAGAATAATAAAGTACATATGTTATTTCTTATCTAATGAATGTTAGTCTCTCACCTGAATGCTTAAATGAAAAGTGATATAAAAGATATGTTATATTATGGTGACTGATCAAGCAAGTATTTAGGAAAGTATTTTACCTTTAAATTTTTTGAGGCTTATTTTTGGCCAATTTCTGGGTCGACATGTTCTAACCCTAAAGTGGCATAAAGATTATATAAATTATCTAAGGGTTAGGGTTTCATTATTATGTTGTATGTTTTACAATAGTATTGAGCTATAAGTGATTTGTGCATTGTGATCAGATTGTAATCACTGGATAATAATAAGAGTGAACTTTGTTGTTTAGTGGACGTAGCCCAGGGATTGGGTGAACCACGTTAAATCTTTGTGTCTTGTGTTCTCTTCTGTTTTGGTTTATTATTCTCTGATATTGGTTATATTTTTGCATGTAATTATTATTTCTGTCTAGTTAATGTGAATGAATGAATAGTATAAATAATGGCATAAGTTTAAGTAAAGGATAACTCATATAGATGCATGTTAATATGTTAGGAATGATGGTAGGATTATCCTTGTAACTTAATATTAAAAGTAAAGAAATGAATTAGTAAGCTTAAATTAGTCAATTATTGCCTTAATGGGTAACTCTTAATGTACATTAAGCATATATGTTGCTTGAATAGCGACATTAGGGAACCTGTGAGGACTTAGATTAGTTTGTAATATTTTATTAAAAAAAATATATTCATATCTTTTAGTAATTAGTTGGCTTGTCCTCTTGGGTTTCTTGGCAGGGCATGACATCTCTTGCTAGGCCAAAATGTGGCCAGACAACCTTTTATTTTGAACCTGAATGTTGAGGAATTGACGAGACATAGGAAATAGGTGCAAATTGGTAGGGATTTTCTTAGGAAATGGTTTCTCCTAGATGAATTGGCAGTCTATGGATGGCTATATGAATTTTCTAAGCTTATCTTCTCTAATAATTCTACTTAGATGAAAGGGAAGATCGTTACCCATGACCTATTACCTTAGAGCCTGCTATTTTGAAAATTGAAATGAAGGGTTTCCATTTTATGAAATGAAGGGTTTCCATTTTTATTTTTTTTGGATACCACTGGTCCACTACCCTAGTACCTCATAACCTACCTCATTTTGGCTTCAAATTTTTCTAGGCACTCCAACTATTGTAAATTTGTGGAACATATTAATGAAAATTTTGCAACTTCATTTCAGTTTGCCTTTTATGGATTTAAAAACTGCTTCCAGTTTCATTCTTTTCCATTGAGGAACTTCTAGTTTGTGAATGAAATGGCCAAAATTGTGTGTAATAATTTATGGACAAAATTGAAATTACAATGCAGTACCGAGTAACGAGTTAATAATTTTAAAACGAACCAAAGAAAATTATGTGTGTGATTTTGTGAATCATTAAAAATTTGAAATTACAATACAGTACTCAGTTAATAATTTATAAATCTTAAAATGATCAAAATGCGTTACTTTTCCACAAATCCATCAGACTTTAAATTACTTTTCGCTTTGATATTATATAATTAGCAACTGAATCCACATACTAAAATTATCAATAATTTTGTAGCCAAATGTATGACCAAATCAATAAATTTGTAGACATTCTAAACCCTAACCTTAATTAATATAATATTTTATAATTTTTTCAGATTTTAAATATAATTAATAATTACATTATATAAGAAAAATTATTAAAATTTAATGAACATTGGATGATCGCAGATTGATGACGTTTAATGAATAAAATTTAATGAACATATGAGGGAAGTGGATCACAAAAATTGACTTGTTTTACCTTGAGAATGGTATGAGAAATCATGGACACAAACTCATCATCCTATCTCTGATGTTTCCAAGAGGTAGGATAACATTGTCACATTGTTGTGGGAGCTCAAAGTACCGTTTATGGAATTCTTCTATAAAAAACATGGTAGTACCAGATAGATATAGTTTAGGATCATAATAACTATGAAAATTTGTTGTCATCCGAGATTCAATTGTACTATTTCCATTTTGATGGTCTTTGTAGCTTCTAGCCATTGAAAGGTAAATTGATAGAATGCATGAGCTTCTTTGAGGCAATCTTTGAATTTGGTACATAATTCAAGGAAAACATTATATGGTGGTACATTGTCCCTTCAGTACACAAAGTCTTCACAATATTTTTCCCTTAGTACTACATCCTTAAGACTCGTAGAATAAATGTTAAAATATTGCATTAAACTTATGAAATTATCACCATATGGTATAGAGGTATTAATGGAACTACTAGGAGTAGCATTGCAAGGCTTCAACAATTTCCTCACTCATCCCTTCACTCTTTTTCTTACCATCAATCAAATATTTCTTAGTTGATGCAAGAAATGCATCACTAATCTGAAAATTGTGAGCAAGATCCATTTTTCCTAGATCAAATAGAACTTTGAATGTAGTTTCTAGCTGAATACTTAGTTGCAAATTGAATATGTTATTCAAAGGATTTCTAGTTATTCCTGATGGAGTGTCAAAAATTATTTCCAACTTGGATGGGTCTTTCATTTAATTCCTTGTAACCTTTTCAAATTTTATTTCTTCTAATTGAGTTTCAACCATATTTTCTTCTTCGACTTTCTGGTCTTCCTTCTCTGAAATGACTTCACTAGAGTGTTCTAGAGAATATCTTAGTATCTCTCTAATAACATTCTTTGTACTGTTCAGAAGAGAAGTGTTCAAAAAAGGGTTATCAAAGTTTTCTATACATTGTTCAGTCTAAACTTTATTGGAGACAAAGGAACTTCAATTGTTTCATGTTGTATAGAGGTTTCAACACAATTGGATGACAACATTCCAAGATTTTTGGTTGTCCCGAAGGGACTTGACAGTTTCATTCTAAATATTATCATAAAATTCCTTCTCCTAGTTTATTAGTACATTATTTCTTCTCTTAGACCTAAAATAATTATGGAAAATGTGTCTTAAGGTTTCTTTGTCAGCATCTGACACGTTATCTGCAATAGTTCTTAGTGTACATTCTTTGATTTTCCCCTAATCATTTGATGTTTCATGTATCATATGATCCGACACATTCCAAATATATTTTGGGATGCCATATTTGAAATCACTTGGATATGAAACAAAGATAGTAAATTATTTTGTGAATTCTTTAACAATGGTTTCTTGGTCGGTCTTATCTGATTTTCCATATAGCTCATCGACTTCTTTCAGTTTTTATTCTTGCATCATATAGTCAAACAAAGTGACAAGTTTGAAAGGCCTCCTAGAGGCTTTATTTTCTTCTTTTCTTAGAAGAGAGTTGTTTTTTTCTCTTTTCCTTTTCTTCTTGTTCCTCGTCTAAGGATTGAACGATAAAAGTACTTGTCTTTTTTAACTTTCTGATCCTGCTAAGTTTCTTCTTCTTCATAAGACTCTAATTCTTGTGATTCTAGTTTTTGTAGCTCTTCTTCAGTCAACTTTCTCCTTATAAATCTATGTTTGATATGTATGTGGGAGGAGGAGGAGGCAATTTCCTTTTTCCTCTTGATGGACTTCTCTTTTGATTTTGGAGGGGACTCCTCGCTAAAAGGAGTAGATTTTCTTCTTGCATTTTTTGATGAGGATGATGTTTTTTATACAGTTTCTTGTTGCCCCCCCTTTGATTCACCCTTTCTTTTTAGTTTGTTTGTTTTCAGTTTCCCCCCAATCCTTGAAATTTTCTAAGTAAAGGTGGCATTTTAATAAAGTCATTGAACCCAGATGAACCAAGTTCAAAGTGGTTCAATTAGGTCAAAGGTTCACTCTGGTTCAACTATGTACTTAGTCCCTTGTGTAAAAAGCCAAACAACTGTTAGCATGAGTCTTGAACCACCTTGTACCTCCCTGAAACCTATGAACTAGTTTTCCTTGTGGTTCATTTTATTTCACCAAGTTCAAGTTTCCACTCTTAATGGTTGAGTCAAAATAGTCAACCAATGCGTCAGTATCACATCAATTATCTATTGTGTCACATTGTATAAGTTTGCACACACTTTAATAGGTTTGAACCAAGATGAACCATGTTCCATTGAGTTCAAGAAAGTTCAAGGAAGTTTCTAGTGACGTGTGATTTCACTGTAAAGGGGAACTTAAATGCTGAAGTGACAGAAGTGAATGCAATTTGATGGAGCACACCTGTGATTTTGGGGACACTTATGGGAAAATAAGCTATTAAAAGGATAAGTAATCATGATTAAATAAGGTCACATTGCCCTTAATTCACATGGGTAACAAGGTCACATCGCCACTAATTCACATGGATAACAAATTTGGAAATTAAATCTTTCAAGATTTGGCATGAGGTAAGTTATTTTAAAGAAGCCTTAGTGAATGTATTTTCTCATTTAGCGAGTAGTGAGTAGCTGAAGCATAGGAGGGTTTTTTGGGCTGTCGTGTTGGAGCATTGTAGTGTATAAAATTGACAAGGTGATTTCCATTACCTTCTCCTATTGGTAAATTAAATTTTGAATTTTTATCCCTTGTCTGATAGTTGCAATAAAACAAGCAAAAATGAGGTCTGCGTTTCAGATTATTGATAATGCCAATGATTTAGTTTGTGAATCCCCAATATATGGAGATAGGTCTCTGGTTAATTTTGATATAGAATAATTCAAAAGGAGACTTAGTAATTCATTAGATGAACCTTTTACAAAGGAAATCATTGAAAGAGGTCTCATAGAGGCTACTATCTTCCCTCTAGCAGTGACATGTCAAGAGTTGATAAGGGAATGCGTCAACATATATGACATAGGACACCAATGCATCCAAAAATATAATGAGGAGATATTGGTGTCCATTAATAGGGAAAAAATCATCTCTATCTTACAAATCTTAGAATAAGAAGCCTACTCAGATTTCAATCCCACCCTATCAACTTATAAGTATGAAAAAGAGGAATCCGCCTGTAAAAATACCATAGCCTGTAGTTGGTTTCTTAAGCCTCAAAAAGGGGGTTCCAGACTGCCAAGACCACTCACTACCGACCACATGAAACCTCATGTGAGGGACTTGTTAGTATTATTGCATAGGGTTTAGGGGTCAGATAGTGCCAACATTTTCTTTAGGTGGATGTATTTATTTATACAAATAATTCTCAAGAGAGTTCAATAGATTGATTGGGGAGAAGTAATAACTAAATTCATGACAGAATAATTAAACTCAAGGGATCTTTACATGTCATCCTACTTGGTTTACTATCTTTCCTATACCATAGAATGGGTAGGCTTACCTCAGGAATCGTGGTCCCAGGGAATCAAAATATATGAGTATTACCCCCTATTGCAAGAAGATAGAGTTGTGGAAGACTACATGAGACTAAATGACATCTTAACATGGAGAATGTTGTTTGAAATTACAGGCATGGTGGTTAAAATGATCATAGATGAAGCAAGGAAATTTGTCAATGTCTATGGGAATTATTACATCTAGTTTCTGCACTTCACCTACATTTGTGTGGGAGGATATGAGGGGAAGCCTAGTAAATTTCCAAGGTACGTCATGGATTGTTTTGTTTTAGCAGAAGTCTACATGAAATTAACAATAGTCATCAAGAAGTATCTGTTTGAGGAAGACCATAATACCCTTTTCCCTTTGGAGCTAGGACATTTTTCCTCTAAAACTCTCTCTGATGCCATGAGTATTGGGTATGACTTTGAAAATATTTAATCTTAAGTACTACAAAGCGAGGTGGGGCTTCAACAAAAAATGATATGTCAGTCAAAATTTGAACCTTGGTAACTAATTTCAACCTATGAGTCACCTGGAAGACTATTGGGAGGACTGTGTTGATGAATTTGATGTTAGAAAAAGACATTGGAGAAGGTTTAGTTTGCAAAAAATACAACAAATAGGGTTAGAGATGGATATTGTCGATATGCAAAGTCACAATGAAGGAATAATTGACCCTAAGTTTGAGGAAGTAAAGAACTATCCCCTTCCCGAGGTTAATTGGGATGAAGATGATAAAGATGACATTGAAAAAAGGACTTCACATGTCACGTGGAGGACCGAGCTTTGGATTAAAAGGAAGAAAGTGAAAAGAAACTGAGATTCTAGAAAATGAAGTCCTACAGAAAAGGCCAAATCTCCTCAGTTGACTGTATCTTGTAATGCTAATATTAAATCTTGTGATGCATGTAAGACCAAGAAGAAATCAAAGGGGTCCCCGAGAAGCAAAGAACTAACAAGCCCTATTAGTTTGAATCCTCTGGCTTTGGTAACTAGGTCAAAGTCAAAGGCACACAAGAAGAAGGGATCATAATTTGAAGTGGTTATAGAACTATATTTAAGCAAAGAAAATAGGGAAGAACAGGAAAAATACTCTCAGCCTATGGATCCCACAAACACCCATTTGAACTCAGATTCAATTTCCATGGTTAATACTACTCCTTCAACTCTAATACTAGAAAAGATTAAGTTGAAGGTACTCCTACCTGGTTAACTGCCAACCTCAACAAGAAGAGGAAGATAGTGCATGTTTCAATTCCAGTCGGTGATATGGTGAACAAGTATGCTAGCAAGGAATCAAAGCCCAAGAAATTAAGGACTACATCCAGAGTTGATATTGACTCAAACATAGGAGATTGGATAGCTGAGGTGGCTAAGTTGAGTATGGAAGAAGAAGTTGCGGACCCTTCCATTTATTGTAACACCCCAAAATTGGCATCTTGCACCCCTAGCCAATTTTGTTCCATTTATCATTCTTTTGAATCATCAAAGTCCTATTGTATTAGGCAATTCTGAGTTTTTGACTCACTTTACTTGACTTAAGTGTCAAATGCAGAAAATCATAAATCTCCATTAATCACATACTATATTTAATTCCTAAATATCAATTATAATTGGCTTAATAAACCCTATGATCAAATTAATTTAATTACAAAGTTTTAACACTTTAATTAAATTAAATTCACCCTTTTAGCTAAAATACATAAAAAGGAATTAAATAATATTTGATTATTAAATAAATTTATCCTCATTTTAATAATTGAATTTAATTATTCAAATAATTGATAAAATGCATTTATGAGGTCATATTCTATTTATTTAATAAAATAATCTCTCCAAAATCCTCACTTCAGTTCAAAAATGGAAACTTTGAGTTGACTGAGATTCAAAAGTGCAACAAATCAGTTAACTGCTTCATTCACTCAAAAAGACAACATTTCACTGTTTCTCTCAAATGAAACTTGCTAATCTGAACTGGATTTTGAGGTGTCAACTGTTTCTCTCAAAGGAAACTTTCTATTCTGAACAGACTCTCAGTCTATAAAAGAACTTTCTCAGCTCTCATTCAAACTAGTCTTTGAATTTGTAGTCTTGAAGTTATTTGAATCTTTAATCTTTGATAGTTTTCTAATTGAATACATTGTTATTAGAATTGTTGCAATAGATTAATATCATGCTAGATCGATCATTCATAGTCTAACATCTTTTCAAGCAATCTTAATTTGAATAATCATTGTTCATTTATAGATTAGCTTGTATCTTTCTTATTCTTAATTTAATATCTCATTTCTAGATTAATTTCATACTCATTTGTAGGTTAATCTGGTTTTGCATATCATTTCTAGAATAAACTAATATCTCTCATTTCTAGAATAGCTTTGCATTTACACATTAGCTCAAATCCTCCATTCTAGTAATGGTCTATGGTTTTTGGACTCTCAAACACTGAGATCTTATTCAAAACCCCAACTAGATAGGAGGCAACAGGTCGAATCACGCAGGCATGCAAGATGGATGATTTCATATCCATTCTTGTATGTGACTGGTGAACAATGAACATGTTGAAGTGTATGGCTAAGTAATAAGGCCACATTTAGCGTATACATTTCTGGCACCCACCGTGGGGTAGAATATTCAATTTCTGGCCTCATTATTAACTTTTACTTTCAATTATGTTTTTCGTCCACTTTTAGTCAAATCTAACTCCACCACCACGTCCAGGTCATCGATTCGGTGTGAAACAACTATAAATATGCCTACACCCATCCAAAATTAAATTTGTGGAAAAATGCTTTTGCATACAAAGGTCGTACAACCTTCTACATGCAAATCAAGGTGTATGCTACAGGTTTTTACACATAGACCAAGATTATCGAGGTGATTTATTTTTTGCAAAAAAATCTGGTTCAGTTCCAAACCTCTAAACCCTCTGCTCTGCAATTTAACCCAAGCCTTTATCAATGATTTTACCGCCTGCCATTAAGCCTAAACCCAACTTCCAAACAACTAAAGCCGCGACTTTCCTTTCAAACATTATAGCATTGAGTATTGTTTTTAAAAACATGAATATTAGTTTTTCCACGCATGTGGGATTAAATTGTTGAAACCCACACCACTCTCTTCCTCCTCCCACTGCGTAGCCCACCACTCATCCCCACCCATCCACTCCGCTCACCTTCCCTCTGCTTCTCCACGCTCCACTCAACTGCTCCTCCCCACTCTCTCCTCAACTCCTTCTCTCCCACACCATCCTGCACATTCTTCTACCACTGTGCATTCTCTCCACCTCGTCTCCTCCCAACTACCTCCACTTCCTTGCACACAGCTCTACTTCATCCACCCACTCCCACTGCCTACCCTCCGCTAATCCTCACGTGTAACCACGCACTTCCCAACCCTGTGCCATTCTTTCTCCCTTTCGCCAATGCTTCACCCCTGCACACTCCACCATCAGCCCACCTCCCTCCTCCCAACACCCTGTGCCTAACCCTCTCCACCGCCCTACCTTTTACCAACCATAGTGTTTCTCCCTACTCACCTTTGCCACTCACCTCCCACCTTCGTGCAACCCTATTCACCTCTGCACTCGCTTCTCTCCACCACGCGCAACACAATGCCACTCCGTCCCCGCACACCCTGCGCCTAACCTTTTGCCACCTCCTCCCTCCAAACAAGCCACCTTCTACCACCTCAAACCTCCAAAAAGGAAGCCACCAATCGGAGACTGACACATCATCGCCAAATCAGCAAAAGGTCTAATTTTTTTTTGCCATGCAAAATTTGCAAAGGCATTAAATTTTACAGCCGTTCAGATGTCATTATGCAGGGTTTTTGGCTTTTTCTTGACGACTTCCTAACCGTCAAACTTAACATCATGAAATGATGATGTCAGCAGCATTTTGCAAATCTTTGCCTTCACCATATGCATTTTTAAATTTACAGTCTAACTTTAAAATGTTATAACTTGGTTGTATTAACTCCTTTTTTTTAGCATTATTTTTTGATTTGGGGTAGAATTTTGTAACGATCACTGTGGTGAAGTTATTTTCTATTTTTTCTTGCTGGATTTCTCATACATTATACTTTTTGATGATTGTACTTGCCTAATCCCCATTTTGCAGCTTCTAGAGCCTCGTACGGGCTTATACAGTAACCTTTTTGGATGCAATTTTTTTTAAAAGTGCATTTTTTTCATCTAGTTTCTGAATATGCAATCAGATTTATGATTTTTTGATTTTTCTAATACTGACAAGTTTTGGGCTTTGTTGTTCTCTAGCTTATCTTGTTGATTATAGCCTAATAGTGGTTTGCGGGATGTTGAAAAAGAAGACTAAAAACATAGACTACTAACGAATCGTCTTACAGGTTGCCTTGATTGATAGAACGCTAAAAATTGTGCTAGCATATTGTTTTGTTTTATTAAAATAGGAACGCACATGCAAGACTTTTTAAAATGAACTTCTATTTGGCATTTTAGGGATGGAAATAATGTTAGGAAACTATGCTCTCACCCTTTTGGGATGACTAGAAATCCATAAATATTATTGTCATTTTCTTATGTGGCTGAAGTGTCTTCTACTTTTATAAACCTAAGGAATTGCATGGACGTATCCTCTCCACTCGCCTTGGCAGATCTTGGGTGAAAGAGAAATCCATACAAATCCTTTAGCATGGCTACCTCCCGAGAGCTTTAAAAAATCTAGTGAGAGTAGATTGCCCAACCGATAACAGGCTAAAGCCAAGCCCTTCCAAACCAGTATATAAAAAATGTCATTGTGATTAATGTCATAGTGAATAGGTGTTGAATATGTTATACAGGGAAGAAGATCTCCCTCAGTACCCTTGTGGTGCATAAAAACCTACATAACATAACTTTTGTAGGTTGGGAGGCCTCCATAATGGAGCTAATATGCCGCAAGTATAACCACCTAAACATATGCCTTAATTAAAAACACCTTTGTTATAGTATCTAAAAACCCTCTATCTGCTGGCACGGAAGGTCAAAGATCAACTAAGACATCCCACACTTTCATGACTCTTAGTAGAGACAACTGTCCCTTGGGAAGTGATTACCCTTGGGATTTGAAGCTTGGTGTGCCTGAGAAGTGAATGCACTATAAGGAGGAGCCTATACCTCCAAGCTTCTAAGTTGTCTGCTATGAGTAGGCATGGCTAAACTTCAGTTCAAGTGGGAATTCAGCAGATATTGCCCCGGCTTACCTAGGTTGTGGTGTCTCTATTTTTTTTACAATAAACATTCTTCTTGATGTGTCTTTCATGAGTGAACCATCAAAACAAACAATCAAAACATTCAAAACAAACATCAAACGCTCACACAATTCCAAATTTGCACTTCTAGGTGTTAGCAATCAACTCTTGTCCAAGTTTCTGCATCTACTATAAGACACTGAGAATCTATCAACTTGCTGCCCAAATTGCTATTCTGTTGTGAAGGTTCTGTCTGAATTTTCACAAAATCTGTGTTCTCATCAAACATCACTACTAGTCTATCTTTTACTGCAATTTGTTGACATTCTGACTCGTTGTTGTCTTGCAATCTAACTTTGTTGTGCTAGTCCAAGTGACCCCTTATCTATTTCAATCTTATCATCTTTTTCTATGTTGTCTATCCTTATCCTGAGTTATGAAATCAGGTTCATCAACCTTGACTCAAGATTAGAGTCATTGCTTCTCTCTCTCAGTTGGATATTATCTCTTTTGTCCTTTGGTCTTGGACTTATTCAACACTTTAGATATCACTTCAGTGCCTGTCAATCAATCAACTGATTCATCATACCTCCTCTTTAATCTTCTAAACAAGTACATCAAGAAAAACTTACAATGTATACAAGTAAATGGGATAAACCTCATGGTCTTGACAATGCAAATGAAGAGATTCTTATGGCAAATTTATTCAAATAGCTTGAATCTTTGAAATATGAACTTCAGGAATTGAACAAGAAGGAAAAGGATACTTCATCTGAAAAATCCTCATTAAGATCAACCTGTCCTTTTCTATTTGACCATGATTCTCACATCTCCACACTTCCTTCAAACATGGATAAATCTTGGTATGACAATCCCATCTTTGATCAAGAAAAGTTTTATGACAATCCCATCTTTGATCAAGAACAGTTTTAGGACCATCCTATCTTTGATCAAGACAATGTAGAGGAAACTATGATAGAATCAGATGAAAGTCTTTTCTATCTGCAAAAGAAAGATATTGCAAGTCAAGAAGCATCTATATGTCCTTTAGAGAGAATCTTTACTCCTTTGGGACAATCTTATCAATCGACATTGGAGGAACTTCTTGAGCATAATCTCATCACATTGCCTCAAGCCACATCATGTGGATTCAAATTCTTGAGTCCCTATTGTGCATATCATCAACATAATAAGCATAAAACTTCATCTTGTATGGATTTGAAACATAAAACCCAAGATCTCATAGATGATGGCATAATCGCAGTGGAAAATCCTAATGAATCATCTAGTGAAGATACTAATCTCAAGCATGATCAATATCAAGAATCCATGTCTAGAAATGGTTCCCATATCACATCTACTTCTTCCACCATTCCTCTATCTCCTAAAGCTCCACAACCAGACACACCATCTCTATCAAAAACTTAGCCTAATGCTAACTATGTCTACCCTCAAGGGATACCTCTAAAAGTGATCCAAGCTAATCAACATACAGATGCAAGCCTTGCTCAGGCTTTAAAGATCATAGACCTAAATCTTCCATGTGCTTCAATGCTTATCATGCCTATTCCAAATGATACTCCATCAGCTTGTCAAGAATCCTTCATGCAATTCAACACTCCTACCTCATCCTTAGAAGTGGCTCCATGTCAAGGAGACAATCCAAAGTGTGAAGAAAAAAATATCAATATTGATCAAGATCAAGACACCATCCATCCTTATCCAATGGTTGACCAAAGTCACACATCTCAAGAGTCTCATGATGATTTTATCATCTCCTTCCATTTATTCCCAGAATAAACTCTTACATCTCCTATATCTTATCCATCTCCCAAGCAAGATCAAGATATCCTTTCTGTCATCTCTAATGGGCCTATTAAAAATCAAGAGAAATGTACCCTTTGTACACCATCTAAAGCTCCTTATCAAGATCAGAGCATCCCATCATCTCATTTTCATGCTCTTCCATATCCAGAAACCATCATTCCTCTAAATCCCTTGCATAAAAATAAATCCAATCAAGCTTCAGATGCACCTATCAATATTACTCCTATCGAAGCTAGTCATGCTCCTGTTGATATATAGATGAATTATAAAGAGAAGAGCCTTGGTCATGCAACACACCCTAAAGATGTTGATATCCCCTCCATGCTTTATATTCCTCCATTCAAATGTAAGCATGAGCCTTCTCCATCTTCCAAATCCATCCTTGGTCCTTATATCTCAAAGCTTCTATCTACATTGGGTCCTTATATCCCTCCATCCACCATGCCTATCACTACTAGCTTATCATCCACTTATCCTATTTCCTATAAAGATCAATGGAGACATGCATCTTTGAATCCTCCATATTAACCGATCTATAGAAACCATCCATATAAACCTTATTCATCCATAATTCCCAAGTCTTTTGGAAGCAATTTGGATGTCAAACAAAGAAATGAGAAATTCAAGAATTCACTTACATGTGAAGGTCACGATGTTCAATCTAATCGACCAGTGAATACAAAGAAAAAAGAAACATTCCAGCGACCACAAAGGTCCACTAAGCAAAGAAGAACACCAAAGAAAATGTGGATTCCAAAATCCCTCATTAAAGAAGTGAATGTTAAAACATCCAAAAGCAAACTACAAGCTATATGTGTTAGAGTAATTTAATAATTACTCTTTTGTGCTTAAGTTATACTTAGGCAACTTTCTATTTTCTGAGAGTTTCCCTTTTAGGGTTTCAGTATCCTTTATAAGGAATCACCACTTAGTTTTATTTATAGAGTTTTTACATCAGTTTGTAAATCATAGAAACATATTATCAATATATTGTTTTCTTGAGCACACGATGTCTCTGGCTTTTTGGCCTCCATAGATCCTTCTATCTTCTGTC